>CM034150.1:237791418-238391418 GCA_019776745.2 Taxus chinensis
GGGCTTAGACATTTTGAACAAATAGGGAAAGATTAAATTGAGCACCAACATTGGCTCCAACTCAGGGATGTGCACTCCCAACGAGTGCCACAATAAAAAAATAACAGACCATTTGCCAAAAATCCATTGAGCAACGGAGTCAAGAACAATCTTACAAAGTAGAAAAACAATAACCAATCCTCCCAAGATCGAACCAAGAAATCAACAAGAACTGGTCACCAGGGACCAGGAGAAACCGAAACAGAAAAACATGAAAACAGAACAAAAACAAAAGCCTATACATTGTACAATGATGTGTACCTTGATTATGAGAAATCAGTCAAGGAAATGTTTCAAGTACGTGCCAGTATGAGTACGACCAAGCCAAGAAGTCTTGATACCTTTTTAACAACTTAACATATGCTCTTTTTTCTTCCTTATCCAAGTTGTTACCTAGCCATATTTTCTGAGGTTTATCTTTTGCGCCTTTACCATATCTAGAACAAACCCCATCAAACATCAGAGTCCAGGGAGAACCAACCTACTTGGGATACTTGCAATCATCAATTTTATGCTCCTGAAAAACAACATAACCCACCAAGTTACTGACATCGACGTTTGCATACAATACTTCATAAGAAGCATTGTTAGGGCCCTCAATGAGATGTAACATTTTCTTCTCACCGTACAACTTCACAAGGTTCCCCTCAATTGGTATGGTTACGTATGACATGTATATTTGTACACTTCCACCCACACTAGATTGCCCACTTTCTGGATAACAACATCCCCTATTTGGCATGACATTCCACAATAACCACATTCATGGTAAAGCACTTTCGTAGAAAAGCTGCCAACTGAACTACTAATCCCTTGACATACCCAACCACTATCACTTCTCCTGAATCCGTAGCAGTACATTTCCCAAAAGCTGTTGTTACCTTGATATTTAACTCAGTCATGACCTCAAGAGGCATTACATTACATGAGGCTTCTGAATCAAACATGTAGTTACGTACCAGCCTATATTTAATAATCAAAGTGGTAAAAAATGGATCCACATTAAGCTAAGATTCAACCATAGAAGTTCCCAAATACACCTCAAGTGGTTCTCCCGGTTCCCCCAATACTTGTGGTATTTCTGATTATGTAATAATAGGAGGAATCTCTACATTATTAACACTTTTTACCTGAGTAATATTTTCTTCCTTAAATCCCAAATATTCAAATGCCCTTTTCCTATACTTAGGGATCCTGAGTAATTCAACAAAGGGAACAATGACCTTGATCTGACTCAAGATTTTGGTTATGTCATAAGGAACATATTTGGGTAGGGTAGTATTAGGAGGGAGATTCACCACTTCCTTTGATAATATAGGAGTTTTCAGATTCTGGGCATGGGCAGGAGCACATGTTTTATTTGGGGTAGTTAAGCCTTTGCCAGATCTATCTTTCTTAGGGGTTTCCTTCAGGATATTGGTAAGAGTTGTAACTTTTGGCTTGGTTTTTGGCCCTCCCCCTTTGACAACCTTACTTCTGGTGTTATATCCTTTCTCCTAAGAAACTACTGCATTCATCAACAGTTTCCTATCCTCTTCAGAAGGGATCGATCCATCATACTTTTTAATCATCAAGGCCCATAAGTATTCAAAATCATGATTAGGCAGATCAAATGCTTGCGCCATATCAATTTCAAAAGTATTAATAGGAGGAAGAGGTAATACCCGGTGAAAAAAATCCCAGAAGTTTTCAACAGTTCTGGTACTTATCAATTTATTTGAGGTTGCCCCTACCGTGAGTTTGCAGGGTATTCCATCATGTACACATCATCATACGTTCGATCATCATCTACTTCCTCAAATTCTTGATCTACATAACATGGGGAGTCTGGTAATAAACACCTATAACACCATTCGATAACATTGACCTCCTCCACAGTAGCAACCATGGAAGTTAAAGGATCAGGAACCAATCTATTCTACTTGGGTTGATGTTGTTGATTTCCTAATCCCACGAGCCCTTTCCCTCTATCATCTAGTTTGTGATCACCTCTGGGATGATTTCCAAATCACTCCTGATCGTGTGGCTTGTGTTGACCCTGGGAACTTTATCTTATCCCTTTTCCTCCTTTGGACAGTTTATAGGATATCTCTTTAACTACTCCAGCCAAAGTTTTTACAACCTCTTCAAGATCCATACCTTTGTTTGATTGAGGCTTTTTAGGATTGATCAACTTAACACCTTCCCTCTTAGGAGGCTTTCCAACTTCCTTAATATTATTTTCTATTTGTAAGGCCATGGTGAAAGCATGCCTCACTGTTCTTGGGTTCTTATCTCTCAAGTAATAAGTGACCTTTTTATCAAAAGCATCAGAATATTTTATCAAATAGGACACATCACTTGGCCTTAGGATTATAGGTAGCCTATTCATGGTCTTATTGAACCAAGTATTGAAATCATGGACATATGCATTTGGATGTTTCTTTATATTTTCAAATTCAGATAAAAGGAACCTGGGATCTGTCTTATCCCCATATTGCAATCTAAAGGAATTTTTCATCTCGGTCCATGAATCTATTGAATTATCTGGTAAATACTTGTACCAATCATGTGGATCCTCCTCAAGAGTAAGAATAAACAAATTTACATACATGTCTTCAAACTCAATTTCAAAATCTTCCATCATATTGACAAAGAGTTTTAAATGGTGGTCACAAGTGATGACATTATTCCCTTGAAATTTTGGCAACCTATTTTTGACATCTTGTGGCACCATATTAGGATATCCATCCATACCTCTAAAATCTATAGGTCCAAATGTATTGACAACAAAAGGAGGTCTAGGTGGAGGTTAGGCCATATTGCCTTGAGGTGGTGAATTTATAGGAGAATCAAAATGATAGGGAACGAGGGGTATTTGGAGCACAAGAGTATAACTCTGAAAGTAAATATCCTCTAATGACTCAATTTCTTGGAAAACCCTATCAACCTTGGAAGAAACATGGGAAAAATGAGAAGCATGCTTTTCAGGTCCACAAATGATGGCCCCTCTCTAGTTGGAGAACTCAAATTTATATAAAAATTATTTGGTTCAGAATCACTTGAAGATGTATGGTAATATTCAACCATAGATTGATCACCTTTCAGAACTGATATCTCATTTTTTGATTCTTGATTTCTGAAAACTTTCCAGACTTGTTTTCCTTCTGAATTTGCTTTTCCTAGTTCTAGAAATAACCTTTTAGTAGGATCCCTAGTGAAGAAAGACCTTCTTCCCTCCATCTTTGCAAATATCGATGACAAATTTCACTTGACACAGGTTAAAACACTAGTAATCATCAAAACTTAAATTCAACACGGAGTCGCCACTAAGGATTTTCACCTTAGTTGTGTAGATGTACTATAAGTAACTTGCCAAGTGTTTATCAATGCTTAATTTTTGCAAATGTTAACAAATTTGATCTTCCTTTACCCACATTTATCACTATTAATGCAAATTTAGTGCAATAACCACTAGAAATTGGAAATACTGCACAATGAACTTGTAATCTTGCACAAATCTTACAAATCTCAACAAAGGATGACGTTTAAAAAACTTATTTTCACTTAAACCATGTAAGAAGCATTACCCGGGTCGGCATGTGTATGTATTTGTAAAAATAGTCCCCAGAAATGGTGCCACTTTAGTGTTGTTGCCACACAAATAGGTCCCGCTGTTCAAATAATCCCTGGCAATGGTGCCACTTCGGTGTTGTTTCCGCACAAATAGGTTCTGATGTTCAAATAATCCCTGGAAATGGTGCCACTTTGGTGTTGGTATCCAAATTGATTCTCATGCGAGGGCTGAGCAACATCACAAAACTAGAAGGATGCTTAGAGACAGAAAAATCATGATATGAGTCGTTTTGTAGCCATGGAGGGGACAACTGACTCTTTGTCACTCAGGCATTGGAGAAATTGATAGCACCTCACTAAGGGTTTGATCTACCATCACTTCTTTAGGTTGTGCCTTCAACCAGGGTGAGAGGACCCGTTCTATAACACGTGTTGGTGAAGGATATCAAGTGATCCTTCTTTGCATAATTTTCATCAAAACCTTGAGAAAATATGATCAATAAAGCACAATTTAAATCTCACGAGTTGTCACACTAGAGAGTGGCGATGTTTTCTAGACAAGGTTTGGGTTACTAAAGACAATAATTGAAACCTGATTGTCTCTGCATACTTTGGCAATGAAATTTGTTCATTTTTGGATACACAATACAAACAGGGGTATTTCATGTAGGATTCATTGTCTCAGAAGTTTTTGGTGGGAAGTTATGCAAGATAAAGTTAATTATACCAAATCTTTGATAACCTTTAACATAAATTGGGAACTCACAGAACATAATGCTTCAAATAGCCAAAATATTCCTTCAACTAGAAGATGTGAATCAATAGAAGCCAAGAGATGCACTGTCTCACACATTCTTCAAGAATTCAACACAAAGGCTCATGTTAAAGACTCAATTAAATGTTAAAAGTCCATGGTTCGTCATGCTTAGATACACTCATAAACTTACAAACAATCTTTATCAACATAGTGAAAGTAAATTGATTTTAAATTGTTTATTTCATTACCAGATGAAAGCTCTTCTCATAATGAAATTGCAAATGCCACAATACTAACACATAGATGAGATCTTGTGTGACTCAGAGATATTTTAACATAAGATTGCAATAGGAACAAGAAAAAATATTTGAAAACATTTTGAAATAAAAGCAAACAAAATTATGCTCATGATCAACATAAATTAATTTCAAGGTTCATTAGATTCATCAGCAGGGGAGAGTTTTGTGAACAATCTCAGAGCTTTTCAATGGCTATACACTTGCAACTATCTTGACGTGATTAAATCTAAAACACAGGAAAATAATCAGGTTTCTCAAATGGTCTCTTGGGAAAATGGTTTCTCTCAAGCTTTCTCAGAAAATTTAACCCCCCTTATGCAAGAGTATTCTCATTGCATTTATACAGTTTCACTCGATCACTCCTCCCAAAATTTCCCCCCAAAAGTCTCAATCTTCAAGAGAATATTATTCTTTACAACATACATTTGAATCACGTTTATTCCCTTGAAAATATCTTAATTTCTATTGCTACATGGAGAAATCATGAACTGATCAAGTTTCTCAGTCCCTCAACTATGACTGGGATGCCATATCATAACTTTTGATAGTATTTTTAATCACTCTTTTATTTTTTTGTGCAATAAATCCATTTTTTCAATAATTCTCAGGTGGCTCCATATGGCTTGATCTGACAAGAAATCCTTTTCACCTTTGAGAATACACCTTTAGGAATAGATACTTGCATTCGTGCCTCTTAGAAATGAGTGTCCTCGGATGGATTATACCACATATCTGTGCTGCGAGTCTGAGTCGACCTAGTGTACACAGGAGCCAACGGAAGCCTCCATGTGTCCCCTTGGTGCAACTACAAAGGTTAAGTCCAGAGGTAGGGTCCCAAACGAGCGTGGGCCTTCCACGTGTTCAGAACTTGAGAGAGTTGCATTGGTTGCTAAAAAGTCTGAGCATGGGAAGGTCCAACAAAAGCTTCCATGTGTTTGTTTGGTGCAAATTCAAAGATAAAGTCTAGAGGTGGGACCTCAAATGAGTGGAGGCTCTCTGTAGTGCCCACTTCCCTTCAACACCTTTTTTATTGATTTCAATACTGTCGACTATAGTTATAGATATTATTGTAGCTTTTGATTTAGCATGATGTTATATTTTAGAGATACTAGACTGTTGTTGATTTTGATTCATACTTGATGCGTGTGGATTATTAGAGAAATTTTATATTGATGTTGATATGTTGTTGACATGGTTATAATTATATATTTCAGACATGTGATATTTTGTCATTGAGTAGACCTAGACAATTGAACTAATCTTATGATCATATGGATATTGATGAAATGTAAAATCAAGATGTTGTTAGAAATTGTAAATGATATCGTTACTTTCCTAGATGATGTTTTGATTCATATATAAATGATTGTGGATTTATATTATATTTTTTTGATGTTTTAATGCGGCCATGAGGCTGAAGGAGGTGTTATGTGTTTTGCAGGTAAACATGTCACAACAAACATTGGGGGGATTGGAGACCAAACACATTGGAATTCTAGGTGAATTCAACAAGGGTCACCATGTAAATATGTGTTTGTGTGTGTGTTTGAATTGTTAGGGGGAAATTGTGACCAATGGGTTATGTGTTGTCTTTTAGTTAGTTTCCTTTATTTAATGTAGTATGTGATTTTTAGTGATGTAATTTCTTTGTTTTAATTATTAGAAAATGATGTATTCCTCCCCTTTATCTTCATGGGTTTAAGTGTCTCAATCAAAGTAAATTAATCTTGTTATTAACTAATTATGGATGTGACAAATTTTTTTCATTCATTAGACTAGATGAATCTTGGGTTTTGTGTTGTAAGATTGAGTGCTCGTGATCTTGAGTGTTGTACACTCTACCCCCTTATGGAAATTCGAATTTAGCCTTTAGGGCCAATTTTGAAGGCTTGTGGAACAAGTTAAACTTGTCCCACACCTCTTAAATTGCTATGCTAACCCTACCTATGGGTTGGGGGGTCAAAATTAGACCCCATTATGTGTTTTGGGAAGATAAATTATAAGTTTTTATTACACTTTCTTACATGTATTTATTTTAGTCCTTAAGGGGTGTGGGCTTAGATTGTGTGTGTAAGTAAAATATCATTTCTTAAACCACTTATTAATTGTGCTTTGGAGTATGGGGTTGACTAGGGTGATGTGGAGTGGAGAAGAAATGAGGTGTCATCCTACTTGGAGCCATATCCTCCTCCTCTCTCCCTTTTCTATTTATTCAAGTTCTTTTGCTTGTTTGGGGGTTACTTGATTCTTTTGTGCTCTTGCATTTCTTGGAGTTAAAGGATTTTGGAGGGCTTGTAGTCTTTGTGGGAGTTGTTGGTGATTGCTTGGGTTTGAAGGAGCTTGGAGATTGACTCTTGGAACAAGCTCTACTATGGAAAGGTAGGAGCTTTATTTTTGCTTATATTATTCTTTTTTTGTGTGTTTGTGTGCTTGTTTTTGTTGAGTATTTGGAATGCTTGTTGGGTGCTTGGGTAGATTGCCTAAGTGTGGTGTAGGAGGGGACTATGGGGAGAATTCATGTAGGGACGTATAAGAGTTATTTTATGTCTTGGAGGGAGTTTGGGTTGGATGCCCCACCTTGGACAAGGAATGCTTGCATTTCTTACTTGTTACCCAAAAATGTAGGTACTGTACTACCAGAGAGAGCTTACAGAGACCCCAATGATGATTCAGATCTCTTCGCAAGGTGTTCGGAATCTAGAAAAGCTTGCCAAGTATACATTTACATCCTAGAAATCCTTGTCTAGATTTTGCATGTTTTATTCTAACCTCTGCCCCCTTCTCCTTGCATTTTTGTCTTTAAGTTAAAGAACCACCACCCTACCCAGGTGATGGTCCCGTGACCACTGCTTAGGATAGGGCGGTGGTCTTGTAACCACCCCATACGTAGGGAAACATTCATGTGTGCATTTTATAGAACGTTCTGATGATTTCGTCAAACGTAAAAATTTAAATTTCACCTGCATTTATCAACCACTAAAGCTTGCATTTATGTTTTGGCCACCTGACAAATAGTGATTTCTCTTTGTTTAATAATAGAAGAGTTCAATTTAGAATTACCCTCTGCTAAATCCAAATGATATAAATACCCAGCTTGTTCACAAGAAAATGGCCCCTCTCCTTCCATGTTTGATCATTTAGTGTGTTTTGAAGTTTTTCTATAAGTTTAAGTAAGTTCAGGTTTTGCATAAATTCTCACCCTCTCCTTTCTATTTTAGAGATCATTTGATCTTCTTGCTTTCATTTTACTCCATTGCTGTCCACACAGTCAGCTTAGCATAAGGTAGTTATAGTTCTAGATTAGAATCCATTTGATAATCTTAGAGTTGCAGGTTTTGTTTTGTCACAAAATATAGATCCCAGAATTCTTAGTATATTTGTGTTGTATCCCCGCAATAAATCCTGCTAAGAATTACATAGTCAAGCTCTATTCACTTTCACTATCCCTCTCTTACTTGAATTATATTCGATTTATATCCAAAGCTTCCATTATTTGAGCATCTTCTTCTGCTGACACTATCACATTCATACTTTTATGGATTCACGAGAACACAAAGGAATGAGGAGATCATACTGAGGGGACAAAACACATGACTAGATTTACCACTGTTTTGTAAACTCTAGGTTTGAGCTATCAAAGTTGTAGTTACAATATATCAAATAGAGTAGCAAATCATTTTATTTCAGTTAAAGTTCACTTTCAATATTTCCAGGGAAGCTGTGGGGAATGATAGTTTCTGAAAAACTATGATTCATTTCTCACTTGTGAGGTAAGATTAGAAGTCTTTTGATTAAACTAGTAAGTTATTTAAATATTTAGGATAAATTCACAAGTGCACAGGAAAATAGCTATATCAGGCTAACTTTCTTGTTTTAAATTCTATTATTAGATTAATTGTCCATTATCTGAATATATTAGAATAGCTTCTCTTTTAATTTCATTCAAATACGCATCATCGAAAATACAAAAATAAGAGAAATATAAGTATAGTGTAGATATATATTTCATAGTCATTTTACTTGTTTCAGTTAAAATTTTATTATCTCTTGCATGACAATTACAGGGACCCAGAGAGCCCAGGGATTACATATTTGAACTGGTAGTACCTCAGCAAAATTTCTTCACAACATTAACGGATATATATCAAGGGCTTAGTATTCAAGTTTTTCAAACAACAAAAAACCAACAAGCAATTAGTGAACAATTGAGATAATTGAATATTGAAGATGACAAAGCATACACATTCTGGTCAAGTCAACCCAACTATAGACTGCCCTGATAGGATATTTTCATGACCATACAAGAACATGAGAGAGAACAAATATTTGGCTGTGATCCATTAGTTCCGTAGCTAGACACAAGAGACCTTCTCATCGGCATATACAAGTTGTCAGAACACCCATAAGGTATTATGAGAAAATCACACAACTCCTGGTACTAAACATAGAAGCTGAAGAGGCTTATGACTATTGGATAATTGGAAGAAGAGATTGATTCTTCATTTGACCATAACAGGTCCACAACAACCACAAATTCATGGTTGTTATCCCCAGGTCCCATAACCAAATGGGCCAAAAATTCACTTAAATATTGATACCAGTTTACATACGCTAGTATCCAAATATTCACCACTCCTGCTAGATATCATAACACAATTTTCTGTATTAAATATAGAAGCCAACCAATCCAATATTTTCTAGGCTAGACCAAAAAACCACCCATAGTTTCTACAAACCCACTCTCATTACCATTTTCCATGACCTTGTTCGAAAATATACACGAAGCACCTACAAGTCATTTTTCATGTATCCAACAACCAATAGATAGGATCTCGACAGAGCTCAACATTGATTGGAGCCTCTGAGCAGCTATTATATCTAATTGATCCATTACACCAATTCAGGTTAGGAGAGATTTATTTACCTTAGATTCACAGATTCAATTATTGCGTGTTGAGGATATAATATTGCCAGAATAGTTTGTTTGTATCCACATATATTCCATTCCCACAAGCTGTCTCGACATGACCTTGGGAGGTTGGGTACAAAGAAGAGCTACTTGTAGATTCTCATGCTCACATGTCACTTTTCTATCATACAAAATTGGTGAACCTGACGTGAAACAAAAAATTATTCCCCTTTTATTTTTCATTTCTTTCATCTACCTTCACTCTTTTCCATTATTCTACGGATATTCATATACCCCCCAAATATGTTGGGATACGACGTATATGGCAGAACTCTCTCAGGTCTCGAAGAAAATTATGGTCAAACAAATAGACAACCATCACCCTCGCTTTCTGCATGGGCTGACAACTATTCAAGTAACTACTTATCATCACAAAATCCTCCTCAAAGAAGTAGTTCTAGTTCTTCATTCCAAATTGAGGAGTTGGATCAAATTGCACAAACACAACAACTAGAGCCCTCAGGCTCTAACAAATGACATTTACTGGAGAGTCCATTTCATCTCCTCGGCTTTTGTTCAGACCATAAATCAGTAGACACTCAGATCCACTCCCATTTTTGGATGAGGAGTATTTAGCACGCTACGCTAGAAGTGAACAATGCTTTCAAAACATGTACCCACCTATAGGAAGTTTGCAAACACAACCCGATACCTTGCTTCAAGAAAACACCCTCATTCCTCCACCTATGGGAAATACTCTCGGTGAAGCTTGGATAGGGTAATGATCAATTCATAGCAGGGTACTATACCCCTTTACAACCTTAAGGTGTACAACAAACACCATTAAGGTAAAACACTACGTCTTCACCAATCGAGGTCATCTCAGCCTTAGTTGAGAAGGTTAAAGGATTAGAACTTGCTCAAGAAAATAAAAATTCATATTTCAGGCAAGTAGGAATCCCCAACCCTCCACATCATCCCAACCAAGTTGACCTCCTCATAGGAATAGGCAGGTTAGGCATGCCTCCTCAATATTCATATAACTATCCATAACAAACACCAACTAGAACTACATTTTCAAATGCCACTCCAATTAAAAGTATGATACCTCCTGGCTTAGCACCAAACAACCCATACCAGAGCAATGCTCCTCCCTTTTTGAAAATTTATTCAAAATCACCACAAGGAGATATTTTCTCCCCTCCCAGGATGTTCACTCAACCACAAATATTTCCTTATGTCCCTGCAAATACATATGCTATGCCATATCAACAACCCATTCCACCTCCACCCCCTTAGCAGACACCATCGATGGTTGAAACCTATGCGGTAGGGACTTACTCAGAATATTTAAAAGAGCCTCTATATTTCACCATACAAAGTTTCATGCTAGCAAGAACTCTTCCCAATTTTCCCAAATACAAAGGGGGGAGATCCAAATGAACATATCAAGGCATATGCCATGGCCATTCAAGAATTACTCCCTTGGGATGCGGTTGTTGCTAAGATATATTCCCTAAAACCTTAGAGGGTATTTCCCTTGATTGGTATTACAGAATACCTGAAGCCTCGATACACTCGTTCAAATAACTTGTGTCAGAGTTTATCAAAGCTTTTGACATGAACAAATTTTTAAGGACATGGATCAAGGAATTACTTCACATTAAACAAGAGCATAATGAATCTACTGCTCATTTTATCCAAAGATGGTGTATAGTCCTCTACTCATCAGCAAGTGCTCCAAACTTGGATCAAATGGAACTATGTGATTTATTCCTTCATTCTCTCAATAGAGAGATAAAGGAAGAATTCCAAAAAGTTCCCACTAAGGACTTATGATGAAGTACTCAAAAGTGTTCTCTGAATAGATCAAGTGGTAATAGACAGTCTGTCATAAGACCTATGGAACAAACAGGAAATTAATCACTCCCAATCAAAACACTATGACCTATCCTAATGCCAGAAATACCAATCAAGGACCCAAGATCCTTAACAAAAACCGCAGGGTTACAACAGATGGAGTAACATATCAGGTTAAAATGGAAAATGTCATGAACATGTTTTGCCACCCATTAACAATCAGCGAAATAACAACTTTACTCCAATAATCAACGCGATGGATTTTAATCGTCCATCACGAAAACAATAACAACAACAGAAAATCCAGACACAAGGTCCAGATCAAAATCTAACTGGATATCAGAGTCAAAACCAAAGGTAACAACCTCAAATTTTTAACTCTAACAACCAGCAACCTAATTAGAGTTTTGGACCACAACAGGTTTCAAACTCAACAACCTCGAAACTATAATCCAAAATTGTATTATGGTTTCCAGAAGATTCAAGGCCATGATAATAGGAATTGTTGTGAATATAATAAATTCATGCAACATTTACCAAAATACCAAAGACAACTCTTTATAGATATGTTTTTGGAAAATTCTGTAGTATCCACGCCAAACATGTACACAGGGGCAGTTTCCCCTCAATATGTACCCCTCAATATTTTTAATGATCTACTCCCAAATCACTCTAACAATAACATGTTAGATCCTAAATGGGATGAACAAGGGTGTTATGATAGGAAATAACGATCATGAAGGCTCAACTTCATTAAATCCACCGGTCGCACCCCAATTAGGAACTCGACCACAAACCAAGATAGTTGGATTAGTAGAATTAGACACTAAGTTACCAGTAGAAACTATAACAAGAACATGATATTATTCTTCTCAACTAGTTCCAAACTATCAATTAGAACCAAAAAACTTTAAACAAACATTGGTAAAACCCATAGGCACTTACAATTTAATTAATGACTTAACAAAGACCTTCTCTCACATCTCCTTCTTGGATTTGTTGAAGAACTTCTCCCACCCATAGGGCTGCTCTATTAGAAGCATTAGGCCTTGGTCATTTAATGAACATCACTCCTCCTATGGAAATGCAAGTAAACCATGTAGACTTTGATGTCTACCCTCCAGGGTAGCCAAATAAGGATAGTGAGTTTATATTTGATATAAGTAAAATGCCAACAGATGCTGAAATTGTGTGTAGAGACGATCCAGCCTTGCATTTACAGGTATGGGTTTATAATAATTATGTTAAGCACACAATGATTGATGATGGGGCAAACAGTTAACATAGTCCCCTTTGATTTTCTTCAAAATTTAGGATCTGGAGAAACAAATTGTTCCACAACACGAAATACACTAAGGGGTTATGATAGCCTTAAGGCCACTTCAATTGGGACCATAGTTTTACCAGTCACCTTAGGACCCAAGATAGTCCTTACTGAATTTTATATTATAGAATCGGGAAACCAACTATAATATGATCCTCAGTTGACCATGGATACACCGCATGAAGGCAATCCCTTCCATGTTATTCCAAGAAATAAGATTTTTGCACCTGGGGAAAATATGTGGCGCAAGGTGACCCAAAATTGTTTGATATACACCTAGCATAACTTAAAGAAAATACCAGATGTTTACTCTGAGTTTGAACTCCCAATGAATCAACTTAACAAACGAATTAATTCAAAGCCAGAAGAGAAGTTGATACCTACAACAAAATTAGAAATTACAAATCTAGTCGAAGGCATTCCAACACTCAAAAATGACACTAATGTCATAGAAACGGTATCATTAGGGACTACCACAAAAATTGTTGAATTACTAGAGAAAGATATCTACCCATTCTCCTATCGTTTGATTCCGTGGGTATAGGATACACCCAAAGAATTGGTTCCCTTCCATCAGATGATTTTTTTTTTATGGTAGAAGTAACCGAGGTAGAAGAAACAGATGCGAGGAATGTCCCAACATCCATTTTTCCAAGAAAATATTGGACTCTCCACTTTGATGGAGCTAGATGTCATTTTGGAGTTGGGGTAGGTGTGATATTTACTTCTCCTGAGGGAAAGATCCTACCTTTTTCCTTTAAGTTAAACTTTGAGTGTACAAATAATGGGGCTGAGTACGAAGACCTCCTCCTTGGCCTCATCATAGCCAAAAGGATGGGCATTGATAACATTAGAGTGTTAGGAGATTCACAACTAGTTACAAACCAAGTATCTAAAGTATATGAGACTAGAGCTGAGCATTTAGAAATATATAAAAATGGTGGTATTAGATCTAACCAAAGGATTCAACTTCATATCAATCGAAGCAATCCCATGAGAGAAAACCTTCTCACTGATTTAATAACAACCTCAGCTTCCCGTTTCACTCCAAATAGTGAGTTGGAAAATACAAGTTTCATGGTATCACTTTGTATTGAACCATTGTTGCGTAAAATACCAACAAACCCCCTCTTGACACATATAGAAGCTGAGAATGAGTTTTCTATCCCAGATCAATTTGACAATGATAGAGTCACTCTTGAATATCTAAATGCCTATGTGAAGCTACATCTCACTCATCACATAGTTGATATTTCCTTAATCCCACATTCCTCTTCCTATTTTGGAAATCCCATGATAGAATCTCCTTCGCAAAAGGATCTCGATATCTACGAGGTAGAGAATGGAGATAGTTTGTAACTACCTTTGGCCTTGCCTAAATTTGAAGAAGGCAACACTTCCTTAATTGAAGAAACAATTGACAAATATTGGAATGAAGGAAGAACCAAATATTTTTAAGTTAGGATCCTCGTTAACTCTAGAAGAGATATAAATACATACCCAGATCCTCAAGGAACATCAAAAGGATTTCACATTTAATTACAAAGAAATGATGGGAATTACACCACATATCACGGTACATAATATTGTGACCAAATCAGATGCAAAGCCAATTAAACAAAAGTCGAGACCAATGAAACCAAAAGTGGCTCTCATGGTGAAAGAAGAAGTAATGAAACTTCTCCAGGTGGGATTCATCAAACCAATTGACTATTCACAATGGGTATCTAATATTGTCCCTATTCTCAAAAAGAATGGGAAGATACACATTTGCGTAGAATTTTGGGACATTAACAAAGCTTTTCCCAAAGACGACTTCCCATTGCCATCCATCGACGTTATTGTTGATGCAACAACTAGATTTGAATTGTTGTCCCTCATGGATGGGTTCTCAGGGTATAATCAGATTAAAATATCTGAGGAAGATCAAGCCAAGACCATGTTTATAACTCCTTGGGGAACTTATTGTTATACTGTCATGCCATTCAGTCTTAAAAATGCCGGTGCTACATACAAACATGCAATGACGTACATATTCCATGACCTTATTCATATAATTGTGGAATCCTACATGGATGACTTGTTGGCCAAGGCCAAGAAGAGATGTGATCACCCAGAGGTAATCTATATCATCTTCTCATGATTGATCGAATATGGCGTGACATTGAACCCAAAGAAATGTGTATTTTGTGTGATGGGAGACAAGCTTCTGGGTTACATTATATCCTCACGAGGTATTTATGTCAATCTAGCCAAAATTTGGGCTGTTCTTGAAATAATTCCACCATCAGATGAGTTTGGTATTATATCATTTCTTGGGAAACTTGGTGCAATTCAAACGTTCATTCCAGACTTAAGTTTTGCTGTTCATCTAATCAACAATTTATTAAAGAAAGATTATAGCATTGATTGGAAAAAAGAATGTAATGAGGCCTTCGAAGTAGTTAAACACTTCTTATTGTCTCCTCCCATGTTAATGCCTCCTAGACCAGATCATCCTTTGATCCTGTATTTGTGGGCTACGGATGTCTCACTAGCCTACATGTTGGCTCAAGAAGACAATGATAAATGAGAATGTTCAGGCTATTTCATTAGCTGAGATGTTGCTTGATTATGAAACACATTACACACATGTAGAAAAAGAATGCCTTGCCATACTCTTCACAATGAAACGTTTAATAAATTACATGTTAAATCAAGAAACAAGGGTCATTATAAAGACAGATCATTTACGAACATTCCTCATGTAAGGGTCTTTATATAAAAAAGCTAGACATTTCATAACCTTAATCGGTGAGTTTGAATAAACATTTGTAAATCAAAAATCTATTAAAGGAAAAATCATTGCAGATTAGTTAGCAGACAATCCCTTAGATGGAGGTGATCTGGTAGATCTAGAATTTCCTGATAAATGCATATACTTTGTCGAAACCAGACCCCCCATCTCTATATGTCCTTGGTACACTGACATTGTCAATTTTATCATGGACCATACGTACCCAGAAGGTGCCACATCATAACAAAGAAGGCAGTTACACATTATTGCTGCTAAATATGTTATCTTAGAATAGGTGCTCTATCATAAAGCCTTTGATGGAATGATTTTAAGATGTGTTGACATAGAAGAATCCAAAAAAATTCTTTATGAATCCCACAACGGGATATGTGGAGGCCACTTTGGTGGTCACACCACTTGTCACAAAATACATCAGATGGGCTATTTTTGGCCCACTTTGGAACATGATGCTAGTAGAGTTTTGTGCAAGTGCCATAAATGCCAAGAATTCTCCCACGAGATTCACATGCCAGCACAGGCTCTGACAACCAATCGCAACCCCATGGCCCTTTTCCACATGGGGCCTAGATTTGATAGGGAATTTCTCTCCCTCATCAACAGATGGCCATAACTTTATAATCACAGCCACAAAATATTTTACCAGATGGTTAGAGGCCATGCCTCTCACCACCATACCATGTTCAATAATCGCTAAGTTTATTTTGAATCAAATCATTTACAGGTATGGTGTCCCACAAGTCATTATCTTAGATAATGGCACATCCTTTAAGAATGATGAGGTCCGTGAATTATGCAACAAATTCAAGATAAACCATCATACAACCTCTCTTTACTACCCTCAAGCCAACGGACAAGCTGAAGCAACAAACAAAACATTAAAATATATTCTCCTCAAAATAGTTAAGGAGAACAAATGGGATTGGAATTTAAAATTATACCTGGCCTTGTGGGCCCATCGAACCTCAATAAGAACACCAACAGGGGCAACCCCTTTCTCATTAGTATTTGGGGCAAAATCAGTTCTCCCGCTTGAGGTCGAAATACCTAGTCTCCGCATCTCATTACAAGGGATCTTGGGAGAAGAATCCTATAGAGAGGCACACCTCTCTCAACTAGAAAGCCTTGATGAGGCCAGGTTAAATTCCGAACAATGGCACAGAGCCTATGCTGACCGGATGTTCCGGAAATATAACAAAAAGGTCTACAAATGAGAAATATATGAGGGAGATCTAGTTCTAAGACTAGATAACCGGATTGATAAGAAAACTAGCGAAGGAAGGAAATTCTGGCCCAAGTAGTTGGGCCCATACCGAGTCATGAAATACTATAGAAATGGTGTGTATCTCTTGTACACACTAGAAGGTGAGGAGTTCAATGAAAATGTCAATTCCTTACATCTTAAACGATTTTACGCATAGGTCATCAACATCACCATTTGTATATTATATCTATCTACATTGCATTTAGTCACTTAGTTGTTTCATTTTGTTCACTCGTTTCGTAACTATTGTGGTCAAGGAATCTATTCTTAAGCAATTCATTACAAGCTTGTGAAATTATTGGAAAAAGCATTAAAAATCATATCTCTTCAGTTTTCATAATATCATCAAATGGTTCCAAAATCATTTCATCAATTCAACAGACAAAGTCTTGACAAAAACCATACCAAGGCCTACATACTTGGTCATACTCTTTCTTTTCTACTTGGTTAAGTTGTTCTTACCTACAGTCTATTCTAGAAGCTTCTTGGTGTCACATCTATCCTTCTTACATCTCTTTGAAACAAGGATACTCCAAAGTCACAAATCAGAAATGTCAAGTTAAATAAAAAATAATAAACCAAATAGAATATTTTATTTTTACACACTTATTTACCCCACCAACCTTCGGTGACTAGCCCGCATCTCTTAATAGTGATATGAGGTTGAGAAAGGAAAGAAGTGCCCTTACTCACCTATGTCTTGCCTTTGGTGATGAGCCCATGCTTCCTGCTAGTAGCATGAGATCGGGTGTAGGGGGTCCATTCACACAAATTAGTGAATATTAATATTTTAAAGCAAAGTATACTAAGAGAAGTTAAATATCCAAATTCAAAAGAGATCAGATCCTTAAAACCATATTTTTTCAACCAAGTTGCCATCCATGGATCTAAGTCTAGATAAACTGAAAAATAAGTTACATTCTAAACTATGTAGTAGTTTCGAGTAAGAGTAAGTATGCAAGTCTAAAATTGATTTCTGTCAAAAACTTGTCTTTCTCTCATCATTTCCATTCAGTCAAACTCATACAATTTTCACCCTTCCCAACTCTTGGTAATGAGCCCTCACATCTTACTAGTTGCGTGGAGTTAGAAATGGGGCAAGTTCATCTCTTTATCACTATGTATTCATCACGTTTTTCCAAAACAAGAAGAAGAAACAAACATTGCCCAAAGAAGCCAAAATTTTAGTACTACAATATATTTTCATCATGACATATCAGCATTACAAAAAACAAATAAAATAGAAACATTTTGTTCAAACATTTGTTATCACTTGTCATCCATTGCATACATTATGAAAAGCATATAAAAACAAAGATTCTAAAAACATCTAGTGTATACATGGGAAACGAATCACAAAATTATAGATACAAGAAGATCTAGATCCAAAAAGATATATATATATATATATATATATATATATATATATATATATATATATATATCATGTTTTATATACAATGCCATCATGCACTAGGCATGGTCAAAACGCTCAATGAGCCCAGAAAAGTACAAAAACACTCGTATAAACATCTGACAAAAATCACTACAAAAAGACACCATGATCTCTCAATCCCTGTGGGATCCCTCAGATGGTGCACGACCATGCATCTAGGAATCCTACTATGACGATGATCTGAATGATCTGAGGGCTCATGATCACTGCCAGTAGTTGTGGTCTCACTATGAAAATGACTCCTCATCAAGTGCTCAGCAGTCCTATATCCAGCCAGCTTAGTATGAAGAGAGGTCACTAACTTTTCTCACCTTCCAGACAGGGGAAAAAACATCAGTATGTCAGCTAGCTGCTAAGGGCTCTCCAACGTCCACAATAAGCTTAGCCTGAGTAGTCTTCGAGGGGAGTAACAGGGTGTCCACACACACTCGGTGAATCAAGTCTCGCCATCCCTCAGCAGTCACTGCAAATAAAAAGAGAAATAAACAAGTTAGAAAATCATCAAAAATAAAGTAAAAAAATGAAACAACAAAGGAGAAATAACAACTAAACATTTATAGCTAAAACAAAATCGAGAAAAGAGTAGTAACTCACTCAGATCTCCAGGCATCCAGGTAGGGTTCTCTAGGATCTGCACCTGCCACTTACGCTACCACCGACTGTGGAACCTCCCCCAAATCTAGAAAGAAATGGTGTCCTGCTATGGACTCATCATCTCCCCCAATGTCCTGAGAAGACAACTCCTCTGAGATCAGGGTCACCTTCTCTACACTCTCCTCCACCCTCTCGGCCCTCAAGATATCCTAAGTGTCATGCCACTCAGAGTCACTCTCATCCTCCTCAGCCATCCCACCTATCTCACCTCCCTCCGTTTCCTCCTCGTCTCCTCTCCTATGAACTCCTCAGAGTCTGAGTCCACATCAATGGGCTCATCTCCCTCTCCACTATGAGCAGGACCAGCTCCGATATGAAGTAAAGGTGCTCGAGGAGCACCGGCTGCCCCTCGGGCACGAACCACTTGCCTAGCTGCAATGGGAACTCCAGGAGTAACCATGGTCCAACCTCGGCCTCTAGGATCTCCCCTGGCCTCACGAACAGACCTGTATACTGGCCCCGCTGGAGGAAACATATCAATATAGGGGAGGCCAAACTGCTGTGGTACTTTGTCAAAGGGGGGGATCTCCAACTTCCTCGTCCTATTTATCAGTTGACCAGTAGTATAGTAGGCGATCAATGTATGTGTCTCCTCTCCCCATAACCCTGTCATGGCCTGATAAGGAGTGGCCTCCATGTCTGTAATAGTTAGAGAAGCCACTAGCTAGTGTGGCATCCTAAGTACAGTCATCCCTATCCACCTCACTACCCTGACAGCCCCGGGATCCTCTGCCTATACACCTCTCCCATAGGGAATGATGTGCTCATACACCCAACTCATAACTAGAGTAGGGTGACTCAATGACTGCCCTTGTAATCTGACCACCCTATATAAATCATGATAGGTGGTCCCAAGAATGTCTGCTCCCCAAGCATAAACACGGCCATGGGCCTCAATCTATGCAATAATGGGAGCCCAACAGTATAAGAGAGTATCCCCTCCCTTGTCCCCAATCAACCACGAGGCCAAGATACCCATAATAGCCTGACGGAGCACAGGGATAGGAGAATCAACAATGGAACGAACCTTCACCCCCTTCTTCGAGCCCATGGAGACAACAACATCTCCCATGTAGGTGGCCCACTGAACCATTTGAGACCTGGATACCGCTATCTTAAGAGACAACCACCTCCCAAGAATTAGGACCCCCAGTATGCGATATATGTCCTCTAGGGTAATAGTCCATTCACCCCTAACACCTGGAAATCAGAAAGTGTTCCGATCTACATCCCAGTATGAAAATAAGTCACACAGTATGTGACTAGCAGGTGCAACATGAAAAACCTAGTGTAATCCTCCAAATATATGCCCTCTGTAGAGTATCTCACTCTACCTGGGTCAGTGCCTCTAACATTGCTGGGATCCAATCACACTCCCTCTCTCTACTCCATCTGATTATACTCCTCTTTCTTCTACATCCACCCAAAAAAAAGAAAAAGAGTAAGTTAGTAACATAATCCAATTGGAAAAATAATCAAGAACATATAAAAATGTCAAAAATGCAAAGACAATTAAAAAATACATCTTTTTTTTTTGCACTCTATTTGGAACCAGCCACTCTGTGCAGAGCAGCGGTTCCCTAACCACCACCTTTTGAGGTAGCGGTCCTGTAACCACCGCCTTATGAGGTGGTAATCCCATGACTGCCGCCCTGTGTAGGGTGGTGGTCCTATCTCGAATCAGTTGAATGGCTCCAAAAGCCCTAAAAAACACTTTAAAAAAGTAAAAATGCACCATTTTAACTAAAATAAAGACCTACCTTATGGACACCTCCCCTAGCGACTCATTTAAAACTAACGTTTTCAAAAATAATCCCCCCAAGACAAATTTTTCAATTTTTTTTACATTTTAGGTTTAAAAATGATAAATTGGGAAGAACTAACCTGAGACTTTGTGGGTCGATCTCCCACTCTCAGAGGCATGATCATGATCTCACAATGAACGTTTTGACTATACTCTCATAAAAAACGGTTACTATGGGTCCCAGAGCTCAAAAAACACCAAATCAACACGCACAAATGAATACTAAAATGATCTCATTATATATATATATATATATATATATAGTATTCTAATCTTGTTTTGAGTGTTCTTACGCAGAGTTGGTAGCACTGATGGAGGTAAGTTCTCATCCCCGTGTAAATGGTAAGTCCTCATTTCATGTTAATTTAGTGTTTATTTTTCAATTTATATTATCTATCTACACTTGAGTCCTCTTTTTCACTTTATAGATAGCGAGAATTTGGATGGTGACATTTTGACACACAGGCGTGTCAGGTATAGCTTCTAACTCCCCATTTTGGGACCCACCATACTCCAGACCCACGATTTTATGCCTCTTCATGGCTAAAACACTTCTCTAAGGGGGAAATATGTACGTACCAAATAAATGTAGGTATTGTACTACCAGAAAGAGGTTACAAAAACCCCAATGATGATTTATATCTCTTTGCCAAGGTGTTTGAAATTTAGAAAAGCTCGCCAAGTGCATATGTTTGCATCCCAGAATGCTTTATCCAACCTCCACATGCTTTGTTCTGAGCTCTGCACCACCTTTTTTCAATTCATTTTTGTCTTTAAGTTACATAACTACCACCCTGCCTGGGTGGCGGTCCTATGACCGCCGCCTAGAATAGGGCGGCGGTCCTGTAACTGACTCCCTACGTGCAGGTCGGTGGTCATATGCGCCTTTTCCATAATGTTCTGGTGATTTTGTCAAATGTATAAATTCAAAATTGCACCGTGCATTTCTCAACCACCAAATCTTGCAATTTATGTTTTGGCCGACTGGTAAATAGTGATTTCTCTTTTTTTATATTAGAAGAGATCAATACAAACTTACCCTCTGGTAAATCTAAATGCAATAAATACCCAGCTTGTTCACAAGAAAATGGCCCCTTTCCTTCCATGTTTGATTAATTCAGTAGTGTTTTGAGGTTCCTTCCATAAGTTTCAATAGGTTTATATTTTACATGGAATTCTCAGCCTCTTCCTTCTATTTTAGAGATCATTTGATCTTCATGCTTTCATTTTACTCCATTGTTGTCCCACACAGTCAAATTAGCATAAGATAGTTTCAGTTCTAGATTAGAGTTCATTTGACAATCTTAGAGTTGCAGGTTGTTGTTTTTGTCACAAGAAATAGATCCCATAATTCTCGGTATTTTGCAGTTGTATCCCCGCGATAAATCTTGCTAGGAATCACATAGTCAAGCTCTATTCACTTGCAATATCCCTCTCTTACTTTCATTGTATTTGGTTTATATCCAAAGCTTCGATTGTTCGAGTATCTTCTTCTGCTGATGATATCACATTCACACTTTTCTAGATTCATGAGAACATGAAGGAACAAAGAGATCACACTAAGGGGGCAAGTCATGACACAACTAGATTTACCACTATTATGTAAACTCTAGGTTTGATCTATCAAAGTTGTAGTTACAATATATCAAATAGAGTAGCAAATAAATTTATTTCAAGTTTAAAGCTCACTTTCAATATTGCCAGGGAAGCTATGGGGAATTATAGTTTATGAGAAACTATGATTCATTCCTCACTTCTGAGGTAAGATTGGAAGTCTTTCGATTAAATTAGTTATTTATTTAAATATTTAGGATAAATTCACAAGTGCACAGGTAAATAGCTATATACAAGGCTAACTTGCTTGTTTTAATTTTGTTATTAGATTAATTGTCCATTACCTGAATATATTAGAATAGCTGCTCTTTAAATTTCATTCAAATATACATCATCAAAAATACAAAAATAAAAGGAATATAAGCATAGTGTAGATATATATTTCATAGTTAGTTTACTTGTTTCAATTAAAATTAAATCATCTTTTGCATGACAATTACGGGACCCAGAGATCCCAGGGAATACATATTCAAACTGATAGTACCTCATCCAAATATCTTCACAACGTTAACAGATATAGATCCAGGTCTTAGGATTCAGGTCTTTCAAACAACAATAAACCTACAAGCAATTAGTGAACAATTGAGGCAATTTAATATTGAAGACGACAAAGCATACACATTCTGGTCAAGTCAAACCCAACTATAGATTTGCCTTGATAGGATATCTGCATGACCATACAAGAACCCGAAAGAGAAAAAATATTTGGCTTATGATCCATTAGTATCCATAACCAGATGCAGGAAACCTTCTCATCGACATAGACACAGGGTTATGTATACAAGTTGTTAGAACACTCTGTAAGGTATTATGAGAAAATCACACAACTCCTGGTGTTAAACATAGAAGCTGAAAAATCCTTATGACCATTGGATAGTCAGGAAGAAGAGATTGATTCTTCACATGACCATAATAGGTCAACAACAATACCACAAAACTCATGGTTATGATCCCCAGGTCCCACAACCCAATGGGCCTGCTAGTCAGTTAAGTATTGAAACCAATTTAGGAATGCATAGTTATTCAGATCCTCAACACTCCCGTTAGATATCATAACACAATTTTTTACGTATTAAACGTAGAAGAAAATCAATCCAAAAGTTTTCTGGGATAGACCAGAAAACCACCCATAGTTATCTATAAATCCACTAAATCTCTCACTACCATTTTCCATGACCTTGTCCTAGAAATATACACGAAGCACCTACAGGTCATTTTCCACATATCCAATAGCCAATAGATAGGAGCTCGGTAGATCTTGTTACGTTGATTGCAACCTTTGAAGCAACTATTATATCCTGAACAATCCATTACGCCAATTCAAGTTAGGAGAGCTTTCTTTGCCTTAGGACTTGCAGATCCCATTATTGTGTGTTGAAGGATATAAGATTGTCCTAACTAGTTTGTTTGTATCCACATATATTCCATTCCCATTGGCTGTCTTGGCATGACCTCGGGAGGTCGGGTACGAAGAAGAGCTACTTGTAGATTCTCTTGCTCACATGTCACTTTTATATCATACAGTCTCCCCATAGGTTCTTGCTCCTTTGGCTCTTCATTTATAAGCCTTGTATACTTTGTTGCTTCTCCTCCTTGTGTTTATAGTTTGAGTTGAATGTCAATTTGGAATGGTTGTGAAATACTTGGTTTGTGATGTGGAAGCTTGTTGTTGGCATGTGTTGGAATCACCTCTCATTGTAATGTGGTTGGGGCTTGGGGGCCAATGAGGAGGATGGCTTCTCCCCCTCATTGGACATTTTGGTTGGGTGGAGAGTGTTGCATCTCCCCCCCATTTTGTTGTGGATTAAGAAAATCATGAAGGAGCTCTCTTGTTGGTGTTGTGAAGCTTGGAGCTTTTATTGGAATCCTTAAGAAACTCATTCTTGTGAAAAGCCTGTTTGTTTTTCCCACTTAGAGTGGAGGAACTTGTAATATTGTATTTCATTTTAGCTACATTCTTGTATAATTTTCCCACTTAAAGTGGAGGACATTGTATTAGTAATTGTAATGAAAATTTGTGTTGATTCTTGGACATTAAGATTGTATTATATTTTGAAAAAGAGAAAGAAAGATATGTGTTGTAAAGCTATTCTTGTGAAATAGAAAAGAAATTTTACTATCTCTATTAGAAATTTTAGCATTGCGAAGAGAAAAGAAAGAAACTAGAAATTGTAAAAATGGGTATGGTGTATGCTTGGAAAATTTGAATGTAGAACTAAGTTGTTAGTAGTTGTTTGAACTAATAGGTTGTAGTGGAAATGGAAAGAGGCAACAAATTTGAAGTAAATTGCTTAGGTTGTAGGAAGTCAAGAAATATAAAAGTTCATTATAGTACTCAAAGGCATGTAGTGAAATAAGTTGCACTTGTTCATTTTCATATAGTGGATGAAATATATTTTAAACCGTATTCAAGTAGATGGAAATTACTTAAGTTTTAATTAGTCTTGAAGTAGGCCAATGAAGTGATCTAAGTTCTAGTTCTAGTATGTTACCCTCATTTAAAATTTTATTGTAAATCCATTACAAGTTACTAAGGGAAATGAAATGAAATCTATTTTACTTCCTATTACAATTCCTATCATTTGAAAAAAATAAAAAAATAGCAAGTGAAAGATTAAGTGGTTAAATTATCAAGATCATTGCTTCTTAACAATAGTATCTATATTAAAATATTATTATTAGTAAAAGTAATTAATAATATTAGTATTATTAATTTTAAATATATATACACTTTAACCTTATTATATTTAATATATAAATATAATAAAGAAATTACATTGAGCAAATCTTAACTAACTATAATTAAAAAAAGAAGAAAAAACTAAATAAAGAAATTTAATTTTAAAATCCTCAAAGGTTGCGGCATGGGGGAAGAACAAGGTAAGGGGTTGGGGGGACCCTCCCCCTAACCCAATATTATAGTCCTTTTAATATGTAAAGAACCCCCGCCACCCCCCCGCCAAACTAATAATCCTTTCTACCTTAACCCACAGCCTAAGACCCCTAATTCATTACAGCATGTACCTTCTCTATTCACTATGCGCATGCGCGTGCATACACACACATATTTATTGTATTTATTTCTTTTTTTTGGTTTCTTTAACCCATTATTTTTAACAAAAAAAGAATAATAACAATAATAACATAAAATAAATACCTATATATATTTATATAAACGTGTGTGTGTGTGTGTGTGTGTGTGTGTGTGTGTGTGTGTGTGTGTGTGTGTGTGTGCCCTACCAAAATGAAACTAGTTATCAAATGTAGCTATTTAAATAAATTGGGGCAAAACCCACAAGCCCATTTGGGCAAACCAAAGAAAACTAAGCTAATTAAAATATACAAATACATTGCAACCCTAATGAGGGTATACGTAAAATAAGAAATTAAGAGAACTGTTAAGCCTCTTCCAAAGCTTGGAATGGCCTTCAATGGCTTCCCACCCTCCTCCAATAACCTGTAAAACAAAAGAGAAATAATGAGACAAATGAAAAGAGAAAGAAGACCTCATAAACATGCTTTAGGGTTAGTTGCCCCTCTTTTCCTCATCAAGGGTCCTAATTAATCCATCAAAGGGATGGGATTCATCCCTAAAAAAAGCAGGTAGAGAGTGGGTGAGTGGAAATTACCTTTTAATTTCAATGTTTTAATTTCAAAAACATGGGTTGAATTTTAAGGGCTCGCTTTTGGGGTAAGGAAGTGTTTATTATTCTAACCCAATATTAAATGAGGGACCTTGCTAATTGTTTTAACCTCGTAGAAATTAAATAACCTTGGTATTTAATTATTTTGGCCTCTCTTACCCTTGACATCCCATGGGGGGGGGGGTATTCAAATATAGTAAGAATTAATTTGTTTATTTAAATAACACTTAGGGAATTTTCCATGCTTAGTCATATTAAGTTCATTAAAGGTTAATGTGGGTTTAATATTTATTATAACGGGAAAATCTTATCTATTAAATATAATTGTCCAGAAACGTTAATGAAGCAATCATTTTTTTCGAACCCTTTTTGTGGGCACGCTTTAAAAAAATAAAAGATTTTCCCATAATTTTTCCTATTTTCTTTTGGGTTTCTTGGGGATTTTGTGTGAGAAAATGTGGGCGTCACACTCTCCATGTGCCTTGGGCCCAAGAAAGTTGCCTCAACCATTGAAAAAGTCTCAGTATAAAGAGGAGCCATCGGAAGCCTCCACGTGTCTCTTTAGCGCACTTTTGATATGGTGCCCAAAAGTGGAGACCCCAAACAAGTGCGGGATCTCTGTCTCGGCCCAGTAAAGTTGTTGAAATTTTTTAAGAACCCAGCGGAAGGTGCCACATGCCTAGGGTTCGAGAAAGTTGCATCAGATGCTTGAAAACTCTAAGTATGGGAAGATCTAACAGAAATCACCACGTGTCTCCTTAGTGCAACTCCAAAGGTAAGACCCAGAGACGGGACCTCTAATGAGCGCAGGCTCTCCACGTGTCTATGGTCTAACAAATATGTACCAGCCGTTGAAGAGTCTGAGCATGGGCATAGTTAGCGGAAACCTCCACGTGTCTCCTTGGCGCTCTTTCAAAAGTAAAATTCAGGGGCAAGTCCCCAAATAGGTGTGGGCTCTCCACGTGGAAAAGATATTTGTTTGAGGTGGGCCTGGGGGCCCTTTTGCATTTTATGCCACTCAGAATAAATTTCTAAAATACCTCCGTTGACCCGCCCTTCCATCTTTGATGTAGACTCAACATGTGGCTTTATCTGGGCACTTACGGGGTCATGTTTCACTTTTATACCTTACTCCCTTTTTTCAAAACAAGGCTAAAATTTCCAAAGTCCTCTAGCGACCCTCCTCCCCTCTTTTAACTTAAAAAATGGCCACGTGTCCATCTTTGGGGTCAAAGTAAGAAATTTTCTTCACCACTTCATATTGTTGAATAGCCAATTAGAAATTATCGGGGCCGTGGGACCAATTTGGAATTTTTTACAATTGTGAAAAAAGTGATAAGTTCACCAAATAGACTTACTGTGCCATGTCCAATTAAATATGACCACGTATCCATGGGTGTTGGGACAAGATTTACAGAGGAGACACAATCGTGGAAGAGACCTAACAAGAAAATTTTTCCCCGCGGAGAGAAGTCTGTAAATAATACGAAGGCTCAATGTGATCCACGACCCAAGGAAAGGACTGACAACGACATCCTGGTGAAGGCAAGGAATTACACACACCCACACAAGAGGACAAAAAGTGCATCAAATTAGGCAGGCTGAGAAATTTTGAACAAACAGGGTGAGATTAAATTGAGCACCAACACAATGTTTTAACATTTACAAGGCACAAGCGTATAAGGATAATTTTCCAATAATTTGTTGTTTTCTTCTTGTAGGTAATATAAATTCTGAAAAAAATCCACTTAAAAGGAGGAAACCAATACCGCCAACACGTACAATCCAAACAAAGAGAAGATCTTCAGGCAATAATATATGGTTTCTTGCAGACTTAGTTGGAACACTTCATCCTATAACCATAGAATTTCCTAGACTCTCACTAGATGGTGTCTTAAGTGTAACGGGCACACAAATTTTCAATAACATCGATCTTAATGAGGAGTATTTAGGATTCGATAGTGGTGATGCAGACAAGGGTAATTATTTTGACACCCATGATATGACGAGAGGAATGTCCTCTCTTAAGGCCCGACACTGTGCTAAGTGATCAAGACCACCTTGGAATTCACCTTATGAGTCCTTGTTGGAAGCAATGACTATGCAATGTAACCTTACCATCTTTTAAATAGAGCTAATACTCCCTTAGTATCTGTAACACCCACTAATTCACGACACAAAGACCAACATAGCAAAGTACAAGATAATTTTTTTTTGACTTGTTTGATGTACAAAACGACGCAACAGGTGGTCACAAAGGTTACGACTAACTCTTCAAACAACTTGACTCAACGATGACCTTATGGACAGCACGGAAACAACTAACACCCATCAAGGACAAATCACTTTACTATTTGACAAGGCACGACGAAACAGCTCAACCACAATACATAGTCACGGTTGGATACACTCCACGGTTTACAAGCCCTTAAGGTTATGTATTTACCAAAAAATGTTTTCAAGACCTTCCTTAACAGTTTACAAGATTCATGTTTGGTTCGAGAATTCTTCTCACAAAGGTGAACTTATTACTTTGGTAATCTAGACTAACTAGCCGAAACACAAGATTTCTGAAAGAGGTTCAACTAAAGACTGACAAAGCTAACAAAATTCGTTCGACTAAAAGGGACACCTTTCATCTCTCACAAGGTTGCATAAACATGCCCGAGCTGAAAATATTGATCCGGACCTCCATTGCACAAGACGACGAGTGTAAGCTCTAACTGAAGTGGAGTGTCATTACAACAGTTATCAAAACATCCTACAAAACAACAAGAGAGAGAAAGTCATCCTTAACGCAGATAGATTATCTTCTTGCAGGGAGCGTGCGGAAGAGATTTCTCTGGGCGCGGAAGAGAGGTGCATGGAAAGAAAATTTTCTTCCAGGCGTGGAAGAGAGGCGCGAGAGAAACTCTTTTTTCTCCCAGGCTCGCAAGACGGGCGTGGAAAGAGACTCCTTTTTCTCCCGGGCACGCAAGACAGCCGCGGAAGATACTCATTCTCTCCCCGGCGCGGACAGAGACTCGATTTCTCATGGGCGCGCAAGAGACACATTTTCTCATGGGCGTGCAAGACGAGCACGCAAGAGACACATTTTCTGATGCGCATGCAAGACGGGTACGCAAGAGAGCTCTGGGCGCATGCAAGACAGGTGCGCAAGGGGCTTTTCCTCTCTCTGCAAACTTCAGAAGGCCATAGCTTTTGATAGGCAACTCTATTTTTGGCAAACGAAGACTTTTTGGAAAGCTCTTGACGTCATCTTTTTACACATAAACCCTAAAAATTTAATTTGGAAAAAAATTTAAGGGTCAATTTTGACGAAAACTGCTCTACAAGATTTTAGCAAATGAAAACTGGTAACATTTGACTTATAAAAATTTGTTCAATTCGACCTCCTTCCTTTCTCAACATGCCAAACAGACATGGAGGGTTGCTCTTAGAGGAATTTTGGTTGGATTGCAAAGTAAAATTTATTTGATTGAAGATCAATTCGAAATTTCTCAATTCGTCAGCAAAAATGACTGTTGTTTTTCCTTTGCTCGATTTGAAAGGTTCTTTATAAATTTCTTAAGTGTTTTAGTTTGTTTGGGGTCTTTTTTAACCATACTAAGTTCAATTTAATGTTTCATTTTATTGTTCATTGTTGCAGGGGTCATTCTGTACATTTGAGTAAACTAATTGCCAAAATTCTCTAACAGAGTTCTACAACTTCAAATTCGATTTGATCCATTTACATTTACCAACATAAATTTATGAATTCATTCTAATCCAATCACTACAATATTTTGTTTCCTTCAAATCATGCATTCGAAAGGAAAAGAATAATACATTCTCTTCATACGTATTCCCTTTTCAATTTTCCAACAGAGATTTCATAATGTATTGCAAACACAAATTTCCAATGAAGACAATATCATCTTAACAAAACTAAATAACTTCTATTGACTTGGATGATTCTTTTACAACTTTCTTTTCCATCACATTCCAAGAGGCAGAATACAATTCTTTCTTTTCTTTCATTCAAAATAGAAAACAGAGTGCATCTCTATCACATTTTGAATTACAACTTTCATAGCCAAAACAAAAACATCTTTCCTTCACCAATAATATACAAGGTCATCCACTTCAAAGTGGGAAAGGGTTACAATAAATAATAATCTCAAGAAGGACTGTCAAAATGTCTTTTTCCTTTGCTCCAGAATAACAATATGCAGATCCATCATTCTCCAATTTTGATCACAAAAAAGGTAGGGGAAAGGAAACACTCTCCACCTAACAAAGACATCCAATGAAAGGAGAAGCCATCCTTCTTCATTAGCCCTCGATCCCCAACCACAATGCAATATAAAATGCGTTTCAACTCATGGCAACAACAAGCTTCCACATCACAAAGAGAATCTTTCACAAGCACATTTCACATTTAAAAACACAGTCCAAAACAGAATGTAGTTTACAATCACATTAAGACATAACACACACTACTCAGGCTTCATCATGCAAACCAAAGGAGAAATCAACTATGGGGATGCTACTTATGCCTCCCAAAGGGGAAATGGGTATCACCACCTAAGAACAAACCGCCAAAATACATATCATTTCAAATCCCTGACATACCCTTATGCCTCCCCCAAGTACCCCTTATTCCTCACCATTTCTTATGCCACCCCAACCTCTTATGGCACCCCATAACGAGTAAGGAAATGCAAGCTATTTCTTTTTACAAGGTGGAACCCAAATCCCAACTCCCTCCACACTTATACCTCCCAAAAAAAACTTATGCCTCCCTCAAGAGTACCCCATAGTCTTCTCCTACACCATCCCTAAGCCATCTACCCAACCAGCCAACAAATAAAACAACACATTCAAACATTCAACCATTTACATATGCATAAAATAAAATAAAAGCATTTCAAGAGCCAAGCTCCTACCTCTCCATAAGGGAGTTTGTTCCAAGGTTGTAAAACAACAAGCTTTCCAATGTAAAAATAGTCCAAGAGATCAACAATCTACAAGCATGTAACCATCTCCAATCTTCTCCAAACGTAAGAGCTCCCAAAACAACAAAATAAGTTTCCCAAAAAGAAGTATGCAAAAGTGAAGCAACCCCAAAAACAAGCTAAGGAATTCCAATAAATAGAAGAGGGAAGAGAAGAGGATGAGGTGGATCCATGTAGGATGCCACTTCACACATCCTCAACTCCAACACCCAAGTCAACTTCATTCTCCAATGCATAATCAATAAGTAGGTGAATAATATGACAGTTTTACTTACACACTCAAACAAGCCCACACCCCATAAGGACTGAAATTAAAACATGTAAGAAAAATGCAATTACAACATTCAACTTGACTTACAAAAATGCATAAAGAAAGTCTAAATTTAACTCTCCAACCATATGTAAGGTTGGTATGCAAATTTAAGAGGCATGGGACAAGTTTAACTTGTCCCACAAGTCTCCAAAATCAGCCTCCAAGGACAAATTCAAATTTCAAAGAAGATGGAGTGTTTCATACTCCAAAATCAACTTACACATCTTTTACACACCACTTACACATTTCTTACAACACTTTGATTTTAGGCCAATAAACTTTAATAATTACTTTCTTATGACCCAATTTGATTAATTTTTTTGTTAACAATGTGATTACTCACATTAATTTACACACCATTTAATAAATAAGGAAAGGGGTCAAAGCACCACAAAATAAACACATGTAACATGAAACCAAGGAAAATAAATAAAAGAAACATAAAACCCATTGGTCACATTTGATGGTGATCCCCCCATGGGAATCCCTAACAACAATCAAACACACATAAACAATTACAGTTGCCATGGTGACCTTGTTGAATTCATCTAGAATTCTAATGTGGTTGGTCTCCAATTCCCCGATGTGTGTTATGATATTTTAACATGCAAAACACAAATACCTCCTTCGGCCTCGTGGCCGCATCAGAACATCCAAATGAATATAATATACTTCTAAAGTCATCAATATATATGTGAATCACAACAATCATCAAGCCAATCAACAACGTCACTTAAAATTTCATCAACAAATATATCATCATCAAGTTTAATTCAATTTTCATTTTCTAGGCCTACTCAAAATATCCAATCATCACAAGTCTGAAAAACATCTATAATATAACCATGTCAAACAGTATATCAACAACAGTATATAAAATGTATAAAATGTCCCCAATAAACACCATGCATCAGATATGAATCAAGGATAATAATAATTCGTGATTTGACATCCAACACCATACTAAATCAAAACTATAATAATGTCCATAATATAGTCAGTAGTGTCAGGATCAATATCAAAAGTGTCGAAGGGAAGTGGGCACTATAGTATCCTTTTGGATTTCTAGGCCTTACATGATTATATTTAGAAATTAACTGTATCAGCGAATGAAGTCCCTATTGGATCCAAACGACATAATTGGAGAGCGTGAAATACTTGTTCTAGGTCTTAAACTCTTGCTAATGAACTCCTTAGTTCCTCGCAGTTAAATGTGTTACCTTGGTTTTTATCAACATATCACTTTGGTCTTTCTTGAAGGTGGTTTAGCATAAATACGTCCCCTTGCCTTAAACTCATATATAGTTGAGGCGTAGATCATTAGGTGTAGTTGGAATTAAACCAAACCTCGGTTGATTATGAGGTTAACTTGGAATTCGTGTGTAGTTATAATGCTTTTAATCATATACTTATTCAAAATGGTAATTAAGTACTTTCGTAGCTCTTTATGTTATAAAGTGACGGAAAAGAGACCTAACAAACATTGTAAATGAAATGAGAAACAATAGTATGTGTGATAATGGTTTAGGAACAAAATTCATTTGAAGTCCTTATGGATGATTTAGGCATTGAAATTTTGTTAATAATGGATACAAATTGATTCTTGGTGGGACTAGGCCTTTGAGCCAGTTTAGAGTCCACTAAAAATAAGATAAAATAAAATTATGTCTTGTAAATGCTTAACTGAATCAAACTAAAATTGATGCTAAAACAACCATAATACGAAAAAATGTGCTTTGTATGGAAGGAAGTTTATAGGAAAGAGAAACTCGAACCTTCACCTCCTTTGTTGTGTATTATTTTTCCCTCGACAACTTCTGGTTGGTCCTCTTGCATAATGAGTGTAAAATTAAATGTCAACTAAACATATTTTGAGAAAACAAACCTTTAGCATAAGAATGAGAGAATTAGGAACTTTGTAGGTAATTGGAAATATGGAATTCAATTATGTAAGTTATGGAGATTATCATAAGGGATAAAGAGAAAACTTAAATAGTCGAACAATAAGTTGAATGTGAAATGAATTGCATAATATGTATGTGGAAAATGGATAAAATCATCCTTGTATAAAAATATTCCTGGAATGTTAATCATAACTAAGATGTAATCATGGAAATGATGTGTTGTGGGGTTGCCAATCCTTGAGTCCCTTTTCTTTTGGTTGGGTTATTGCTAGCATTCGTTCATTGGGGAAGGTGTGGCATCGACATGTATATGGTGTTGTCATATGTCTATGTGGGTCGATGGCTTATGTAAGTGTCATATGTGTTATGGAGTTTTCTTTGCTTGGAGCCTTTGTGACGTTGTGTAGTGAGCAATGTAAGTAAAAAAAAATTATCATAATATTTTATTTTTGTATTTATGTGTGTAAAATGTGGGCATTACAAATTGATATCTTGTAAATAGAAATTTGTATATACATATGCACACACATATATTGTCAAACACCCATTTATGTACACATCACATATCTATATATTTATAACATATATAGACATAAAATATAACCATTTTATATCACTCATTGAAAGAAAGCATACAAATTACAAATAATTGAAAACTACTTATACAAATTTTTCCCACAATATATACCCAAATATGTTTATCTATATTTATAACTCAAAAAAATAAAAAATATTACACAAAAATGAAATAAAAACCTAAACCTTCTAAACAATTTTTTTTTTATAACACTCACATGGCTTTGTTCACAATCTAGATAAATTTAACTATTGTTGAACACCTAAATTGTGTGTATACACTTGCAACACACATGTTGAATATTTCCATCTTATATCTAGTTCATTCAATGGAAATAGATAATTGAATTTTATAAATAGATAAATATAAATGCTCTTATTTTTATTTCTTGTATATTGTGCAAGAACGTACATGAGTTTTTTCAACAAATAATGTATACACAAACAAATATATCTTACTTATAATATTATTTTGAAAAAATATAGGATGTATTCATCTATAATGCTTATTAGAAAAAGTTCATAATTCAAATAATACAAATCTTTTGTTCCGAGATTGCTAGACACAGGGCCAAGAAATCTTCAATTTAATGTACCTTACAAAAATGCAACGTATTCAAGACATTCAATGCTAACAGCGCCTTTTAAATCAAATCTTCAAGTTTAGCTCTTTCATATAACTATATATTCCAATTATTTCTATACATATTTTTATGGTTGTTTGACATAGATACAAATAAGTTTTAGATTTTCACATATTATACATATTGATTATTCAAAAAATTACATGATTTTCTATATTTTCAACCTGTAATTCTCTACAGCTGCCTAGCATTTTTTAGACAAAAATATACAGGTCAAATCAAGACAAAAAAACCCAAAGCGTGTCAATTTCTCGGCCCGGACATTGTTTATGCATTCAATAAATATATTCTTCTTTTTAAAAAAAAAAAACCATGAAAGAAGTAGTAATTACAAGCAAACAGAACATCTATATTAAATCTGTGCAGTAAGGAAGGAAAATGATATGAAATAACGCAAGACATGCCATTGAATGTAAAGGAAGAACACCATGAAGTGAAACATGTCTTTTGCAGTCATAGCAAAATAGGACATACATTAAACATAAATGCAATGGAGACCGCCGTAGGCATCAATAGAATTTATTTCCTTCTACTTTACATTAAAACAGTGCACATGCAATGAACATCACATATTTTCAGAAATATCACTAGTCTGTAAAAAAACTATTGATAGACGCCTATGCGTAATGTGACGCCTTTTTCACAGATTTTGATGATCGCATCACCTCTTTTATTTGACTAGACAATCAAACTACTTCTGTAGAATTCATTTACATGATATTCCATTTGTTTGTGTATGTTTTCTGATCATATTTACTGTGTATGTGGTGCTTTTCGATTCAAAATATTGAACTCTATAAAAACATTATGCCTGAAAGATTAAAATCGTAAACATTGAATTGATCGTTCAATAATTAGTCATCTTCATGATATACAAATCAAAGTCTGATCAAAAGATCATATATCTTGTCCATGATCGAAATTGAAAATAGGTTAGGTACTGAATCGACAGAAACTTAGTAGATTTAAGACGAGCACTAGCGTTTTGTTTACTTAAATAAATGCCAAAGTTTTACGTACAGTGTGTCCGTCGTCATACTGCTAGGGTTTGGCACCTGCAAAATAAAAATAAAATATTTTCAGAGATCCGCATCAAGGCACACATTAATTGAATTAGGTTTTTGAAAGGAAAATACCTTGACGTGTATGGTATGGAATACGCATTCATTAATTGAAGAAGAAGCAGCGCTCACAATTTCAAGCCCGTCTTCTTCCAACAGCACAACAAGATCAGAGAAGGCAATCTGACTTTTGATCACAGTGTTTATAGAGATCTGATATGTGGCTGAACCAAGCAAGTTTATTTTTACAGATGCGAAACCCTCATGTGAGTCGCACAATGACAGGGACTTGGAAAATTCGACAGCCTTTGAACAAAAGGCTCCGATCTTGCTATTATCTCTTTGCTTGGTTAGATCTGTGATCTGATGCTTGAGATAACTAACGTAATTAACTGCTTCGAGCAGTTGGTCTGATAATGAACGCTTGCCCTGCGCCATAACCAAATTGAAAGCAAATGAAAACCACTGTTCTGTTTATTACAGACATTAGATGGAAAATGAGCATACCTGAAGACTTTCCTGCGGAAGCAAAAACCCAAGTTGCGAACAGAGAGAATTCATGTCTTTCCGCCGCTTCTTTTCGTTCAACTTATGAACGACTTTTTTACCGAGAAATGCGCCTGAGTGAATAGAATTCCCAATGTTTTCAAAGTAAGCAGGATTCTCTCCCAGACCACACTGATCCATATCAGGGTAGTTTGATGGGAAGGAATCAAGTTTTAACAGATCAAAGTCCTCAGCGACATGGTTATTGGGTTGGAAAGTCGTGAGAAACGGAAGATTGGCCATTTGGGTTATTAGGTTTAGCAAAGGTTTTCAAGAAAGAGATGTGCTCCCGGCCGCTTTAGTGGAGCAGATCAAATATTACTGACAGCCTTTAAAGAAAAGAATAACAAATTAGGGTTGATCGATTCTGAAAAGACAGATCTTAGACCAGGGTAAGCTGTCGATTGCGATCTACTGTCAGAAACTGATCTCACACCTACCGAGTGGGAGACAGATCGTCTGAAGTATGGAAGTAGAGTTAATCATTTGTCATTGGTAAAGATAATCGGAAATCGAGATGGATCTTGTAAGGACCAAAAAGCTCAAAAGCATCCAATAATGCACTATACAAATCTACCTTAACAAAGATACCAATATAAAACTTTTGTAGATTGCGATTTTGACAGACGCCTGTAAATCGTATGTTTAGTGCAGTTTGAATATTTTATGAAACCTCAAATGATTACCCTATTTAATATTGCTTTTTATATAATTACAGTTCACCTCGATAATGGCAAGCTCTGAGAAACCTCAATAGGGGAGAGGACCCTATAACTGTGCACCTAATTTTAGAGGCACCTAGATATATGTAGATATGTTAGTAGGATAAAAAAATTATATTATCGTGTAGCGTATGATCATGCCATATCAACATTTTTGTTTTGTATGTTTATTTGGAGGGAAAACTAGTTTTTGAATTGATTTAATATAAAAAAAATTAATAAAGCATTTGAAAGAGGGACCAATGACCGAGCACCCTATGTACCCTATGGGACCAAAAAGTGAACAATTATTGGTACTTTTGTTAACAACCTATGGTGAAAAAAGATGGACATGTTTTGGTGCATGCTCAGATATAGGGTCCTCTCCCCTATATTTATCTATAATGTTTGTGTTTTTTAGGATTTGTTTTTCGAAAAGTTTTCCCTTTCGCAACACATTTAAATTTTTTTAATTCGCAGCTGTGACGAGAGTACAATTAATAGCCCCTGCACCATGTCACATTCTCCTATCAAAGATGAAGGAAAAGTTGTAGTTTCCAACTAAAAATAAAATAAAATAAGCAATAAACATTGGAAAAGTTTACTGATGTGCACGTGGGAGGATAGTTTTAATGTTTAAAATTATTGTTTATATTTTCATGAGCTGCCTTTGTCAGGGGTGGCAAGTGGAAGGGCCTAGAGACCTATCATTTTCCTTCCAAAATAATCCAAGCATATTATTTGAGGTCCAGGGGCATTAACCACGTGAAGCCCAAGTTAACATTGTAAATTTACAAGTAATCAGATCGTCGCAGCAAGTGCAAAGGGTGGGTTGCACTCTCATAATTAAATAAACGAATGTTGCATGGGATTGTGCTAAATAGAGATCTCGCCAATAGTCAGCTTCTATCAGTACCATTATGGGCTAAATCAATCTTGCACACCGAGGGAAATCAAAACCCAAATCCCCTCGTTTTACTATGCACAAATGACCTACCTAGATTAGTATTTGTGCCTGAAGTAGGTTTTTTGTCTTTGAGAAGAAAGGGGGTCTTCTTCTTGCCGTTATTTTGTTGTTGTATGTAGAAGAAGCATAGGATTGAGGATCAATGAGGCGCTTCAGGAAAGCATAATGTCTACTTGTAATTTTTTGGATTCTTCTACTTCTAGGAGCCTGTGTTATGTGCACAATAACCCTTGCACCACCAACCATTGGTAGAAATGACTACCACTTCACTTCTCTTGTTCTTTATCTGTTATTTTGGGTAGTTGTTGTTTTGTTTAAGTCTTTGAAAGCACCCTTTCCTGCTATCTCATGAATGTCTCTGCAAGTTTTGTCTCTTTCATTCTTCCCTCACCTAGAGGCGTTGCTGGAATTGGGTGTGGACAACCAGTAGAGCTTAATATAATGGGATCCTTGTCAGAAGTCTTGATTACAAGTATTCTGATGGACATGTATACAAAATAAGGGAGATTACTCAGGCCACGCGAGTTGTTTGACAAAATACCTATTAAATAAAAGAAGTAGTCTCATGGAATTGTGTTGATTGTTTGATGTGTTGATAATAGTGTTTGTGATGAGACATAAATGCCTTTCCATAGATGCCCCAGCCAGATGTGATTCCCTGAAGTGCACCGGTTAAGGGTTTATGCGAACGAGTTTTTCTAAAACATCACATATGGATTTAAGTAAATATCGTTGGCAGTTCTATAGATGAAATTTTAAACCTTTGTGAGCCTCATTCCTATTTGTGCAAATTCGTAGATTCAAAATACGGTATGGACTCCCATTGAGCAAAAAGGATGGTGAAAATTTGTAGATATAGAGGTGGTTGTTTTTGTAGTAATATATTCAAAGCATGGGGGCATAGGCAAGCACACAAAACATCTGACGAAATGCCTAGTAGAGGGAGGAAGCCTCGTGGATTGCGGGTGAAACCGCTTGGATTACCTCATACAGTGTGGACGTTAATATTTTCCAGGCATGGTCTCCTTACCTTCATCTTTTATAATTCTCATATAATTTGGTTATTCATTTGCAATATAATAGAAATATTAAATAATTAGATACTTACACTATTGGATATTTTAACAATAAAACTCCACCTTATGATTTATGTTACCGACTTACAACTTGACCATCAATCGTGTTACCACCACAACCTTACACGTTGCTAACCAAGGTATTGCAATTAGGTGCTCATGTCCACTGGTACTAGCGAGAGTTAGATGATTCATTAACTAAACACAACCTTTTTCATTTACTTGCAAAGTTAGAAAAACACCACATTCAGAGACTTCCAAAACAACTTTCTGAGCCCCATAAAAGAGATATCAAGCATAGTATGTGTTCCTTGTTATGTGGAAATTCACATAAAGCATTAGATTGACTTGGATTAATCATTTGTGCTTTCTTCATGGCCCCTCCAAGAGCCATGCTACCCCATCTTGCAGTTTTAAGGAGCTATTAAAACTAAAAAGTTGGTTTTCGTTTCATCTCACCTTTGGACCTTGAGTGAAGGAACGATTTTCTACCTTCGCAAACCTCTCATATTTCTACTAGACAAGTGTTACAACATTCAATTTGGGGAAAAAAAAATTCTATCTAGTTTGGCAAAGGGGTTTTGTAGGCCTCTGATCGCAGTTTGACTAGGTCGAATTGGACCAATTACGATTGGTGGCATCAAATAACATGTAGCCATTTGTAAACTATTTGTCAGTTCTCAGTTTCGTCAACTCTAGTGAGTTCTCCATAAATACGAGAGCATGTAGGAAAATTTTCGTTGCACGTTCGTCCATCAAAAGTAATTTTTGGGCGTGGTTTCTAAGGCCTCGAGCTACAATTTAGTCCTTTACAACTAGGCCAATTATGATCGATGGCCCCAAAAAACTAGCAGAAAATGGTAAATAGTGCGCCAGTTCCCATTTATATCAGATCTTGGAAATTCTTGGTATATAGAAGTACACGAAGGAAGTTAGCCATTATACGTTTTCCCATCATAAGGCATTTTTAGATCATGGTTATTTATCCTCAAAGCCAAAATTTAACATTTTTGCAACTAGTATAAAAATGTAAAATAAGGCTACATGACCCTAGTTGTCATGCCCTAAAATTTACGACCCAAAATGAGACTATTTATTTATTTATTTGCAATATGATACGTGGACAGATCATTTATTATTTTCCGCTTTGTTACAACACTATATGGGTTGCACTTCAATTGTGCATTTCATCCTTGCATAGGGGCGATGATAATCTTCTCTGTACTTGTTCCAATTTTGTCAGATGTCTTTGAAGAGACTACACACTACACTGGTACCATTACGCTTCATTATATATTATATAACACTACAGGATTATAGCATAATAGATTATATCAAAATGTTACAGTAATATTTGAGGATGAATATTGTAATTGTTTTGAAGACGACGTTATAATAATTAAAACATAGTAACATTAAAACGATGGTATGATACAAACTTTTAATGACGGCCCTATAGGTGTTAATAACATTGCAATATTGTTTTATAAATGTTATACTGAATTTCTATGTCCTAGATGTTACTATAAACGTTACAACAATTACAATGAACCTATAACCTTATTATAAGTGTTATAAACAATTCCTATTGAGTTAGCACTATCTACGTTTTGCAAAGATATAATGTTATACATAATAATAATATAACATAGTGTCCTATCAATACACCATTATAAAAAATACTTCATTATATTTTTGGCGATAATCTTATAGGTGTAGTATACTGATTTAATAACTATAACCTTTTAAACTTTATAACTACCGTAAAACATTGTAAACCACTAAAACATTATAACCATAATATTAATATTAGATTATATGTAATTGTGACATTAAATATAATACTATAGCCTTATCAATATTGTTAAAAACATTAGACTAAATATTATAATATCTATAATGACCATATATTATACATTATTATTTCATTATAATTACTATAGACCTCAACATTAATAACATTGTTATATTATATTCTACTAGTTATATATCATATACGAGAGCCATATTATATGTAATATACATTTTATGTGTTATATCATACATTTAAATTATCCAAATACAAAACAACCAACTTAATTCTTATATTATTTAGTACCCAATTTAACCATACCTAAGTATCTAAACTAAAACATACCTTAATTCTTATTATCCTTCATATATAACATTATAGAACCATTATTAATTCTTATTATTAAAATAAATACTATAAATACAACCATTATAAATATTATATAAATTTGGTATTAATTAGATGACATTATACAATCATAGTATTATTATACTAGCCATCACATGTGTATAATGCAATGTGAACTCCGAACAATATTAGTTATTTAGTTTAGGGGGTAAGATGCCCGCTAAAAACAACCCACTTGAGACCCAAGAACAACCTAGGATTAGCTAGGAAAATTATGGAATAATTTTTTGTTTTGTTTTAAGGAGTCTACAGCCAGGTTACAAGACAACATTTGTCATTAACAAGTTCCAAATCAATTCTAATCCACTAGAATGTACTTCTCTTTTTTTAACATATATTAGAGGTCATAAGGTCCAAAATTTAGGGTTAGAAGGTTCAATTAGGTTCCGAGGGTAATTCCTCACCATACCCACTCTCTAATAGGCTTAAAGGTTCAACTAATTTTTCTTAAAATAAACGCATTAAAAATTTCCCTAAATCATTCCCATTGGATAGGAAATTTCCTCACCTTTCCAATGATATAAAGAAGTCTTCCTAACTTCTCATATTTTTCAAGTTATGGGTCGGTGGGCCTTGGGGTGAAAATTTTCCCCAAGAGCGGGCCTGCGGGCCCCAGGGGAGAAAATTTGCCCAAAGGGTGGTTCTGCGGGGCCATGGGAGACTTTTGGAAAATTTCCCACATGGGGGTGAAAAACCACCTTTTCGCCCGCGGGTTTGCAAGGGACACGTGATGCATCCTAAGCCACATGGGGAAAAGTGGGGTAGCGGGAACATTTAGAAAATTTCCCGTATGGGGCGAGAAGCCCACTTTGCGCCTGTGCTCCCGTGAGTTTGTAAGGGACACGTGGCATCTTCTAAGCCAATGTGGGAAAAGTGAGGTGATGGGGAGAAATTTTTTTTAACACCCCGAAGGGAAAAAAGGATCATATTCACTCGCGCCTCCGTCGACGCCTTGTGATGCCACGTGGTAGCTCCTGATTGGTTGCAAGCCGACGGGGTCGGAGGGGAAACTTTAGAAAAAATTTCACAATTTTTTCCTAAAAAATATGCCAAAGGCAAAAAGAAACTCTGCTCCTCCGTTGTTGCCTTGCGACACCATGTGGTAGATCCTGATTGGCCGCGGGTCGACAGGAAAAATTTGGAACAAATTTTCCAAAAATTTTCTAGAAGCGTTAAGTTTCAAAGGGATCCGCCCCTCCGCTGACACCCTCGTGGAGCCACATGGTAACCTCTGATTGGATACAGGATGGCGGGTAGGTAGGGAAAATTTGGAAAATTTTCTCAAAATCTTTTCTGAAAGCTCTAAGGGAAAAGTTCAAGCCTGCAGGCCTGCTAAGGAAATTTTTTCTCGAAATTATTTTTTGACGCCAAGTGAAGAAAAACTCCAGAAGGCCATAACTTTTGATAGATATGCTTGGTTTTGAGATAATGAGGAATTTATGGAAATCTCTCGATGTCCTCTTTGTACAGGATTCATTAAATCTTTTATTTTGGTAAAGTTTAAGGGGTTAATTTTACAAAAAATGATCTGTAGGCTTTTATAGTTCAAATTGGTAAATTTTAACTTATGATAATTTTGTTCAAATTGTTCTTGTTCCTCTCTTAACATGTAAAATAGACATGGAGAATTGTTCTTAGATGGAATTAGGATAATTTTGTGAGGTAGATTTATGTGATTGAATTCCAATTCAAAATTTTACAATGTTGCCGGCAAAATGACTGTGAAAGCTTTGAACTCGGTTTTGCCAGGTTTTGGAAGATTTCCTTTAATTATATTTCTCCTAATTGGATTAATTTAGGGAAAACTATTTCATTTTAATCGTTTAGTTTGTTATTTCATTGTTGCAAGTTCGGTCTGTGCATTTTGGATTAAATAATTGCTAGTTTGAAATTACAAGACAAAGATCAAAATTTTAAAGGGTTTATTTGCCATTTTCTTCTTCCAAGTATTATAATATGTTCCAATTCTAATCTAATACATTTAGTTGATTCAATTTAACTATTCAAAAACTAAAATACATCTGCTGATTTCCAATTTTCAACTATTTCAAAAGACAGAGTATTACACTTCCTTTATATGCATTTCTTCCTTTCAAACATAGATTACAACTCACATCTAGATGATTAAATTCAAAACAAAGATACAATTTGAGGAAGGTTATGCAATCCTTTATTTATTCCAAAAGATGACTTTACAAATTCCTTTTTTTACTTTATTTCCAAAATCATACATTATATACAGGGCCAAAATAATACATGTTCTTCTCATGTGTTGTCACTTTTCCACTTTCCAAACAGGAGATTTCATAGTGCGTGTTAACCAAAGATTTCCAATGGAAATAATATCATATGAAAAAGTCAAAACCACATCCCTTTAATTCAAATGAAACTCTTACAACTTCCTTTCCATTTGATTTCAAAATATAGCATGCAAAATACGTATCATTCTTTCACATTCCTTGAAAAATAGAGAAATAGAGTGTAACTCTTTTACATTCCCATTTTCAACTTTCATTGTCAATATAAGGTATATTTCCATTAAAATTAAAATACAGATCATCCACTTCAAAGTGGGAAAGGGCTACAATAAGATCTCATTTCACAAGGGACTGTCAAACTATCTTTTTTTTCCTCTTGCTCCAGAACAACAACATGCAGATTTCTCATCCTTCCAAATTGTGATCACAATAAGAGTAGGGGAAAGGCAATGCTCTCCACCCACCCAAGACATCCAATGAAGAGGAGAATCCATCCTTCTTCATTGGCCACTGATCCCCAACCATAATGCAATAAAATATGTGATCTCAACTCATAAGCAACAACAAGCTTCCACAAACACATGCAAGTAACATTTTCACAATAAAAACATAGTCCAAAACAGAATGTAGTTTGCGACTACATTAAAACATGACAAACAATACTAAGGCTTCATCCAAGAAAGCCAAAGGAGACAAGAAACTATGGGGGATGCTTCTTATGCCCCCCAAAATGAGAAATGGGTATCACCACCTAAATTACAACCCGCCTATATATATATATATATATATGTATGTATATATATATGTATCATTTCAAATCCCTGACATGACCTTATGCCTCCCCAAAGTACCCCTTATTTCTCACATTTTCTTATGCCTCCCCAACCTCTTATGGCACCCCCATAACGATTAAATAAATGCAATCTATTTATTTGTAAGACAGAACCCAAATCCAAACTCCCCTCCACCCTTATACCTCCCTAAAACACACTTTTCCCTCCCACAATCAATGACCCCATAGTCTTCTTCTACACCATTCCTAGGAAATCTACCCAATAGCCCACAAAACATGCCAAAACATTCACACATTAACATTTACATTCCTATAAAAGAAGAGTCACTTCAAGATCCAAGCTCCTATGTCTCAATGATGGAGTTGTTCCAAGTTCTAAAATCAACGAGCTTAATCCCCATGCAAGCAATCCAAGGACAGCCAAGCACAAGCATGCAACAATCCTCCAAAAAAATATTCAGAAGCAAGAGCTCCCAAAACATTACAAAGAATTCACCCAAGAATCCAAGTCTCCAAAAGTGAAGCAACCCAAAACAAGACAAGGGACTTTGAATTTAATAGAAGAGGGAAGGGAAGAGGATGAGGTGGATCCATGTAGGATGCCACATCACACATCCTCAACCCCAATCCCAAAATTCAACTTCATTCTCCTATGTAAAATAAATAGGTGGGTGAATAATATGACAATTTACGTAACATACTCAAATCCAACCCACACCCCAAAGGATTGAAATTAAATCATGTAACGAAAGGTGCAATTAAAACCTACAATTTGCCTTCTCAAAAAGCATTATAGAATTCTAATTTCAACTCTCCAACCATAGGTATGGTTGGTAAATAAATTTAAGAGGTATGGGACAAGTTTAACTTGTCCCACAAGCCTCCAAAATCATCCTCCAAGGAAAACTTATAATTTCCATGAAGGTGGATTGTTTCACACTCAAAATTTAACTTCACACATCACTTACATATTAATTACACATTGCTAACTCATTACTTAAAACACTTTAAATCATAGCCAGCAACCATATTAATTACTTTTTTGTGACATATTTTAATTAATTAACTTAACAACATGATTTACTCATAATATTGGCACACTAATTAATAAATAATGAAAGGGTCAATGCACCTTGTACAAAGATGACTCAGAAGCCACATGTGCCAAAGCGATCAAAAGATCAAAAGGTCAAATACAACATAGGACGCCTCTAGGAAGAAAACATATTGAAGGCGACCCCCCCATGGGAATCCCGTAACACCAAACAATTGACACAGCATAAACAGAATACAAGTTGCCGATGGTGACCTTGTTGAATTCATCTAGAATTTCAATGTGCCCCGGTCTCGCACCCCCTCCACGATGTTTGTTGTGAAATATTTTAAACCTACAAACAGTACTCCATACCTCCATGTTGGCCTCGTGGCCATATCGAGAACCATCTCAAAATAATATAAATATAACTTCCAGGAAAATCATCTAGATATATGAAATCACAACAACATCCAAAGTCAATATATGCCATAGCATTTATCAGTTGTACTATCAACAACTATCCTTCATGCTACGGTTCCAATCCGCATTTCCAGGTCTTCTAGTTTATGACTCTATCATAGATCCACTTTATCGGTTCACTGTCCGAACATGGCAGTCTCCATAATATAACCGTATGTTAAACATCTATATCTGACATCAATATCCAAAATGTCGGAAAATAATCACTAATGCTATCTTGTATGACTCGTGAATCAAGTCAATGAATGGAATTACATGTGTCTTCCACGCCATTGTAGCCTGTCCCATACGTGCAGATAAAGTCGCCATGCGAATTATGTCGAGCATAGCCATATAATCGGACTGGTTAGTTCCGCCATTGATGTAGTATCAAAAGGTGTCAAAGTGTCAGTGGGAACTACAATATGCGATGATCTACACCTCCTGATACTGCAAATGTAGCTGCCCACATTTCATACACTGTCAAAAAAAAACACTAAAAATAGTAAAATAATTTTTTTAAGGCTTGACATTATATTACAAATGGGACAGAACATAACCGTAGATAACTTCAGGGATGATGTTCTGTACACAGACGGCCCGTGGGAGAAGAAAGATTTTTTTTTTTTGATAAGACACAACCCCCACCTAACAATGCTTAACTACATAGTTGTAAACTTATAAGCCTAGGGTCTTCCCATAACATGCATCTTCTTAGGAGATTAGCACATCCCATTACAATCATGCTATTAAAACTTTAGGACTTAAGTCCTCCCAAAAGGTTCCACTGGAATATGCCGAATCATACATATCCAAATGGGCAATTCCTTGATTTCTAGAGAGACCTCTATATTGTTTAACATCGCTTCAGACTGCATGGTGAAATTCATCGAATAAGGATCATCCAAGGATTAGCGTCAATTAATTTTTTATTTTCTCATCTTCCTTAGATAGGGTAATTAGTTACACACAAGGGTATTTACGGGATAGAGCGACCTGATATCAACCAAGCAGTCACCACTTGCTAGGATTCGCTTCATAAGCGGACATGCATCTTGATCTTATGGATCGATAGCTCTTGTAAAACGAAACAAGTGTAAGTCCAAAGGGATACCTGGAGTTGGCCTTCTCAATCACAGATTCTAAGGATTTAGAAATGCAATGCGCTTTCGCTTCAGTCATTTATAAAATGGAGGAATAGATTTAGTAAACACCAATATTTATTATAAGAAATAGGTTCTTGGACCTCCATGAGTTAGCATCCATTCTAGTCAACATGATTACTCAGGAAGATCATGTACACACCATTAATGACTAATGAAAGGGGTAAAAGCATCTCACAAAATAAACACATTCCAATATAAGGAAAAGGGACCATCGATTATAGGAATTTATTATACCCCTATGCTCCAACAATTAAAGGTGATCCCCCCATGGGAATCCCTGAAGACACACAAACATGCACAAACAAATACTAGTTGCCATGGTGACTTTGCTTCAATTCATCTAGGTTTCCTAAATATTATTGGTCGTCCATTTCCTCGATGTTTGTCGTGATATTTTAACCTACAAAACACAAATAGATTTCATATGGCCTCGTTGCCAAAATAGAATGTGTTACCTAATATAAATATAATTCCCAGGGGATTATTTAGATATATCAACTCATGAGACTACATCAGTGCTAATCTTACAATATGATTTATAGTTCTCTCAAGAACTATCTGATCATCCAATAGTTTCCATTTCTCGGTCTACTCACAATATACATAATAGGACAAGTGGGAGGAAAAGATGGGGTAGTCCATAACCATGTCAAACAGGGTTATAGGATCAAAAACATATAAGATGTCTCTAATCATCATCATGGATCAAAACTGAATTTATTCAACAATAGATATCTGATTTAAGCATGTAACATCATACTATAATAAAGTCCATAATCATTTCACCTAATATAATCCAAGCAGTACCATGATTCGGTTACTCAAAAAGTATCACCAGCTAAGTCACCATTTAAAAATTTGTTATGTTTCATAAGTATCTCTTAGTAGTTGAACCATAGAAACCAAACGATAAAATAAATTGGGTATCACGTTTAGATATATAGATCCCAAATCTTAAGGTGATTTTTCACAAAGCTTCAATAGTTGGAAATCTTTGCTACTCAACATCGTAATAGGTCAATATAAGAGAGTTTATCGTCCTATGTTTAGATGAATATGGGTTTCCCAGTATGTATTTTACACTACCTTAACAAAACCACATTCTCCTTACTATGTTACACGCGATTACCAAGTTTCCATAGGAGGGAATCACATAATCAAGATAATGTTTGACCTTGATCATTCTCTAGCAACTTTTGAGGGTTCATGACATTATTGCTAAGCAAACCATTGATAGATATGAAAATCTCAACTGATGTATCTGTATATAACTCACCTAATCTTAGGAATAGTGTGATCTACCATCAGTAAAAATATCGTAGAGTCATATCCTAAGGCACAATTTAGTTTTTTGACATGATTTTTATTGCTAAAAAAAATAACAGCATCCGAATGGTTAGTCTACCTACATGAAGTTGTAATGACTAGGGGGGTTATTTTAAAAAAGTATTTTAAAAACCCATCATTATTTAATTACCTTTATGAGGTCAAAGGGTGTTGCAACACAAAACATTCAATTACGACAATTTGATCAACCAACCTATAGATTATTGAATGCAATTAATATTTTCTGTGCATAAGTAATTACGTTCATGGTGCATTGCAAACAGCTTTTAAATCAGAATCTGTCTAGACATCCAGCAAAATTGGTAAGGATCTTTTAATTCATGGGATTGATATGTTGAATAATCTAAAATGGGTGAGTTTGTGGCATAGGACATGTCATCTGCACACTTGGTGAAACTACCATAGAAACGATGCAAATATAGGCTTCTCGCATCCACGGTTCTGATTAACATGGTCATTCAGATTGCAGAAGCAATACATGGGGTAGTACTCATGATGGCATAAGTATCGAGCACATGGTATCCTAAAAGGGAAAGGTCTCTTGACAAGAAGGGTTCAGGACTTAAAATATCCAATGATGTCTCCCAAAAGGTCATTCCAATAATACCAATTTGACTCTGATGTCTGAAGCAAACAAGACTTCAAAAATATGGTCATTTGATGGAGTCTAGTTTCATTCCTGTAAAAAATGGACATATTAGATTATATTGTAAAAGTCCAAAGACTTATAGTGACATGTATCACTCTACTCGGCAGGGAATTTCATACATCAGATCTCATTGCATAATACCTCTTTGAGCAATAAGATTGTGCCCTACACAAATATTTCCAGTTCGCCGTGCTACATTATTTATCACACTCTTCATTGACATTTCTAACATTTGTTTATTCAGATTGGAATTCCTTATGTTTAATGCACTTATTCACACCTCTCTAGATACGATGAAATTCATATGACCTTACATGATTCACCCACACTCGTTTGCAAAAAAAATGACCTTTGCTGACTGGATCGCATTACCTCTACATTTTGATATTATTTGTTGAACCTGATCCAATCGCTCAGTCCATTACACTTTTATTACCTGATGTGAAGTAATTCTATGGTATTCGTCCTATGTAATGCTAGGTCCATACTGCATGTACAGAATGTTATTTCCAATTTTAAAAAATGGCAAAACATAATGATGGAAACTACATTTATGGGTTGAGATAGGTACATGTAAATGGTGCAATAGGCTACAACTTGTCATTTCTATTGTTTATGGCATTTCCATAGTTTAATACCTGAGTTACACCACTTTTTGTTGTCATGAGCATTTGTCAAATGTTGAGATAGATCAATATTCATCCCAATGTTGGAATCCAACAAAAAAATGTTATTCTGACCACTGGTGCTTAAATATGCCACCAATGCAGCGAGCAATGGAACTTTACAACAAGAAAAGAATGCATATTCTGAATGTTGCCATTCAGCTTTATACTATCCACGAATGTTCAAATTTTGACATACACATTACTTTGATAAGTCATTTGCCACTATTGTAGGGAATGGTAGAAACATCTGTGATAGAAACATGGGAAGCCCTTCAATTGAAATGATTGTTTATCTCTAGAGACTGAAAGTTCCATGCCTTATAACATGCTTTACCTTTCACCTCAGAGGCTAATATATCAAACATTTACTCAATAATGGCTACATCAGATTTCTCATTAAGCCTTGATGGTCTAAATAAATGAATATGCACACCCAATTTCTCTCCACCGGTTTACCCCCTTTAACATAAGTAACAGGTGTGGTGTAATTGCCAGCTAAAACTACACACTTGAGACCCATAGAACAACCTAGGATTAGTTAGGAAAAAATTATGGAATATTTTTTTTTTAAAAAAAAGAGTCTACAACCAGGTTACAAGACAACCGTTGTCACTAACAAGTTCTAGAATCAATTCTAATCCACTAGAATATTCTTTTCTTTATTTAAACAATTATTAGAGGTCACAAGGTCCAAAAACTTTAGGGTTAGAAGGTTCAATTAGGGTCAGAGGGTAATTCCTCACCATACCCACTCTCTAATAGGATTTAAAGATTCAACTTGATTTTTCCTCAAATTTAACAGCATTCAAAATTTCTCAAAATCATTTCCAATAGATAGAAAATTTACTCACCTTTCCATTGATATAAAGAAGTCCTCCTAACTCCTCATATTTCACAAGTTATGGTCTAGACGGGCCTTGGGGTGAAAATTTTCCCCAAGGGTGGGCCTGTGGGCCCAGGGGAGAAATTTTTTCCGAAGGGTGGGTCAGCGGGATGCGGGGAGAAAAATTTCCTGGAGGAGGAATCAGGTCAGTGGGGCCGTGGGGGAAATTTTGGAGATTTCCCGTGCGGGGAAAAAAGCCACCTTTGCACCTGCGCTCCTGCGAGTCCACAAGTCCGCAAGGGACACGTGGCACCTCCAAGCCAGCATGGGGAAAGCCAGAGCGGTGGGGATAAAGGAGGTTTTAAACGCCCCGAAGGAAAAAGGGGGTATAAGTTCACACGCACATCCACCAATGCTTCGTGATGCCATGTGGCATGGGTCCTGGTTGGCTGTACGGGCCAGCAGGGCGTGATGGGGAAACTTTGGAAAATTTTCCCAAAATTTTCTGAAAGCGCAAAAGGCAAAAAGGAACCCGCTCCTTCGCCGATGCCTCATGATGCCATGTGGCATCTCCTGATTAGCTGTGGGGTGGCAGGGAAAATTTAGAAAATTTTCCAATTTTTTTTGAAGTGCTAAGTTAAAAAGGGATCCGCCCCTCCACCAACACCTTGTGTTGCCACGCGGTAGCCTCTGATTGGCTGCGGGCCAGCGAGGAAAATTAAGAAAATTTTCCAATTTTTTTTTTCCAAAGTGCTAAGGGGAAAAATTCAGACCGGTGGGTCCACCAAGGAAAATTTTCCCTATATATATATATATTTAATAGTTATAATTATTATTATTTTTTGTTAATGATGAATGAAGAAAAACTTTAGAAGGCTATAACTTTTGATAGATAGCTCGGATTTCAGGAAAACGAGGACTTTATAGAAATATATCAACATCATTTTTAGACAGGAATCATTAAATTTTGATTTTGATAAAGTTTGAGACAATTTCAATAAAATGATTTGAAGAATTTTATAGTGTAAATTGGTAAATTTTAACTTATAAAATTTTGTTCAATGTGTTCTTGTTCCTCTCTTAACATGTCAAATAGACATGGAGAATTGTTCTTAGGTTGATTTTGAATAATATTTTTTGATTCAGATCTATTTGATTGAGTTCTAATTTTGAAATTTTACAATTCTTGATAGCAAAATGACTATGAAAGCTTTGAACTCATTTTTTCCAGGTTTTGAAACCCAAATTTAACCTCCTTCAAAGACCAAGCAACATCATGGATTTTGACAAGATACTTAGAGGCAGATAGATAATCATGTATGTCGTTTTGTAGCTGGGGAAGCAATTTATCTGACTTTTTGGCACTCAAGCTTTAAAGGGAGTGGGTAGCACCTAAAAAGGATGTGATCTGATCCTAACTATTTTAGGTTGTGCCTTTCAACCAAGGTAAGAGAACCTATTTTGTAACCTCTGTTATATGAAAGGAGATACAAGTACCTTTCTTTTTGCATGAATTTTATAGAGAAGACCTTGGGAAAAATATGATCAACACACCAGATCTGACTCTCATGAGTTGTCACTTCTAGATCATGGAGATACTTTCACAACAAGGAAAAGGTTACTAAAGACATTTGAGACCCTGCTTGCTTCTGCATGTTTAGGTGATGAGGATTGTGCATTAGCATACACACATGAAAAACAAGGGTAGTATGGGTAGGATTGGTTGTTGTTAAATGAATTTTTTGTGGGAGGTGGGGCAGGGTGAAACTAGATTCACCAGATCCTTGAGGAACCTTACAAAATGGAAAGTCAGACCAACAAAATGCCACATAATAGAAAAAATGTTTCTTCAACTAGAATATGTGCTTCAATGGAGGCCCAGATTAGCACTCTTTCACACAATATCTGAGATTATATCACGAAGGCTCGAGTTAGAAAACCCAACAAAGCATCAAGATTCTAAGCCAAATCACACCTAAGGTACACCCAAAGGCTTACAGACAATCTCTGTCAACAAAATGAAATAAAAGTGATTTTAAATCATTTATTTCAATCCCAGATGAAAGCTCTTCTAAGAAATGGAATTGTCAGATGCCACTAAACTGTCACAAGGATTGAGGCCTATGTGATTGAACAGATTTTAATACAAGATTGCAACAGAAACAAGAAAAACTACTTGCATACATTCAGAAATGAAATAAACACATTTTGCTCAAGATTAACATAGAATAACTTGAATTTGATTAAGTCTATTAGCAAGGGAAAGTTTCTAGAATAGTCTGAGATCTTGTCAATGGTTGTACGATTGGAACAACCTTGACTCAATAAAGCTTAATACAAAAAGAGATAACCTAGTTTCTTAAATGGACTTCTCAAAAGACATGGCTTAGTCAAATTTTCCTCTTGGGAATTTTCTTCAACCTCTAGTACTCTGACCTTCCAACTTCCAACCTCCCAACCCTTTTGCATGAAAAATTTGTGCCATTTATAACATTTACAACAGAGCCCCTTCCTCCCAAAAATACAAAAACTTTAAATGCACTAGTGCTCGCCATGATTCTTTTGTGATTCATAGAATCAGATCCATAAAAGTCTCCAGGTGCTCGAGGGGGTAGATTTCATCAAATGCCTCTTGCATTCAACTCCTTGCTCTGGTAGATCACTCTTCCTTCAATTTTCCAACCACTTTCACCCCTAATCTGTCAAATTTGGCCCCTTGCGTGCTCGGGAGAAGAAAAATAGAAAATCTGATCGGGCACGAAAGTCAGACCATTTTAATGGTGAAAGATGTCCTCCAGATCTTCCCACCAAACTTCAGATATCAACATTAACTTCCTTCTCTGCTTGGCGTGTAGAAAAGACCAAGAAATCATGGAGACTCACACTTCTAGACGTGTTTCAGAGAAATGGGGGGAAAATCAGATTTAGACTCACAGCTGTCGTTGATCTTTACTTTGAATTTGGGTCCACGTGGAAGATTCAAACTTTAGAACAGACCCGGGGGATTCCCTTGACTTTTTACAAATTTTTGGAAAAATGGAAAAAAATTCCATTTTTCTCCACACCTCCACCCTTGGGAAACGATCCTGACACGTGTCCAAATGTGATTGGAGCAGAACCGTGGCTAGATTCTGCCATTTTACTCTCTTTTTGGAAAAGGGAAAATTTTCCAAATTTTCCCCACAGCTCTGCCCTTGGGAAACGAGCCTGACACGTGTCCAAATGTGATTGGAGTGGGGCTGTGCTTCCTTTTTTACCTTTGAGTCTTTTTTCTCAAAAGGAAATATTTCCAAATTTCCCTCGAGAGCCCATACCTCTACCGTTAACTGGGGCAAAACATTGACTTTTCCCTCATCGGGCTTGCAGGCCATTTTGAAATTTTAATCCTTAAGGGGAAAAAAATCCAAGTTGCCTCTGATGGTCCGCCTCCCCACCTCTTTGAATTTTCAAACTACCACGTGTCACCATGGCGCACCTTGAGGTGGTCCCAAAAATTTGATACCTTGAACGAGCACGGGCTCGCCACGTGTCCTGTTCCGGTAAGGTCTGTTTGAATGCTTGAAGCTCAGCGGAAGGTGCCATGTGTCATGCTCTGAGGCAGTCTCCTTTTGGTCGTTGAAAATTCTAAGTAAAATGCAAAGTGAGTGGAGGCCTCCACGTGTCAGCCTGGCACTTCTTTAGAATGAAACTCAAGGGCCAGTCCCCGAACATGCGTGAGTTCCTCCATGTGTCTCCATGGCACAACTTCAAGATGGTGCCCAAAGTAGAGACCCTGAATGAGCGCAAGCTCGCCACATGTCCTGTTCCACCAAACTACTCCAACTGCATGAAAATTTGTCTAAGTCTGGGCCAAGCAGCGGAAGCCTCCACGTGTCCTCCCGGCACTACTCCAAGGCAAAACCCAAAAGTAGATCTTCAAATGAGCGTCGTGCCTCCACGTGGACACATTTTGAGTTGAGGCTTTCCATGAATTTTTCTAAGTACCCAGCTGAGCCGCGTCCAACCAAAAGGTGCCACGTCCCCTGTAGATGCAAGGATGAAAATTTGACTGGGAGAAACGCCCGTCAAACCGTAAAATATAGAGAAATGATTATTTGGGCCTGGGAATGAAATTTTCTTCAAGGAAAAAAAGTTTAGAAATGTTGCAAGGCTCAAATATGTTCTTCAGGGATACATCCATTCATTTTCTTCAGGTACTTAGGGTAGAAAATCCAAGGAAGACAAATCCTGACCGTGGAGAATAGAAAACATGGGGGAACCTGAGTTTTTAATGGAACAAAGCATGGGAGACTCAAAATATAGACTTTTAAGTGATTTACAACCCAGGAACCCAGATTAAAAATGGCCACAAAGACTAACCAAGCACAACATGGGGAAGGAGAAAATGACAGAGGTCGTAAATCAGTAGGTTTTCAAAGGCATAAATGGGGCAAGACTATTTTGATCACCAACACCGGCTCTGACTCAGGGATGGGTACTCCCTGCAAGTGCCACAAGAAAAAAGGTATACCAAGTGCCAAAAATATCCATTGGGCAATGGAGTCATTTTGTAGAGAAGAGAAACAAAGTCATCTTTCAAAAACAGATAGAGAAACCAATAAAAACAGGTCACCGAGGATTAGAACGAGTAAAAACACAAAAGGACAAGAAACAAACGGCATACTATACACTATACACAAGAAGACTGCTCTTGATCTAGGGCATCAATCCAAGAAATGCTTCAAATTCCTACCATTAATAGGAAACTCAAGTAGTTCACCATCTAAGTCCTTGAGGAAGAAGGTATGCTCCCCAATTCTGATGTCAATAGAGTAAGGGCCCATCCATAATGAGTCAAACTTGCCATGCTTGCCCTTATCCTCATGTCTTCTATCCCACAAAAACACAAGATCTCCAACATTGAAGGCTTTGGGAGTGACCTTCTTGTCAAATAACTTCTTCAGTTTCTCTCTGAAATTTATATGCCTCTGGTGGGATGCCCTCCTCTCTTCATCAAGCTCAACAATCTGATTAATGCAGGCATCATAAGGGCCTACCTCCTGATCCTCTAGCTGCTACATAAACTTATATGAAAACAATTGCATATGAAGAGGCAGTAGGGCCTGAGTCCCATATACCAACTCAAATGGACTCTTTCCAGTGGCCCTCTTGACAGTGATCCTATCTGCCCAAATAACAAACTTCAACTGTTCACCCCACTTTCTCTTGTTCTGCTCCAATGTTCTTCTGATAATCTTCAGTAAATTTTTATCACTAGACTCTACTTGTCCATTTCCTTGGGGATTGTATTATGAGGCATATGTCAAGTTGATTCCATATTCTTTGCACATTTCCACCAAAGGTTTATCTCTGAAGCTCATGGCATTATCAGCTACAATCTTGACTGGTATCCCAAACCTGCAGATGATGTTGTTTAGCACAAAATCCATGACAACTTGGTGTGTTGTCTTCTTGGTGGGGATTGCCTCCACCCATTTAGTAAAATAATTAGTTGTTACAAGAATCCACTTGTGGCCAACACTTGAAGGGTCTGAAATTTCACCAATGAAATCCATTCCCCATTGCTTGAATGGAGCTCCAATTGATACAAGCTGCAAAGGAAGGGAGCCTGAAGCTTTCAGTCTTCCAGAGAAGTGTTGATAGCTTTCACATCTTCTAACCAACAAGGTTGTATCCTTGAAAAGAGTTGGCCACCAATAACCAGCCCTCAGGATCTTGTGTGTTATGACTTTTACAACAAAATGTCTCCCACAAACTCCTCCATGGAGATCAACAATTATCTTGGGGGCTTCTTCTTCAGTAATGCACCTTAAGAGGACTCCCTCTGGGTTCTTCCAAGCTAACCCATAATCAGTGATGACATATTTCTGGGAAGCCAACTTAAGGGCTCTTTTTTGGTTCTTACTTAAATGCTCAGGGTAGTTTAAATGTTTGAGATAAAACATCACATCCTTGTACCACTCAGAATTCATTAACTTTTCAAAAACACCTACCCTTTCTTCTTCAATCTCATTTACCTCAATAGTCTGCAAGTTGCTCTCAGCCATAAGCTTAGCCAAGCCCAAACCTCTCACCAACTTTGTGGTTTGGATGTCCATATCATATTCTTGCAATTTGTTCACCCACCTGCATCTTTTTCTTGAGACTTCCATCTCTAACAAGATGTCTTTTACCATGGTATGGGGAACATAAGCAACAACCTTTGAACTTAGAATATAAGGCCTGAATACCTTTGTTGCTTTTACCAAGGAAAATGCCTACTTTTCCATGATAGTGTACTTCAGCTCAGACCCCTGCAAGGCCTTACTGAAAAAGGCAATGGGCCTTTCAGCCCCTTCATCATCCTTCTACAGCAAGACATAAGCAATAGTGTTCTCTGAAGCAAAAGAGAACAGTTGAAAGGGCTTCTTATAATCTGGAGCTTCCAGCACAGGTGCATGCTTGAGTGCCTCTTTAATCCCATTGAAAGATTGGATGGCAGCCTTCTCCCATTTGATGACCTGGTCTTTCTTCAGCATGGAAGTGATTGGGATGGTCAACTCAGCAAAGTTTGATATGAATCTTCTAATGAAGTTTATTTTCCCAAAGAAGGACTGAATTCCTTTCTTAGTCTTTGGGATTGGGACCTTGCTGATGGCCTCTACTCTTTCTGGATCAATCATCACTCCTTCTTATGACACTATGTGACCAAGCAATTTTGCCTTCTGCACTCCAAAATGGCATTTCTTTGGATTAAGTGAGATGTCATATTCTCTACATCTTATCAACATCTTCTCCAAGTGTAGCAGGTGATCACTTCTCTTTCTAGAAAATATAGTTACATCATCTTGATAGACTGCAATAAACTCATTGATGTAACCAAAAAAAGCAACATCCATTGCTCTTTGAAAGGTGGCTCCAACATTCATTAGACCAAAGGGCATCCTGATATAAACATAGGTCCCCCAAGGAGTAGTGAAGGTTGTCTTGATCCTTTTTTATTCCTTCACCACAACTTGATTATAACAATAGAAACCATCCAAGGTGGAAAGCAACTCAAAACCAGTCACTAACTGCAACATGTTCTCCATATTTGGTAAAGGATAATTATCCTTCATTGATGCTCTGTTTAGGTTCCTGAAATCCACACACAGCCTGATGTCACCATTTTTCTTTCTCACTGGCACTAGGTTTGCAACCCAAGAGGAATACCTTGTGGGCTAGATAATCCCTCCATCTCTTAGCTTCTTTAATTCCTCTTGCATTTTGAGGGATAAGAGTGGATTGATGGCCCTTTATTTCTACCTGAATGGCTTTGCATTAGACACCAAGGGGATCTCATGCTGAAACAAATCCTCTCTGTATGCTTTTAGTTTAGAGTATGTCCAAGCCATACAATCTTGGTATTTTTTCAACAGCTGGATGTATGACTGCTTCTCCTCCTTGCTAAGATTATTGGCTAACCAAATTTTCCTTGGCTTCTCCTTTGTGCCAAGATCATGCTCCTCAATATCCCTTGAGGTTGTCATGCATCTATTAATAATGTGATTGGCATTATCAAAATTGGACTCAAGAGTGACCAGACCTCTAGGAATGGTATTGGTCTTTAGCTGGATGATACCCTTGCCAAACAAGGTTTCTTTTCCTTCTGTTGTATAAACCATTGGCTCACAATCAATACTTTGATCAAGAAATTCTCCCTTATTTTGCAGGAATCTTCTGATCTGATCATCATCATCAAAAACCTACCAATGCTTAATGTTGTCAGGGACAGAAGGTCTTGTCAATACCTCAACCTCATATTCACAATATGGGGACATTGTGCAATTGTCAAACCAAGACCCCAACACTACAAGCTTTTCTCCAAGTCATTGAACTTCCTATCATGATACACTATGTTAAATGAATCAAACATCTCAATGAAGTCCTAAACTGCATGCTTATATTGTTTCATTCATTGATTCTTTGTGGCATACAACTTTCTGACTTGTTTCACAATTAATTATGAGTCTCCTTTGACAATGATGTCCTTGACACCATATTTCCAAGAAATTCTTAATCCCAACAACAGTGCCTCATACTCAACAATGTTGTTGGTGCATTCAAAGTTGAGTTTGAAGGAAAAAACAAATTTTTCCTGACCTGGAGAAAGTAGAACAATACCAGCACCATTCCAAAACTTGGAGCAAGCTCCATCAAACAATAAAGTCCAAGGAGAGCCTGTTTGTTCAAGGCATTTTCAATCTTCAATCTTGCGCTCCTTTCCATCAACAAATCCCACAAATTTGTCTACATCGACATTTGTGTACAATACCTCATAGGATGCATTGTTGGGATCCTTAATAAGATGCAACATTTTCTCTTCCCCATACAACCTGAAAAGGCTTCCCTCAATTGAGATGGTAGCATAAGACATATCCATTTGGACACTCCCACCAACACTTGCAGCCCATTTTCTTGACAGTAGCATGCCCCACTTGGTTGGGAAGTCAACAATGACAACATCAAGTTTTAAATTTTTACCTGGGTAAGCTGCAAGCTGCACCACCAAACCCTTCACACATCCCACTACTGGCACTTCTCTGGAGTCCATGGTAGTGCACTTCCCATATGCTGTTAGTCACTTTGATGTTTAGCTCATTCATGACTTCCAAAGGCATGACATTGCATGATGCCCTTGAGTCAAACATGCAGTTGTGCAACAGTTTATCCTTTATGATCAAAGTGGTGAAGAATGGATCCACATTCATTTGAGATTCCACCAAGGATGTCCCCAAATAGACCTCAGGTGGTTCATCTAGCTCTTCTGATGCTGGTGGTGCTTCTGGTTCTTCAATGATTGGAGGAGTTTCCACAATATTTACATTTCTGCCTAGGGCAGTCTTCTCTTCTTTCAACCCCAAGTATTCAAATGCTCTCTTCTTGTGCTCAGGAATCCTAAGCAACTCAACAATTGGAACAGAGACTTTGATTTGACTCAACACTTGGGAAATATCATATGGGACATTCTTTGGCAAGGAATTATTGGAAGGAAAACCAACACACTCATTAGGTGGTATAAGATTTTTGACAACTTGGGCATGAGGAGGGGTATGCTTTTTGTTTGGAACTGCAGAGCTTTTAGCAAATGCATCTTTCCTAGGAGCCTCCTTAGGAATATTAGAAAGTAAGGGAGATTTTGGCTTTGCTTGAGGCCCTGTCCCTTTGACAGCCTTCCTTCTTGTGTTATATTCTCTCTCTTGAGCCACAACAACATTCATTAGTAACTGCATGTCTTCCTCAGATGGGATTCATCCATCATACTTTTTGATCATTAAAGCCCTTAGATATTCAAAATCATTATTGGGAAATTCAAAATCTTGTACATTATCTACTTCTAAAGTATGAGAGATAGGAAGAATAGGTACCCTATGAATGCATTCCCAAAAGGTGGCAGAATTTCTAACACTTATCACCTCAGTTGAAGTTGCCCCTTGTTGTGAGCTAGTGGGGCAACCCATCATGAAAACATCATCATCATTATCATCAGATTCTTCTTCTTCTTGTTGATCTTCTTCACACAAAACATGAGGCATGAAACATTTTTCACATCAATCAATGACATCTATCTCTTCCACCACAACAACCTTGGCAACCAAAGGATCAGGCACCATTCTATTTTCTTTTCCTTGGGGTTGCCTATTTCCAAATCCAATAGGTCCCTTGCCTCTATCATCAGTTCTTTGATGATTTGTGAATCTATCTTGGCCTTGCTACTTGTGTTGACCTTGTGAGCTCTGCCCAATTCCTTTCTCAGCTCAGGCTAGCTTGTAGGAGATTTCTTTGACAGCCCCTACCAAAGTTCTTCACAACTTCTTCTAAATCAACATCTTTGCTTGTCTGAGGTTTTTCTGGGTTATCCAAATTTACACATTACCCTTTTTGGAGGCTTTCCAATTACCTTGATATTGTTCTCTATTTGCAAAGCCATGGTGAAGGCCTGCCTCATATTTGTGGGGTTCTTGTCTCTTAAGTAATATGCAGCCTTTTTATCAAATGCATCAGTATATTTGATCAAACATGACTCATCACAAGGCCTTATCCTAACAGGTAATCTCCTCAAGGTCTTATTAAATCTTGTGTTGAAATCATGTACTGACTCATTGGGGTTCTTCTTGATGTTTTCAAATTCTGTCAAAAGAAACCTAGGGTCAGTCCTAGCACCATACTACAATCTGAATGCATTACTCATTTCAGTCTAATAGTCAATAGAGTTATCTGGAAATGCCTTATATCAGTCCCTAACATCCTCTTCCAAGGTATGGATAAACAACTTGATGTATACATCTTCATGTTCAATCTCAAAATCTTCCATCATATTGATAAAAAGCTTTATATGCTGATCACTAGTTATAACATTATTTCCTTGGAACTTTAGCATTCTGTTCCTTACATCTTTAGACACTACATTTGGATATCCAGCCATCCCCACAAAATTTATAGGTCCAAAGCTGTTTACAACAAAAGGGGGTCTAGGTGGAGGTTGGGCTATGTTTCTTTGAGGAGGTGACCTTGGAGGGGTGACAAATTGATGAGGATCTGAAGGTCCTTAGAACACAGGAGTATAATTTTCAAAATGGAAATCTCCCAAAGGCCTTGTCTCTTGGAAATATCTATCAACCTCAGAAAAGACAGGTGCAGAGTGTGAATAAAACCTTTCAAAATCAAATGAAGGCCCCTCTCTAGCTGGAGAGTTTAATTCCACAAAGAGGCTACCTGATTCAGAGTCACTTGAATGGCAGTCTTCAATGATAGGCTATTCACTTTCATCAATAGAGATCCCTCTCCTTGTATGTTGATCTCCAATAGCTCTCCAAGATTTTCTTCCTTCTGATTTTACTTTTCCTAGCTCTAGAAACAATGTCCTAGCAAAGAAAGACCTTCTTACTTCCAGCTTTGTAAATATTAGTAAAAAATATGACTTTGAAAAAGTTTTAAGACACTGGTACTTGTTAAGAATCATATCAAGAGGGAGTCACCACTAAGGATTTCCACCTTAGTTGTGCAAATGCACTAAATATGATTTCTCAAATGTCTGTCAATGCAAGAAACTAGAAATGGAAAGATTCTGACCTTTCTTTACCAAGATTTATCAAATAAAAGCTAGTTCATTGGATGTGAAAACTGAAGTAACTACACATAGTACTTGGGATCATACAAGAAGTGTTTTTCCAGGGTTTGAAAATGAACTGTAATAAAAATGTCCCTGGAAATGGTGCCACTGATATTCATACCCAAATTTAACCTCCTTCAAATATTGAGAACCATCATGGGTTAAACAGGATACTCAGAGGTAGATAGACAATCATGTATGTCATTTTGTAGTCGGGGAAGCAATCTATCTAACTTGTTATCACTCAGGCTTTGAAAAGAGTGGGTAGCACACTAAAAAGGATTTGATATGACCCTAACTATTTTAGGTTGTTCCTTTCAACCAAGGTAAGAGAACCTATTTTATAACCTCTGTTATATGAAAGGAGATACATGTACCTTTCTTTTTGCATGAATTTTAAAGAGAAGACCTTGGGAAAAATATGATCAACACACCAGATCTAACTCTCACGAGTTGTCACTTCTAGATCATGGAGATAATTTCACACCAAGGAAAAGGTTACTAAAGACATTTGAGACCCTTCTTGCTTCTGCATGTTTAGGTGATGAGGATTGAGCATTGGCATACACACATGACAAACATGGGTTGTATGGGTAGGATTGGTTGTTAAATGAATTTTTGGTGGGAGGTGGGACAGGGTGAAACTAGATTCACTAGATCCTTGAGGTACCTTACAAAATGGAAAGTCAGATCAGCAGAATGCCATAGAATAGCCAAATTGTTTCTTAAAATAGAATAAGTGCTTCAATGCAGGCCCAAATTAGCACTCTTTCACATAATATTTGAGATTCTATCACGAAGGCTCGAGCTATAAAACCCAGCAAATCATCAAAATCTAAGCCAAATCATGCCTAAGGTACACCCAAAGGCTTACAAACAGTATTTGTCAACAAATGAGAGAAAAGTGATTTTAAATCATTTATTCCAATCCCAAATGAAATATTTTTGAGAAATGGAATTGCAGATGCCACTAAAATTCACAAGGATTGAGGCCTGTGTGATTGAATCAAATTTTAATACAAGATTACAACAAAAACAAGAAGAGCTACTTGCGTACATCCAGAAATCAAACAAACACATTTTGCTCAGGACAACACAGAAAAACTTGAATTTTATTAAGTCTATTAGTAGGGGAAAGTTTTTGTAACAGTCTCAAAGCTTTTCAATGGTTGTACACTTGCAACCACCTTGACACAATAAAGCTTAATGCAAAAAGATATAACCTAGTTTCTTAGATGGACTCGCAAAAGACAGGCTTAGTCAAATTTTCCTCTTGGGAATTTTTTTCAACCTCTAGCACTTTGACCTCCAAATTCCAACTTCCCAACCCTTTTTCATGAGAAATTTGTGCCATTTATAACCTTTACAACATATCCCCTTCCTCCCAAAAGATAAAAACGTTTAATGCACCAGTGCTCGCCATGATTCTTTCGTGATTCTCAGAATCAAATCTACAAGAACTCTCCAGGTGCTCGAGGGGGCAGATTTCATTGAACACTTCCTACATTCAACTCCTTTCTCTAGTAGATCACTCTTCCTTTAATTTTCCAACCACTTCCACCCCTAATCTATCAAATCTGGCCCCTTGCGTGCTCGGGAGAAGAAATATAGAAAATCTGATCAGGCACGAAAGTCAGACTATTTTAATGGTGAAAGATGTCCTCTAGATCTTCCCACAAAACTTTTGATACCAACATTAACTTCCTTCTCTATTTTGCGTGTATAAAAGACCAAGAAATCAAGGAGACTCGCACTTCCAGATGTGTTTTAGAGAAATGGGGGGAAAATCAGATTTAGAATTATAGCTGCCGTTGATTTTTACTTTGAATTTGAGCCGTCCATGTGGTAGATTCAAACTTTAGAACAGACCAAGGGGCTCCCCTTGAATTTTTACAACTTTTTGAAAAAAAAGAAAAAAATTCTATTTTTCCCCGCACCTCCGCCCTCAAGAAACGATCCTGACACATTTCCAAATGTGATTGGAGTGGAACCGCGTCCTGATTCTACCATTTTACTCTCTTTTTGGAGAAGGGAAAATTTTCCAAATTTTCCCTGTGCTCCACCCTCGGGAAATGAGCCTGACACATGTCCAAAAGTGATTGGAGTGGGGCCACGATTCCTTCTTTACTTTTGACTCTTTTTTCTCAAAAGGAATTTTTTCCAAATATCCCTCGAGATCCCTTACCTCTGCCCTTGACTGGGGCGGAACATTGACTATTTACCTTATTGGGCTTGCGGGCCATTTTGAAATTTTAATCCTTAAGGGGCAAAAAATCCAAGTTTCCTCTGATGGCCCACCTCCCCATCTCTTTGACCTTTCAAACTACAACATGTCACCATGGCGCACCTTGAGGCAATACTAAAATTTTGATACCTTGAACGAGAGTGGGCTTACCACATGTCCTGTTCCGGCATGGTCTATCTAAATGTTTGAAGGTTAGCAGAAGGCGCCATGTTTCATGCTTTGAGGTAGTCTCCTTTTGGCTGTTGAAAATTATAAGTAAAATGTAAAGTGAGCGGAGGCCACCATGTGTCATCCTGGTGCTTCTTTAGAATGAAACTCAAGGGTTGGTCCCCGAACATGTGCGGCTCCTCAATGTGTCTCCATGGCGCAACTTCAAGATGGTGCCCAAAGCAGAGACCCTGAATGAGCACAAGCTCTCCAATGCCCTATTCCGCCAAACTACTCCAAGTACATGAAAATTTGTCTAAGTCCAAGCTAAGCAGCGGAAGCCTCCATGTGTCCTCCCAGAGCTACTCCATGGAAAAACCCAAAAGTAGATCTTCAAAAGAGTGTCGTGCCTCCACGTGGACACATTATGAGTTAAGTATTTTTATGAATTTTTTCTAAGTACCCAGCTGAGCCGCATCTAACCAAAAGGTGCCACATCGCCTGTAGATACAAATATGCAAATTTGACCGAGGGAAACGCCCATCAAATTGTAAAAAATAGAAAAATGATTATTTGAGCCAGGGAATGAAATTTTCTTTGAGGACAGAAAGTTTAGGAATGTTACAAGGCTCAAATACATTCTTCAGGGATACATCCATTCATTTTCTTTAGGTACTTAGGGCAGAAAATCCAGGGAAGATGAATCCTGACCATGGAGAATGAAAAACATGGGGAAACCGAGTTTTTAATGGAACAGAGCATGGGAGACTCAAAATACAGACTCTTAAGTGATTTACAACCTAGGAATAGACTAAAAATGGCCACAAAGACTAATTGGGCATAACACGAGGAAGGAGAAAATGACAGAAGTCGTAAATTAGTAAGTTTTCAAAGGCAAAAATGGGGCGAGACTATTTTGAGCACCAACAGGTTCCATTCCTTAAATCAAATGATAACGACAAGAATGTAACTTTTATTCTTTTCAAATCATGCACTTCACAAAACAAAGTATTACATTTCCTTCATATGCATTTATTTATTTTAATAAGATATTTCAGTTACATTTAAAAGAACAGATTCAATACCACAATGTAATTTGAGAAAGGTAATACATCATTTATTGATTTCAATATGCAACATTACAAAATACACATCGTTCTTTCACATTCTTTCCAAAAATAGAAAACAAAGTATAACTCTTTTACATTTCGAATTTCAACTTTCATTGTCAATACAAAGTATCTTTCCATAAAAATAATATACATATCATCCACTTCAAAGTGGGAAAGGGCTATAATAAGATTTCATTTCACAAGGGACTGTCAAACTATCTTCTTCTCGGCTTTAGAACAACAACATGCCTATTTCTCATTCTTCCAAAATTGTGATCACAACAAAAGTAGGGGAAAGGCAATGCTCTCCACCCAACCAAGACATCCAATGAAGAGGAGAAGCTATCATTCTTCATTGGCCCCTGAGCCCCAACCACAATGAAATAAAATATGTGATCCAACTCATGACAGCAATCTCCAATATTATCCAAAAGGAAGAGCTCTCAAGACCAAAAGAAGTCTCCCAAAATGAAGTGATAAAAGTGAAGCAACCAAAAAACAAGCTAAGGAATTCCAATAAATAGAAGAGGGAAGAGAAGAGGATGAGGTGGATCCATGTAGGATGCCACATCACACATCCTCAACCTATAGTGCCCACTTCCCTTTGACACCTTTTTTGATACTAATCATGATATTGTTGGTTATATTATGGACTTGATTATGGACCTTATTATAGTATGATGTTAAATGTTAGAGCATGGATTATTGTTGACTTGATTCAGTTATGATGCATGATGATTATCAGAGGCATTTTGGATATTGATGTTGATATATTGTTTGACATGGTTATACTATGGATGTTGTTTGGACATGTGATATTTAGATATTGTGAGTAGACCTAAAAATGGAAATTATTTGATGATGATATAGTTGTTGAGTAAAATTAGCAAATGATCTTGTTGGATTGCTTGGATGTTGTTGTGATCCATATATCTAAATGATTTTAGGAATTTTAATTATATTATTTTGGATGTTCTGATATGGCCACGAGGTCGAAGGAGGTATTCATGTTTTGCAGGATAAAATATCCCAATAAACATCAGGGGATTGGAGACCAACCACATTGGAATTCTAGATGAATTCAACAAGGTCACCATGGCGACTAGTATTTGTTTGTGCATGTTTGTGTGTGTTAGAAAATTCCCATGGGGGATCACCTTTAAATGTGACCAAGGGGTTATGTGTATTTATTTAATGGTTCCTTTGTTTATGTGTGCATGTGTTTATTTTGTGGTGCATTGACCCTTTCATTATTCATTAAATGGTGTGTAATATTGTGAGTAATCATGTTGTTAATTTAATTAATTAAAATATGTCATAAAAAAGTAATTAATAGAGTTGTTGGTCTTGAATTAAAGTTATTGTAAGAGATGTGTAAGTGATGTAAAGTTAACTTTTGAGTGTGAAACACTCCACCTTCTTGGAATATTCAAATTTGTCCCTGATTTTGGAGGCTTATGGGACAAGTTAAACTTGTCTCATACCTCTTAAATTTAATTACCAACTATACCAATGGTTATAGAGGTTAAATTTGACTTTTATAATTCTTTTTGAGAAGGAAAATTGTAGGTTTTAATTGTACTTTTCTTACATGATTTACTTTCATTCCTTTGGGGTATGGGTTATATTTGAGTATGTAAGTAAATTTTCATGTTATTCACCCACCTATTTATTATGCATTGGAGAATGAAGTTGATTTTTGGGTTGGAGTTGAGAATGTGTAATGTTGCATCATACATGGATCCACCTCATCCTCTTCTCTTCCCTCTTCTATAAAATTCAAATTCCTTTCCTTGTTTTGGGGTTGCTTCAACATTGGAGACTTCATTCTTAGACGAATTCCTTGTTGTTTTGGGAGCTCTTGCTTTTCGAGAAGTTTTGAAAAGATTGTTGCATGCTTGTTGTTTGGGAATTTTTGGATTGTTTGCTTGGAAAAAACTGTTGTTTGGAACTTGGGAAACTCCATCATGGAGAGGTAAGAGCTTGGCTCTTGAAATGCTCTTCTTTTATGAATGTAAATGTTAATGTGTGAATGTTTTGGCATATTTGTGGGTTGTTGGGTAGATGGCCTAGGAATGGTGTAGGAGAAGACTATAGGGTTTATTTTGTGGGAGGCACAAGTGTGTTTTAGGGAGGTATAAGGGTGGAGGGAGTTGGGATTTGGGTTCCACCTTACAAAGAAATAGCTTGCATTTCTTTACTCGTTATGGGGGGCCATAAGAGGTTGGGGAGGCATAAGGAAATGTGAGGAATAAGGGGTACTTGGGGGGGCATAAGGAATTTAAGGGGTTTGATATACTATATTTTGGCAGTTTATACCTCAGTGGTGATACCCATTTCCCCTTTTGGGAGGCATAAGAAGCATCCCCCATAATTTATTTCTCCTTTGGCTTGCTTGATGAAGCCTCAGTAATGTTTTTCATGCTTTAATGTAGTTGTAAACTACATTTTTTTTTGGACTGTGTTTTTATTGTGAAAATGTTGTCTTGTGTGTTTGTGGAAGCCTGTTGTTGCCATGAGTTGGATCACATATTTTATTTCTTTGTTTGGTTGGGGCTCGGGGGCATATGAAGAAGGATGGATTCTCCTCTTCATTAGATGTCTTGGTTGGGTGGAGAGTGTTTCCTTTCTCCTACTCTTGTTGTGATCACAATTTAGAAGAATGAGAAATATGCATGTTGTTGTTCTGGAGCTAAGAAAAAGTAGTTTGATAGTCCCTTGTGAAATGAAATCTTATTGTAACATTTCCCACTTGAAGTGAATGAACTTTTATATGTTTTGTAATGGAAAGATGTTGTATTAGTTATGAAAGTATAAATTGAAATGTGAAGGAGACATACTCTGTTATTCAACTTTTGAAAGCAATGTGAAAAATTGTATTCTTGTATAGATGAATTTTGAGGAAACAAAGAAGGAAGTTGTAAAGTTGTCTTTTGGAATCAATAAAGGATTGCATAACCTTCCTCAAATTACATCGTTGTATTGAATTTAATGTCTAAATGTGAGTTTTAATCTCTGTTTAAAAGAAAGAAATGCATACGAAGGAAGTGTAATACTTCTGTCTTTTGAAAATGATGTGAAAATTAGAAATCAGAGATGTATTCTTTTTTGAATATTTTAATTGAATCAACTAAATGTTTTATATTAGAATTGGAATGAATCCTAATACTTGGACGATGAAAATGGCAAATAGATACTTTAAAATTTGATCTCTATTTTGTATTTTCAAACTGGCAAATACTTAATCCAAAAATGCACAGTTTGAACCTGCAATAATGATAATAACAAACATTAAAATTAAATTGAAGTAGTATGCCCTAAATGAATCCAATTGGACAAAAATACTTAAGTAACTTCCTAGAAAACTTAGCAAAAATAGGCTCAAATCTTCACAGTCGTTTTGCTGTCAAAGATTGTAAATTTTAAATTGCAAATCAATCAAACAAATTTAATCTTGAAAAATCCATCCTAAATCCCATCTAAGAACAATTATCCATGTATATTTGACATGTTGAGAGAGGAAGAAAATCAAATTGAAAAAATCTTATAAGTTAAAATTTACCAGTTTGCACTGTAAAAGCCTGAAGATCATTTTCTTAAAATTTACTCCTTAAAATTTATCAAAATAAATTATTCTTAATGATTTCTATGTAAAGAGTACATGTTGATATATTTCCAAAAAGTCAATGTTTTCCAAAACCGATCTCTATCAAAAGTTATGGCCTTCTGAAGTTTTTCTTCATTGGCGTGAAATAAATAATAATTTAAAAAGAAAATTGGAAATGTAATTTCCTATGGGAGGTAAATTTTCAAAATTGTCCCATATTTAGCTTCAATTTTTTTTTGAAAATGTTTTTTTTTTCATAAATTTTTCCCACCCGCTACCAGCCCGCAGCCAATCAGAGGCTACTTCATGTGGCACCATGAGGTGTTAGCAGATAGGGTACGGATCCCTTTTTCAACTTAGTGCTTCAACAAAAAAATGCTTAGGAACAATTTTCTAAAGTCAGAAAATTCCATCTAGCCCGCATTGACCAATGGATTGCCAGGTGTCAATTTGTAACTGTTGGAGGTTCTAAATTTTTTACCTTTTTAGGGGTTTTAGAAAATTTTTCCTAATTTTACCCGCCACCCCGCAGCCATTTGCCATCTCAAGAGGCTGTCGTGTGGCCCTTGTAGACGTCGGCGGAGGTGCGGGATAATTTCCCTGCAAGGCCTACAAAGACATTTTCTCTACAAAAGGAACACCACCAAAGGATGTCCTAATCGGAGATGTGTCATCATGCACAGCTATCGGGGGGTAAATTGATTTAAACCCGATTTCTCCTCATGGAAATATTTTCTCCCCGTGGCCCGCAGAATTTTTGGGGTAAATTTTCTCCCCTAGTGGTCCCGCAGGCGTGCTTCTTGGGGAAAAATTTCACTCCCAAAACCCGTCGGCCCATAACTTGAGAAATATGAGGAGTTAGGAGGACTTATTTATATCATTGGAAAGCTTCAGGAAATTTCCTATCCATAATGGGAATGATTTAGGAAGTTTTGAATGGCTTAATTTTGAGAAAAATCAAGTTGAATATTAAAAGCCTGTTAGAGAGTGGGTATGGTGAGGAATTACCCTCTGACCCTAATTGAACTTTCTAACCCTAGAATTTTGGGACCTTGTGACCTCTAATAATTTTTAATTAAAGAAAATAATATTCCAGTGGATTAGAATTGATCTGGAACTTATTAGTGACAACGGTTGTCTTGTAACCTAGTTATAGACTCTTTTAAACAAAAAATAATTATTCCATAATTTTCCTAACTAATCATAGGTTGTTCCTTGGGTCTTAAGTGGGTTGTTTTAGTTGGCATCACACTTACAGTAATTTGTATTAGATATTATTGAATGTTAATATGCCCGTGAATTAACTCAAATTTTACCTTTCAACTCAAGAAACACTTACCATAAGTGAATTAATTAAACTGACATTAAGGAACTAGATGCAATAAAATTACATTAATTAATCTTGAAAAATACATTTTAAATTTAATATCATTGATGATAGGAGGTTGGTTACAAATTAAGATTATTTAGACAAGTTTAAATTGTCCCACAAGTCATACTTTAAATCAGCACTACAAAGAACCATTTCGCAATTTCTAAAGTTGTTTATAAATAATGATTTTGATGTTTTAAAATAGTCTTATTCACATCCCCGTTTACACTTTATCCTTGTCAACAGTTTAATTCTTATGTAGGTGAACAATTTAATAAATCAATTTACTTACGGACTCAATTTGATTAATTAATTTTTATGCAATATGCATTACTTCATTAATTCACCACATTAATAAAAAAATACAGAAAGGGGTAAAGATCCTAACACTTAATATCTGGTCACTAAACATTTAAAAACCAAATAAAAGATTGAAATACTTAAAATCTCCTTGTCAATTTAAAGGTTGATCCCTACATGTTTCACATGTTATTTTAAAACATTTAAATAAATATATTGACTTGTCATGGTGCCATACCTTGTTGAATTTATTAGAATTTAATGTCATCTAAATTCCCCATTTAAAAAGTCATTTTAGTCTGTAAAAATTATAAATTCAACTTTAGGTGTAGCTAGGTTGCAAGAAAAAACATATATAATGTACCCAAAAAATCATTTCAAATTGATGGTGTTTGACATGATTCACACGTTCAATCAAAATCAATAGTGTTATCCATAAAACCAATGGGCTATCCAAGGTATCACATCCAATTTTGAGTTTTCTAAATACTTAAAATATGCTCGCAAATATCAATTTCCTTCAAACACATTCATTCAGCACAAATGTAACCATGATCATGAAGTATCGATCAATTTCTCAGTTTCAGAAATTTTCTAAAAATCCTTTAATCATTCATGTATTTTGAACACATCATGAGAAATATTAGCCCCATTGCAACATGGTAATCATTCATTTACTAGAGATAAAAACTGCTGGGAAACAATTTCAATGTTTATAGTTGGCAGAATACACACCCCTATGATCATGTAATCATCAAAGGCATTAACAAGTACTACCATGATTGGTTTTGCCTTATCTGAAAATGTGCATATGGTAAAACCCATTAATACATGTGCTTCAAAAATTATATTAAAAAGAATGTAAGACAGGCATTTTCACATCCCTGATGATGGATTTCAAGTTCATGCAGGTGATGTCTACAGTTGTAAGGATGAAGATTGGGCTTGCCAATCATTCCATCAAGGAACAATCAACGTTTGTTTTAGCCGAATAAAATTTTCAAACTTTTTCATATTGCCAATGGAAATAGCCAACAATTAGAAGATCCACTTTATGATTCTCACCAATGACACCATTCATAATACAAAATGTTAGATATTATTTTGAAAAATTATGAATCTTACAATTTTATTTTTAGAAACCTATCAATTAAATCCTCATATCATGTTTCCCAAAGCTTACGTTTACCTTGTAGATCCTTTTGAAACATACAGGTTTTATGTGGAGATTCATGAAATATCCATGCAGTACATTGATTAAAGCACACTAAGTTACAATTTCCCTTGAAAGAAAATACATAACATCTAGATAGACCTCCAAAAACATGACCTTAACTGAGTTAAATAAAAATTTTCAATATCAAACAAACTTACATATCCATTAAAACTCCTCTTATTTCCAAACTCATTAAATTGGAATTGAAACCCATTCAGTCTATTTCAATTTCCGCTCAAATTCCTTGAATTAACATAATTTAGATGAATCTTCAAGTCAATATAATGTTCAATCATAGAAATTGGAATTTATTTCTATAAAATCCTATATGGACAAGACTTACAAAGTTTATAAGATGTTCCAAACCCCAGAATAACTGGAATGGGTCCAGAAAGTTTATTATCAAACCATGTCCCTAGGATTTCATGCAAGATAGAGATCAACAAAACATTTGGAAGTCTTTCATTTCGAAGAAGGTAGACAGTAAATTTCTCTCTTTAATGTTACACAATTCTTAATAAAGTTTATTGGAAGTGATAACCAAAAAATAAAAAATATCTAGACTCATCAGTGTATCTAAATTTATAATATATCCCTGTTGTAGTGTCCCACTTCCCTTCGAAACTTTTGATATTGATCAATGATAACTATATTATGGACATTATTATAGTTTTGATTTAGTATGGTGTTAGATGTTAGATCATAGATTATTGTTGACTCTGATTCATATATGATGCATGATGATTGTTAGAGACATTTTATATAGATGTTGACATACTCCATTGGACATGGTTATATATATATTTTATAAGGATGTTGTTAGGACATGTGATATTTGAATATATTGAGTAGACCAAGAAAATTGAATTTAAAATTGATGATTATATAGTTGCTGATGAAATTGTAAGTGATATTGTTGATTGTCTAGATGTTGTGATTCATATATATATTGATGATTTTGAAATTATATTATATTCATTTGGATGTTCTGATTTGGCCACGAGGCTGAAGGGGTATTTGTATTATGCAGGTTAAAAATATCACAACAAACATCAGGGGATTGGAGACCAACCACATTGAAATTCTAGATGAATTCAATAAAGTGACCATGGAAACTTGTATTGTTTGTGTGTGTGTGTGTGTGTTTGATTGTTGTTAGAGGATTCCCATGGGGGGATCACATTTAAATGTGACCAAGGGTTATGTGTATTTATTTATTTGGTTCCTTTTTATTGATGTTTGTATGTGTTTATTAAGTGATGTGTTTACCCCTTTCATTATTTATTAATTGTGGTAAATTAATGTGAGTATTCATGTTGTTAAAATTAATTAATCAAATTGGGACATAATAAAGTAACTATTAGATTTGTTGGCCTAAAATTAAAGTGTTGTAAGAAATGTGTAAGAGATGTGTAAGCTGATTTTGGAGTATGAAACACTCCACCTTCTTTTGAAATTCGAATTTGTCCTTGGAGGCTGATTTTGAGAAGCTTATGGGACAAGTTAAACTTGTCCCTCATACCTCTTAAATTTGCATGCCAACCTTACCTATGGTTGGAGGGTTTAAATCTGGCCTTCATTATGCATTTTTGTAAGTCAAGTTGTATACTTTTATTGCACTTTCTTACATGCTTTCAATTCAGTCCTTATGAGGTGTGGGTTTGATTTGAGTGTGTAAGTAAAACTGTCATTTATTCACCTACTTATTTATTGTGCCTTGGAGATTGAATTTGACTTATGAGTTGGAGTTGACGATGTGTGATGTGGCATCCTACATGGATCCACCTCATCCTCTTCTCTTTCCTCTTCTATATATTTGAATTCCTTGGCTTGTTTTTGGGGTTTTTTTTTTGCTTCAACTTTTATCACTTCATTTTTAGCGACTTGCTTTGGGGTTTTTGGAGCTCTTGCAAATGGGGAGAAATTTGGAGATTGTTGCATACTTGTTGATTGTTAATCTCTTGGTTTGTGTTGCATTGGAGAGCTTGTTGTTTTGAACTTGGAACAAACTCCATCATGGAGAGGTAAGAGCTTAGCTCTTGGAAATACTCTCCTTTTATTTGTATGCATATGTGAATGGTTGAATGTTTGAATGTGTTGTTTTATTTATTGGTTGGTTGGGTAGATGGCCTAGGGATGGTGTAGGAGAAGACTATGGGGCATTTTTTGGGAGGCATAAGTGTTTTGGGGAGGTATAAGTGTGGAGGGAGTTGGGATTTGGGTTCCACCTTAAAAGAAATAGCTTGCATTTATTTACTCGTTATGGGGTGCCATAAGAGGTTGGGGAGGCATAAGGAAATGTGAGGAATAAGGGGTACTTGGGGGAGGCATAAGGGCATGTCAGGGATTTGAAATGATATATATTTTGGTAGTTTGTTCTCAGGTGGTGATACCCATTTCCCCTTGGGAGGCATAAGCAACATCCCCCATAGTTTATTGATCCTTTGGCTTGCATGATAAATCCTGAGTGTTGTTTGTTGTTTTGTTTTGTGGTGGAAAACTACAATTTTGTTTTGGACCGTGTTTTGAGTGAGAAATATGTCTTTGTGTTGTGGAAGCCTATTGTTGCCATGAGTTGAAAAAAAACATTTCTTATTGCAATGTGGTTGGGGCTCGGGGGCCAATGAAGAAGGATGGATTCTCCTTTTTCATTGGATGTCTTTTTTGGGTGGAGATCATGGTTTCCTTTCCCCTGTTCTGTTGTGACCAAATTAGAGAATGAATATAATGGAAATTCATACTGTTGTTCTGGAATTGAGAAAGAAGACAGTTTGTCATTCCTTGCTGAGATCATTTCTTAATGTAACCTTTTCCCACTTGAAGTGGATGATCTTGTATATTATTTGTGATGGAAAGATGGTCTATATGGGATATGAAAGTTATAAATTGAATTGTGAAGGAGATACACTTTGTTTTTCTTCTTTTGAAAGAATGTGAAAGAGATAATATTCTATATATTGTAATTAAGGAATGAAAGAAGAAATTGTAAAGGTATCTCTTTGAATTAATAAAGGATTGTATTAATTTACTCAAATGGCATTATTGGGTATTGAAATCTGATTGTTGAATGTATTTTGAAATTTTGTTGGAAGGATGAAAAAGTGAATACGTATGGAGAAATGTCATAATACTCTATTTTTAAAAAATAAATGTTTTAAAAATCAGAATTATAATATAGCATTTGAATACTTTGCTTGAGTCAACTTAGTATGTTAGATTGGGTTGGAATGAATTCATAGTTTAAAGTTGGCAAATGAAAATAAATCTATTCGAATTTGAGCTCTGTTAGATAACTTTCATACTGGCAATTATTAATCAGAAATTGAACAGAATGACCCTGCAACATCAAAAATACAAAATGAAATATCAAATTTTATTTGTAAGGTCAAAACGACCCCAAACATACCAAAATACTTATGAAAATTTTATAGAACCTTTCAAATCGGGCAAAGGCAAAATTGCAGACTTCTTATTGTATAAAATTGATAAATTTCGAATGCAAATCAATCAAGCAAACTTAACCTTGCAATCTATCCTAAAATCTTCCAAGTAAAATCCTCCATGCCTGTTTAGCAAGTGGAAAAATAATTAAAGACAAATTTGAACAAAATTGATAAGTTAAAAATACCAGTTCACTTTCTAAGTGATAGAAAGACGTTTTCTCAAAATTGACCCTTTAAAATTTATCAAAATCAAATTCCTAAGGTTGCTGTGAAATGAGGACGTTGAGAGATTTCCAAAAAGTCCTCATTTGCCAAAAACTGAGTTCCCAATCAAAAGTTATGGCCTTCTGAAGTTTTTACTTCATTTCGGGCTCAAAATAATCTAACTGTCAAATTTTAAATGAATAAAATATTCTTGGGCGGACCCGCGGGCTAAAACTTTTCTTTTTTTTCCTTTTTTCCCAAAAGGTGCAAAGTCATGCAGTTTCCCACCGCTCCGCTAATCTGCAAGCCTTCATTTTGTCTAAAAATGATCGAAGTCCAAAAAGTTAATTTGGTAATTTTTCCTCCATGGCCCCACCGCCCCGCAGCCAATCGTTGATTAACACATGGCTTCATTGGGCATCGGTGGAGGCTCATATAAATTTTAACCTTAAGTGCTTTCAAAAATAAATTTTGAAAAATTTGTAAGTTTTCCCCGCAGCCTCGCTGGCCCGTAGGTAATCAGGTGCTACCACATGGCTTCATGAGGCGTCGGCAGAGGAGCGGATCTTTTTAAGCTTTAATGATTAAGAAAAATTTTGGGCAAAATTTTCAAATTATCCCCGCCGGCCTGCCAAACCGCAACTAACGGTTGGTTGACACATGACATCTTCTCGCGTCGGCGGAAGTGCAGGTTCCTTTCAACCTTTTTGCCCTTCCTTTTGAATAGTCAAATTTTCTAATTATTCCCCACTGACCCGCTGACCTGCAACCAATAAGGATCTACCATGTGGCCTATCTGGGCATCAGCGGAGGTGCGGGTGTAAAATTCGCTTTGTCCCAAAAGGGAAAAAGTGCTAAATGCCTTCCCCGCTCCATCGGCCTGCGTCTGGGAAAATTTTTCTTCCCCGCTCTGTCGGTCCACTTTTCTCCTCTGGGAAAATTTTCTCTCCGAAGTACGCAGGCCCGAGTTGGGGAAAATTTTCTTCCCCAGGCCCGTTCTTGGGAAAATTTTAACCCCAAGTTCTGCCGGTCCATAACTTGAGAAATATGAGGAGTTAGGAAGACTTCTTTATATCACCGGAAAGGTGAGGAAATTCCCTATCTAACATGGGAATGTTTTCAAGAATTTTTAATTGCGTTAATCATGGAAAAAATCAAATTGAATCTTTAACTGAGTTTTGGGAGTGGGTAAGTAAGAATTTACTCTGATGATTTTAACTATGTATTTTTTTCCACCACTGTAATTAAACCTTTCTCTTGTCTTAGATCTTGTGGAATTAAATACTTTGGGTATTTTAATTTTTTTGGTCCCTCAACCCTAAAATTTTAATAAGAGAATATTTAGCTAAAATGTCAATGTAATCAGTGATTAAATTAATCCCTAAGGAAATTTGAGCTAGGTGTGGACTTATTACACTTGTTGCTTTATAATGTGGAATTAGTAATTATTATAATGGGAAAAGTTATCAGTTGAATTTAATTGTCCTTGAGACTTTGGTTGTTAACACTTTAAAAAAAATTATTCCATAATTTTGTAACTAAACCTAGGTTGTTCATGGGTCTCAAGTGGGAGATTTTAGTGATCGTTACATCCTAGATCTAACGGATTTTCTTCCTTAATATGGAGTCTACCTACCCCAATTTGTAACAACTTTTTGTACAAAATGTATTTAAAAAACCCACCGTTTTTAACTGCGAATAAAAGGTCAAAGAGTGTTGCAATGCAGACATTCTTTATGACAACTTCACAACCAACCCCTTCCTCTTGAATTCATATATTTATGCACTTAATTAAGATACACCTCAAAGATAAAGCTCGTACCATGAAGAAAACAAACATCCCCTTCTTATGTGACAATATTACAGGTCAATGGTCAGCATAACATGTATTATCAATATGTATGGCTTTAAGACAATATTTTATGCTAGAGCCAGTCATCCTAAATTAGAATAATTTCAATTTTCAATACTCTTTCATAGACATATAAAATATTTTCCTAGAATGTGTGCTCGACTCCCAACAATCCCGAATTTTACCAGGCTTCACAAATTTCGGTGTTCATTGTGCATCATGAGTATGTTCTGGTCTTCTTTCAATACACTTATTAAGATGGCAATTACTATTTTTAGGAACCTACCATAGCAATCTTATATATTATAGTTGAACAAAGTGTTCATTTTGCATTGAAAGAAATGTAATTAAGTAACCAATTACCGACTGTTACGTGGAACAGAACAATCTTGATTCAAGTAAATATATATACCCTTCACAGAATTTATACAATAATAAATGACTATACCTTTTTTGTTATATCAGACCTTACCTTTTTTTGTTTTTTTTGAGATGAAGAAACATTTTCCAATGGACGAATTTTAGACTATGGATTCAATTGTTCAGGCAGAGAATAAAGAAATCCACACAGTAAGATTGAAGGTATTGTTGTCACAAAGAGTTGATTTTTTAGTTGATGTTAATGCAAACCCAAACATGGTATCATGTTCAGAAGCCAATTATGAAATTGGGTTACATGAGCTTACATGAAGGAAGAAGAATAGGCACTGACATTGTTTGCAATGGTATCAATTATGGATTAATTCCTAAAATGGCAACAAAATATGATTTTATTAGTGTATAGGGGATAAAATTCCATGGTAAGTCCTATGATTTTTCAAAATACTGGAATATAAATTTGTAATATATTGTCTCCTTATCCATAAAATATTTTTCTGATTCAAAAATTGCATCTTTGGACCTTACTTACTGAGGATAATAGTTTGGGGAATTTAATCAATTTTAACAATTGTATGACAAGAGATCTTCTGTAATTTTGTAATATATTGTCTCCTTATCCATAAAATATTTTGCTTATTAAAAAATTGCATCTTTTGACCTTACTTGCTGAGGATAACAGTTTGGGGAATTTAATCAATTTTAACAACTGTATGAGAAGAGATCTAATCATGATCTTGGGTTGCAAGAGGTCATTTGTATGTTGTACATGTTTATATCGGTTCAATCCTCCAACTAGGCAGAAGTTCATCACAAGATTAATACTGGACCTACTACATTTACGTATTTCCATGTCAACATGACTTGGGATCATGCAAACAAAGCATTTAAAGAGAACACGAACCCAATAAGCATATTATTCTTTTCATTTATCTATATTATATCTATAATAAAGTTTATCTTGGTCTGAACTACACACGATGCTCTCTATCCAATGTAGAAAACAAAATATCAATATGAATTTGGTTGATTTCATTTGATCCAACTATTTTTCTTGTGGAACCTTATACAATTAGAGCAGGCAACAACATAAGGTAAAGTAAGGCTATAGAAACAAACATAATGACTTGTCATTTACTTGTAGAAAGACCAAACCATTATTTTCTGTGAGTTTTCCAGAGAATTTAGAAGTGGCCAAAAAATTATTACAAATATGATTTGAAATCCAGATGCATTTGGAAATACAATTCAATGCGTCGTTTATGGTTAATGGGTGTGGTTTCTCAATATAATTAGTTTTGCGACTCAGATAAATACTCCTGTGTGTATTTTGTATTTCTCTTCTCATTTCTACAATGAGATCCCAATCCCAAAATGAAATAGGACAAATTTTAGTCGATGGTTATTTCTATTATAGGTTCCAATCTCAAATACCCTATAAGGAATTTATAGTGGATCTTATGTTGGTATGCTTACTGTTTCCCACAGCTACTATATGAGAGCTCCCTATTGATCCTTGATGGAATGGAAGTCACTTTTTCCTTGTAGATTTGCATAAAGAAAGCCAAGTCCTTATAAGGCATTTTTCCGAACACTTCACATGCATCCTCCTTGGCTAGGTTAAAAACCAAATAAACAAATTTTAAAAAACATAAGCATAGTATATATAGTAAAAAACTATGATGTGCAAATGATTCTATACTCTAATATATGATACCAAACACACGACTCTAGAATTAAAAAAAACAATTATATACCTTAAAATAATATATAAGTTTTTAAGTTTCACAGTCGGGGTGGAGGATATAATTCAATTTCTTTGATATGCCAAGAAAAACATGTGCAGAATGAAATTTTCTAGAAAATTATGTTTATTATTATCATTATTAAAATCATGTATCAGATCTTTGTCAAGGGTTTGGATGGCAAGAAAAAATGCCTTCAGATTTCCATGCCCAATCTAAAAGCCTCTGAACTAAAGAACAAAGTCTTCGATTTGATTAAAATCCCTCAACAATTTCTGATACTATTAATGGGTGATCCGTGCCCCTTTTTGGTCTCCTCATTATTTGCCCAGAAAAATAAAACTTACTGAAAATGTAGTTGCTGCAAAGAGGTAATGCAAAAGCAAAAACATCTAGATGGTCGTCCAACCGTCAAACTTAAGACAGTCATAGAAATGTCCTCAAGGGCCTTTCCCATAGGGGGAACACCTTCGATGTAATTATGTATAACGACATTATCATATATAGTATAATATTCTATCTTCAACACCATTGTAATAATTTATATTATGTAATATATTTAATATTTATTAAAGAGAACACGAACCCAATAAGCATATTATTCTTGTCATTTATCTGTATTATATCTATAATAAAGTTTATCTTGGTCTGAACTACACACGATGCTCTCAAGTCTGCCCTGATTTGATGACATCCGATATAAAATCATGAACACACGGCGGCATAGCTCTTGATCGGCAGTCACCAAACCAACAAATTCCCCAAATTGGGTATCGTATTGCTCTTGGTCGCTAGTCACCAAACCAGAAAATTCCCCAAATTGGGTATCATGATTTATGGCATACCATCTTCTACTGTATCAAGACCTCCATATATGTTCCGCAGGGAGAAATAACAATCAGATGATATTGAACTGCAAGAAACACAACCTCCTGCTGAGGATAGTGACCAAGAAGAGTTAGATTTATTGCTGAAATTGAGGAGGCAACAGATGAAGAGTTTGCTGCTGAACAGGATGCAGAAAAGAGAGAAAGGAACCAAATCAGATACTGGAGTAGGGGTCCATACGTCATTCCTGCAACAGCCAGTGTTTGAAATCCGCTGCTCTGAAACCATTATTCCTGCAATGGATTTATCTGGTTTGCAACCAAAACATACATCTAGACATCTACAATGTGCATTTAAAGATGGGAACACCTTGTAGATTGTTCTCTTTTCCTGCACCATTTGCATGCCCAACAAATACTGGTAACAGAGCATGGCCTCCCATGTTTTCCGCTCAACGGCATGCAGAAGAAAACAAAGAACAAGTTTGCAGATGCAATTCGGAGGAGAAATCATTGACACTCAAGCCATCTGTCCTCTAGGACTCCTGTCACAAAAAAGCCCATGGAAAACCATACTTGCTAAGCAAGATGTGCTGTACACCCCAACTGCTTGTACTATGGTTCTGATGCGATTTGTGGAAGAAGACCACTCTACACACAATATTGAGAACAGTGCTGAAGATCGATGGTTGCCCTGCATCCAATGGCTTTGCCATGCTCAAATGTATTCTCCACCATGGATTGGAAGTGTAGCAGGAAAAGCTCCACAACAAAGAACACCTATTGATGTGATTACCATATTATCGAGAGCAATTGGCCTTATATCGTAGAACAATGAGGTTATTTTTTCCTACAGACAGGAGCAATCTAAGAGCTATTCATGGCTTTCCACATGCTTTTAGAGGTTCAAGATTCCTCCATCAATCCTAGCGATCGTAACTACATCCCAAAAAATCTGGAAAGAACTCCAATGGAAGCCATCAAAGCCCTGGTGCCTTTCCCTTCATTCTGTGTTTCGAAAGACTTTTCTTCAGAAATGCCTCGAGGATATGAAGATCTACACTTGTAACCATTGTGGCTTATGGCATTCACTGCAATACTTATCTGTGCTCTCACTAAGACTCCACTTTCTCATATCAGCCCTTGTTTATTGTACCATGTCTGACATCTGGCCAGAGAATAAAAAGAACAAAACAATAATAACAAACCTAAAGCGGATTGTGTTAAAACATAGTTTCTACTTCAAACCAAATATCACATCAAAATGACTTAGAAGATGTTGACAAAGCTGTTGTTTAATAGTGAGTTTGGCAGAATTCCATACTTCCCACAAGGACTCCCCACTTCAGCTAAGGTCTACCCCACACTACTAATGTGAATAAAATGAATGAGGACAGGTGCAACTACCAGGCGATTTTAGTGGAATGAATACCCCTCTAATGAGACAACTAAGACGAAAGGAAGTCAATGTGTGTGGTTCGGCCCTTCAAGGGGCATGTTCCAAAAAGCTTCCTCACCTAGTATTGACTTAAAGACGAATACAGGTCTGGAAAAGAACAGTTTTTGCAGTTAGGCCAGTAATTAAAACCCCTACAGTTATGCATTTAGCTTCACATAATTATGTGCTTATGTTAAATTGCATAAACAAATGTTTAACCTAACAGCAATAATATGCATATATCCCAACTCTGTCAGTGTAAGATCAAACAATCCTAATATGCTACTAACAACAAGAGCCAATTTTTCAACACGCAGCCAACTCACTTAACAGGTAACTATAAATTAAGCATTTCCAAATATCCTCCCAGTTAGCATACCTGCCTTTCAAATCAAGGGTGCTACAACAATCCACGGATATGATTTTTCATGTTGAGATGCTTTTTCGTACTTGTATGCTTGGAAAATCATGGATTTGTAACTAGTAATAATTGTGAATAAGTGTCATGAATTGACTTCTGAATGAGGCATCAAAATGAAAAAATACAGAACATTTGTTTTTTTTTGCTGAATCAATGGGGGTTGACAATAGGTTCCCCACCCTTGTAAACCAAACCAAAAAAATGGAGACCAGGTTCATTTACCAGAACACTGGGCACCATAGCAAATCAGGACTTGCAAGGTTATATTTTATTACTGCCAAGCCCATGTTAAAACATATAACAATGGGACAACCAAACAAACCGCCAGCTTGCAGCAACACACTGAAACTGAGTTTCCTAGCAGGACAGCCTTAATTTCAATGATGCCATTTGACACAGTTTGTTTACCTTTTGTGTGGTTCAACTTTTTTATTCATATCTAACAACAATAACATCTAATGAATATCTGCTTTCAAGTGTTTTGATAGACCTCCATTCTCATTTCCAAAAATCCAGGTCTGGTATGCACCAGGAGGATGCTGCGAAGGTTCTCTTGCGTTTGGCTTTACATGTACCAATTTCACATCTTAAAAATCACAGAACCATTTTTAGCAACTCTTTTGTGCATATGAAAAAAATCAGGAGATGGGTGCCTCTTCGATAAGTCATTTTGTCAAACAATTTGTGTGCCTGCTATATGCAGCCCTATCTTGCATACATGTCTATCAGGGAAGTCACAATTATAGCCACTAACAAAAAACAACTTTCAAATCTTTTCTGAGGGATCTCCATACCCTGTACCAGAACGCACCTTACTGTCCACGCTGCAGTACACTGGGAAAGGTTGTTTAGTTTGGCTTTTCATCTACCCAAAACAACTTTTTTTAGAAAATCTGTCTAACAATTAGTGGCCTGAAATATAGAATATTTGTTAAACATGAGAGTTTTCATGTTTGGAAATTTCTAACACTAATTTGTGCCAAGTATAAATACCTTAAAATAATATATAAGTTTTTAAGAACACACTCTTTCAAGCCTGGTGGGCTAGCTCAAATGGTTGAGTGCTATGTGCCTAATGTGGGAGGCCTCAAGGTCGATCCCTCGGACTGGCCACCTCTTGGGTAGCCTCGATGTCCTTGCTGGGTCAGGTGTCCCCTTAACTGGGGCACCACTGGTTTACCCTACTTACATTTCTCGACTTACTAGGGGGGTGTCGGCAGAGGGTTCAATTTAATCCAATCAGAAAAGAAGAAGAAAACACACTCTCTCTCTAAAATGGTGGACAATATAAGCATCTGTCGATATAATTGCTCGTCTTACAATCTTGGAGATGAACTTGGCCACTTTGTGGCAGTCGCCATACACACAGAGGTTCTTGGTTATCCAGATTTGTGTCCCTAGGCACTCTTGATAAGTCCAAAAGTAATGGCAAGTTTCTCAATATACACTCAAAAAATGTTTTTCTTTCCCATCACTGTCCACACGATGCAGCAGACAGCTTGTATCAGGTACATACCCTACTGCTTCCATCTGCCCTGGCAAGCTCTCTAAGGTTTTACCAGTTTTGCCCATTTGTGGGGTGTGAGATGTCTCCTACAAACAAATTTGTGCACTCTGTTCTTGAGCTTGATCCAACTGCAGCCAGGACTCTTTTTTAATCCCTTATCTTTCATCATTTTTCTCATTCTTCCTACATCACCCCACCTTCCAGCTGCTGCATAGATATTTGAAAGGAGAACATAAGTTCCAACATTTTCAGGTTCTAGTTCAAAAATGTGTTCTGCCACATGCTCAGCTACATAATTATTGAAAAAATATATCTTAAACTACTCCTACACTACAGATGCTATAGTAAGTATATCAGGATGGCTTGCAGACACAATGCAGGAAGAAACCAGACAATAAAAATGTGGTACACTGTGCTCAAACATTTCATTAACTACACTATAATGACAATGTAAAAATTCCCGAGCAGCTGTAGTTTACTACCAGTCCATCTTCACCATGAAAACCAAGTGAAAACCATGAAAACCAAATACTTTTAGCGAATTGCAAGAGCATTCAAACTATGCAAAGTTTAAAGGAAGTAAGATATTTTACCTCCACGCCCTCGATCTCAAGATTGATTTTTTCTCCACCCTTGGTGGTGAACTGTGTTGCAGGGTTTGTTGGGACCAAGCTCTCTATCCTTGGGCCTGCTCAGTACACCATACTGTATGGGCACATTCTCTGGGGATATGAATCTGCAAATCATAGTAAATATTTAATAAGTTTCTAAAACAATAAACTGCAAGAAAACGATTAAGATCTACTTGAAGAAATTCACATGGCAGTCAAAAATCCCTATCCTTTTGAAGATGCTGCAAGTATGGGAGGTTATTCTGAGAGAGAACTACATTGCAATGAAGAAGGAGCTTCCGATTCAACCAGTTTTCTTTGAAAATCACACCAGGTGTGCAACATTAAAAAATGGACATGGATTAGGAACCACTTTGAAGATTTCCCTGAAGTTTGGTACCCTAATGTTGTCAATTTTTTCATGGAGATCTTCACAGCAAGGGAACCGGCAGCACATCAAATCTCTTCATCAAATTTCCTGATGAGTATTGTCATGACTTATTTGTTATGATGTTTTAGTTATGGGTGGCCGTGGTAGAAAAATTGTTGTTAATAATGTCTATGTGCTCTTTAACAGAAGGCCAATTGTTTCCTTTAGAGACTGTCCTGGAATAGTAAGAATATGGGTGATTTGTTCTAGTTTTTTGCAGGCATAACTACCCCCCTGCAATATGTATTCCCAATTTCACTGTTTAGGACAGTATTGGGACTGTACATTTTTTACATTCTGAATAAATTGCAATGTAAATTTCCTTTTGCTGCCCAACAAAACAAAAAAAATTACATAAATTTTCAGAAATATGTATTCCCAATTTCACTGCCACCTGCAATATGTATTCCCAATTTCACTGTTTAGGACAGTATTGGGACTGTACATTTTTTACATTCTGAATAAACTGCAATGTAAATTTCCTTTTGCTACCCAACAAAACAAAAAAAATTACATAAATTTTCAGAAACAGTTACCCAGAATTTCACTGCCCCCTGCAATATGTATTCCCAATTTCACTGTTTAGGACAGTATTGGGACTGTACATTTTTTACATTCTGAATAAACTGCAATGTAAATTTCCTTTTGCTGCCCAACAAAACAAAAAAATTACATAAATTTTCAGAAAACAGTTAGCCAGAATGTAATTTATCAAACATGATGAGAAGTTGCAAACTTTATCTATACTTATTATGTATCCGCAATGAAAATCATAATAGCTCAAGTCTGCCCTGATTTGATGACATCCGATATAAAATCATGAACACACGGCGGCGTAGCTCTTGATCGGCAGTCACCAAACCAACAAATTCCCCCAAATTGGGTATCGTATTGCTCTTGGTCACTAGTCACCAAACCAGAAAATTCCCCAAATTGGGTATCATGATTTATGGCATACCATCTTCTATTGTATCAAGACCTCCATATATGTTCTGCAGGAGAGAAATAACAATCAGATGATATTGAACTGCAGGAAACACACCTCCTGCTGAGGATAGTGACCAAGAAGAGTTAGATTTATTGCTGAAATTGAGGAGGCAATAGATGAAGAGTTTGTTGCTGAACAGGATGCAGAAAAGAGATAAAGGAACCAAATCAGATACTGGAGTAGGCCAATTGGTAGTGACAAAACAGACGATGAAGACATGCCTGGAAGAAGCACAGACAATGGCGCCAGACCAGTGCATGAAGACCTCCATCTGCAACTCCCAAACCTGCTGCAACCGCATCATCCTAAGGCAAATACATCACAAACCTTCGTATCTCCAGATTTAGCGTTTCGAAAGATTTAGGGTTTCCCAATCAATTTTAGTAGGTAATTAGTTGCTATTGAATATGTGCCCGCGGCAGTGAACCAGGCGGCAGAGGACGACATGCAGAACTGGAACAGCTAAAAAAAGCAAACCCGTAAAAAAAAAGCTAAAAACAAAAACGTCAAACCTCAGTCAAAATTAAACAGATGGAGGTCGTGGGATCGAGTCCTGTTAAGGTGTGAAACGAAAAAAATGATGGCGTAAAATCCACTCTGTCTCAAGTTCCGCGAAGGAGGAGGAACAAGGACATGTACTTCTGTCAAAAGCTCGCTGTTGCCCAGTCATAGGATTGCGCAAAAGATTGCAAAGCTCGGCAACGTGAACAGATGACGGCTTGTGACTCGAATCCGGACCAATACTGTTGCCCGGGAGGCTTCTCCGAAGGTGCTCGCATTTGATATCTTTGAAGAAGAAGGGCCTGGAAACGGAACCTGTAGCCCTGTGGAATCAATATCTGGATTGGCTGTACCAGCACAAAGAGCTTGGATTGTATGTCGATGTCAGCCGAATCGGATTCACCGATGAATTTGTCGAGGAAATGGAGCCTAAATTTCAGCGCGCCTTTAAGGCCATGGAAGAGCTGGAGGCCGGTTCTATTGCTAATCCAGACGAGGGCCACATGGTTGGGCATTATTAGCTCAGGAAATCCAATAATGCTCCCAATTCTTTTTAGCGGAAGCAGATTGATAAAACGCTTGACGCTATTAAAAAATAGGATTTTAGAAATAGAAAACTCAAAAATTGCATGCAAAGTTAAAAACGACATGCAAAAGGCTGTCAAATTTAGGACAGTCGTAGAAACGTCGGGAGGTCCTCTACCATAGGGGGAACGCCTTTGGCGTAATTATATATAATATATTATACAATAACATATTATCTAAACTTATATTACTGAATACCATATATATAATCCAAACTAGTATATATAATATATTATATATATTATTATATGAAGGACATTATATGAACCGTATAGCTTCAATTTTCAAAGTACCCTATCTTTGTTTGTTTTCTCCATGTATTTAACAGCAATAAAAGTTGAGTGGGAAAAATTCATCAAGTCAAACAAACCCACCAAACGGATTTAATCGTCTTCAAAGCCCAAAGCAAAACATGGAAACCATCACGTCCAATGCGGCCTTACAAACCTGCCAGTTGCATGATAATTGCAAGCATTTTAATGTTGAGCATGCCACTGCCCAAGTTAATGTCTTACCTAAATTTAGCAGTGAATGGATAGTTGCAGTTAGAGCAAAATCAGAGTTCTGTGCTCTCTTTATTTAATAAACAGAATGTTACGGGGAACTGTATTACACGGATTGCTTACCAATATCCATCCTAAAACGGTGTTGATAAGGGTTAAACTAGCAATCGCACGTGAGGTGTGCGATGATAACGCCGAAATAGTGGTAGGGGAAGAAGGAGAAGGAAGTAGAAAAGAAGAAAATAGTTGAGAGAAAGGGAAAAAGAAATGAAGAATATAAAGAAGGTTTGGCACCAATGGAAGTTGAAGACAGAGAAAGGAGGAAGAGGCGAAGGAGTTAAGATGAGTGCTGGTCAAGGCATGGGAGAGAAGAGGGAAGGGAGTGAAGATGAGATTCCTCTTGTATCTTGGAATGTAGAAGGGGAGTGGAGGACATGCGAGAGTAGCGGGAGAAAGAGAAAGCTGGAGAAATACGAAGGGAAGAAAGAGACAAAACTCTTGATATAACAGTGAATGTCCGGCCTTGTCTTTTAGTTCCACCAATGTCAAATGTAGCACATTTTAGTGTAAGTCGTAGAGATTTGTGGATAGAAAAAGCCCAAGCCATTTATAGCAGTAGTTGTCTGCGACCCCCTCTAGAAATGGGAGGAATAGGTACATGGAAGGGGTTGTTTGAATCCCAGGGAAGTCCTGTGTTACGATCAAACTTGATGACGACAGAAAGAGGCAGACCTAGACGTTCGGAGGATTCCTCATAGACTATGTCGATGATAGAACTAGTAGTGTCGTTGACAAGACCTTTGTCAACCCACAAGTTTGCGGAAAGCATTACTTTCTGGTTGATGCAGAGAAGAACCTTGGGCTTCAATCGATCATCTTCGGTGTCGCCAGATGTAGAATGTCTGGTCTTTTCGGCAATTGATCTGGCAATAGGAGAGTTAAGGGATTTCAACATAATAAGGTTGTGCAAGTCCACAAGGTAATTTTTTTTAATTTATAATATAAACATAAATTATTAAAAATATATATTACTATTAGTATTAATATTAATATGGCCAAAAAATATTATTATTATACTTCTTAATATTATATTAATAATTTCGTTATCATCATAATCATCATTTTCATCGACAACATCATTGTAATTTTTGTAATTATTTTCAACTCTATAAAATATGGATCCTCTGTTCAATGCCACCACTTGCCAAGCTTGTTGAATGCTCTCTTCATTCGTCTTCGAATTTGCACCGCTGAATCCCCTATTTTTCTCCGAAATCTTGCCCAATTTCTCACCATAAACTGATCCCTTGACATTGCTCAGAATCCGTCTCTAAACATTTGGAGTGATGAATATAGGTTCCATCGCACTTCTCGCCAAACCCTCCTCCGACAGCCCCGCCTCCAGAGATTTTAACATGCTGCAAAAATAATCCATCGTGGTGCCGACATGGCTTGATGCTGACGTTACAACTGCAAGTTAGAGGGAGCATACTATGGAGAGAAACTCCATCGGCCTCATTATCCTCCCATTTGACTACACTAATTCGAAGCAATTTAAATCCCATCTTCTGAGACGCCAGAGCTTCCGTTAATGGTGGCCACTACAAGCCCTCCACCACATCAAAATCAATGATATGCACCTTTGTATGTTTTTTTTAGATGAAAAAACTCAACAATTTTTTGATTTTCCGTAAAAAGAGCAAACCTTCAGTAAGGGTAGAGTTCGTACAACCCCCGAAACATCGTACCAAAAATATCACTACAACTTTCTTTCGTTAACCTGAATGAAAAGCTACCAATCATGAAGAGCGGACATTTATTCGTTGTTGCTTGACTGAGAATGTTGTAGACAGGCATTTCCGTTAATGACATTTTGCTGCTTTGGATGCAGTTCTTATTCGTGAGCCATATGGTGGTTTGTAGTCATGAAGAGCAGTCGTATGCTTGTCGTTGCCTGACTGAGAATGTTGAAGGCTGGAATTTTCGTTACCAACATGTATTTGCTTTGGTTGTAGTTCTTGTTCATGAGCCATATGGAGAACTTTGTGTTGATCCTTTAAAATTTGGGAGAATTTACACTCTTCTGGAAGAGGTGGTTCTTTCCGTAGTTTTTCAAGAGTTCAAATCTATTGATCAATCTTCATCATCATAGGCAATCCCCTAATAATTGAAACAGTACAAAGGCTTCATGCTTCTACACTTCTGCAGACATTTCAAAGGTTTTTTAAATATACTTACATTTATCAATATATTTTATATAAATCGGGTGAATCGATGATCTTAAAAGTTAACCAAAATTTGTACTAACAAGAATATATAAACAACAATATCTAAAGATTATATAGCATGCATGAAATATAAAGTCATGTAATCCCATGATTTCATCATTGTTTTTTTTCAAGATGAACATAAACATAAAAACATCAATACAATTTTAGATAAGAACATTAATGTAAATATTTTATGTGGAGTGTGCCAAGAAAGATACAAATACAAATTTTGAACAATTTTTTTATAAATCTTTAGTTCCGTCCTTCAACGATTCCCATGCACCTTTATATATTGTTTTATATTTATCATTTGCATCAGAAAAATTTATTTGAACACCCTGGTGCAGGGAAGGAAACAACTAAGCTGCAGGGATAACACACCTTATAAATGACCTTCCTAAGTACATTTCCTGTGCAAACCATGCATTTGTATTTCGGCATTCATGATTATCAAGAGAAGAATAGAGCACGACTGCTATAGACTTGGATGAATGCTACAAATGTGTTGCGCATGGTGTAATTGATGCCTTGTGAATAATAAACTAAATTCAAAATAGCAAAATCCTTGTGAACAATTGTTCGGGGCTCTTCATCTTCATACCTTGTATGAACAACAACATCGGTTATGTTGTCGTCATCATGGGTTGAATTTTTTTTTTGCTATTAGTGTAGGTACTTTTTAATACCTGTAAAAATCAAGAATACATAATAATATTGGCAATTAGGGTAATGAACTAAAAACACTTACGATATTAACTCCAAATCTCTGGATGAGCGAGAATAGTTGAGACGAAACCTCCATTTGTAGCCATGACTCGTATCTGTAAGTAATATCCATCACATTGAAAGTCAATGAAACTTGTGTGATATATCACTAGTTTCCCCTGCATAGAGATAATATTACAGATGTTTGGTTTTTTGTAAGATTCTCACAATACCAAAATAACAATCCAAGGCAAATCGCAGTTGCAAAGACAAACTGTTTCTACATTCTGAGATAGGGCAGATCACATCCTGTACCACAAATAAATTACAAAAGCCCCTCCATGCTACAAAGACAATTGTTTCTACATTAGGAGGCAGTCAGGAACACCTACACAACAACAGTTTCTTTATTATTGCCATGTGTTTCCCACTTACCTCCCATTATAAAGATGTGCACTTTCCTCCCGTTATAAATATGCTTGCCATTCTTGGATACGGTGAATGGCGATTCTTATCCAGCACACACAAACTTGGTGGGGCCCATAGTTAGGGGCAATCACAGAATTAATAAAAAAACATTAATTTATTTTGAATTTGTGATTGGCCCAGACTACGGGCCCCATCACATTTCTGTGTGTTGTTTAAGCCCAGACACGGTGAAATGCTGGTGAATGGGGAAGAAGTTATAAATGTTTCACTCAATATATGTAAATGTATATGCCTCTCGGCATAATTATTAACAAATGTAATGTAAACATATTCTAATTAATGATCGTAAACAATAAAAGGAAGAAAATGTTATATACACAATGTGTTAAGCATTTATGTATATACATATATTATTGATAATCAAATAACTCATAACAAATTAATGAGTTACTATATTGTTAAACCATATATTGTACTCTTATTGTTAGGTGGACGTTGGGAAAGTGTTTGAAAAAATGACAATGCCGAAAGCTAACTTGAGGAAACTCTAGAGTTTATTATGAAAATGCCAATTAAAGCTACGTCCACTTCGATAATTGTAATTATATATTGATTTTGATTAGGCAAGGAAAAAGCGAAAATGTGTATCGATAAAGTAGGAGGGTAAGGTAACATCTGTGCAGCTGACTGTTAGCAAGTGTGAGTTTAAACATTTGCGTATGCATAATCTTTTATTAATGCGACACAGTCAATTATAATCTCTTATTATGAATGTAATTCAGTCAATTCATTTAATGTACTATCTCAAGTTATTGTAATGTTATTAATCGTATTGGGTTTTTGAGTTCTTTTCTTTTAGTATTCTTTTGGATTATGCTTTGTTTTCCTATTTTTTTTTTTCTGAATAGCTATTCAAATTGATTGTTCGCCTAAACTGTATCTATTGCAAACTTTTAACAATGCCATATCTGGGGCTTATACAAGATTTATGAAACCTAATTGAGATATTAGTCAATAAATTCTACTTTGATGAGGTGGAACTTTGATAGTTTTGGACATTCAAGGTTTCGATTGTTAAAATGATGCACCTAATATACACCACAAAAGTATGTTTTTTGCTTCCAAAACAAGAACGTATATCACTAATTAACTCCAAAACACAACGCTTCCCTTATGCTTCTCGCAACCAACTGGCACAAAAAAAGATGCATTCAAAGGATAAGCATTAAATTTACTACTAGATACCGAACAAAGTTTGTTTCAAAAGAATTTATTATAAACTAAGGATTTCCACAAAACCCTACAAAAATAATTGTTTTGGGTTCATATCCGTAGATAGAAACATGGCGACCATACTCTGCAAGTTTCAACATTTTGGAGCCTTACGCCCATGCACGAAATCCAAATAAAAACAATACTTCTAATGTCCACGCCCGATATATAGCCCTGCAACAAACGCCAAAACACCTTGCCTTCACGTGAATAGGGATGACGAATTGTCACATCGATGCCTTAGATTTAATCGTGCATCAACATCCTCATCCCTCTCCTCCATCGAGCCATCTCTCGAACCGGAGACAACCTTCCCCACTGCAAATGCCTTTATATGTAATGATTAATGAAAGTGGAAAGGAATTGCCACCGACCCAGTCTAAGCTCCACCAGAAAGAATTTTTAGTTAACTCTTCACCAAAGAATTTACTTGCAAAATAGCTAAAGTTCAGTTAATCTGCATCTCAACAAGACCCAAAGGTGGAAGTTACCCTAAAACCATGACATATACCCTAAAACCAGGACATGTATGTTCATGCTTTTACACTCTCTGTACATGCATTATAATGCATCTCTGAACAACACCGAAGAATTTATAGTGCTATATACTGAACAACAGTAAAACTACATACCCAGAAACGCAAATATATCAGACCAAAAAAATGGAAAAACTAGAAAATAACTTAAACTAACAAGTTTAGAAATGATATTTGTTAAAAAACGTTAAAGTAATGGAAGCTAGAACTCGTTTTCTACATAATTGCAAGTTTGCACATGTGATTTTGAGAGTCATTTCTACCACTTTTTTCAATAAAAAAATATAAAATTGTAATTTGAAATAATCTTTTAATATTCTCATAAATTTTAATTATGTTTATAAATATTCAAATTAATTGATGCAACATTAATTTTTAGGGGGAAAATAGAATATGTGAAAAAACTATGAAATTGATTAGTCCATATCATATAACAAAGAACATCCCTATTAAATTTAACACAATTTATATATTTTGTAATAGTTATTACAATCACAAATTTGACGCGCATATGAAGTTTTGAACGCCAAAAGAAATCCATAAAAATCTTCAAGATCGTCAAATAGAATGATTGTGACATGTAACCTTGATCGTAAAAATCCAACACAAATTGATGTGGATGATAATGTTAGTGCGATGTGTATATTCACAATGCTGAATCACCAATCACTAACCAACCCAGCATTACCACCAATTTATAATTTTATACATTGTAATTCATATCATTAAAAAACTTGAACTTATACATCGTAAAACAATATCTTTCAAATCTAAATAATTCACAACATAATGTTTTCTACTAATAATCAAGTTAAAATTTCTACTCAAAACAATAAACATCGGCATTCGGGAGCGCCCTGTAAGGAAATTTACCAAACAACAACATAAATTGACGAATAAATGTACCAAACAACAGTGACATAAATTAATAACAATATTCACCAAACTACTGTCAGATAACTGAGACGGCTCCAATTATTAAAATCAAATCCAAATTCCCATCTCATCTGATACGATCTTCTAAACTTTTCTGTCCACACGTTATGCTCTGTAACCAGATCTATAATTGAAGATTAATATTAGCATTGGCACACTTTATCTCTCAGATACTTACACAATCTGGGAATCTAACCAGCCGCCGTATTCGTCTTCAAGTACTTGTGGAAGATCAAAGTGATTGAGTGTCATAAATGGTTCATTCCATGTCAATGACCATGAATGACAACAATGAAATAAATCTATAGAAGAAGGACATTGACATTGTACTAAGAACATTCTCTGTTTCTCTGCTATTGAATACCATGTTTCAGAAGGGCATTGATCAAATTGTTATAATATTCTACTGCTCCATGATTGACAGGCCCTCTTCCGTCTGCAATCCCCAAACATGATACAACAGTTAACTCCTCCAATGAAATAAGTGACGGTTATTCTGTTTAAACAGGGAGGATTTTGTACCTGGAATGAGACGTGACCACGAGATTGAAAAATGGTAGACGTCCATTCCAATTTCTGCCATCATCTCTACATCCCCCTGAATTTCATAAATTTATCCAAATCTAATTTGGCAATTCCCTATAAACTTCACACCAGTATAAACAAAATTGGGCAACTAACATAAGAAAATAAAAATCACCAACTTGGAAATAATGATATTGATCAATGGCAATATCCCCATTGCTTTCATCTTCAATACTTCCTGTAACACAATATTAGCTCCATTTGAATCTTTCTAAGATTTCTCAAGTTTCACTTTGAAGAATTTTTGGGCTTGCAACCAAAATTGAATAAGGATGCAATTACAGAGGAGGTTCACAGAACCATACGTACTGGATTATTCCCCTTTAATGCATTGGAAGGTGATATGGTAAGTTAGAGACAAAATAATACAAGTTAAACGAGAAAAGAACTTGCCTCGCACTCAAATAATACAGAAAGCAAAATGGTGATTGTTCCCTGGAATTTTCAGCAAAACATAGATCTATGAAGAGATACAGAAATATCAACTAAAATTCTTTCAATAGGAAGACATTAAGTTTGCCATAAAACCCGGTAGAAAGGTTGCATTTGTGTATTTAAGATGAGAGCATAAGACATATAGTAGGCTCATCCAGTTTTCTCCTTCACTTCTATTGTCAAAATGCACCCTCTTAATTAGAATCATTTCGGTGAGTGGCCAAAATGCTGTCTGCCAGAAGACAGTCATTCACTCCAAGTTCCATCCTCTTGAAAGGGTTTTAGCTATCCACTAAGAATATTGCTTTCTACAAAATATTTATCATCCTCTCACATCGTGTTTTTATATAAATTTTGCCCAAATAGTCTCCCCTTATAGAGTAAGCAATACAATTGTCAATCCCCAATAACATGAATTCTTTTAGGAAGATTTGGATTACTGATAGAAAAGAGATTTATCAAGAAGAGTACTGAATTCATAGCACTGAAGCCCATTTCCCAACAAGATAAAAAAACTTGTTTCAGGATTACAATAGATATGGTAGTTCGGGATGTACCATACAAATTAATCAGATACCCAAATAAAGTTGAAGAGTTAGCATCATTTCACGTAACCAAATAGAAGTGGTGCTATTTTAGGATTGGATAGCTTAACTAAATGTAAACCCAAAAGATACTATAAAAACCCAAAACAGCCTACAAAAATAGCCCTAACCAGATCTGCAAACATAAGCTAAGTAGCCCATACATTTTGGATATGGGTATGGATATGAAAAATCCAATGTGTGGACACGGTGAAAAAAAATTCCCATCTGGATACGGCTGTACAAAAAATATATAAATTATAACCTGACAAATAGAAACTAACCACATAGTATGCATATAAATAATAATAATAGCAAGACACTACTGACAATTTATATAATGTCAAATGAAGCATCACAAATGTCATGATAAATATCACATTTCATTATTACATCAAAATTAGGATTTAGTTTGTTTATGGGAGAATGTAGCAGGGTCTGAAGCTTGACGTAATCATTAAATCAGAACAAGCATGTACATCAAGAGCTACTAATCTTATTTTTAGTTTTATAGCAGCAAAAAACTGAAAATCAGATTTGTGGTGGGATTTAGATTTGTCGTCACAATCGTTCCTTGTCCAAAATTAAATATCTGTGTAAGTGATCCGATAAAGTGTATTTGGGTCAATTATGCTTGTTCCCTCCTGGTCAAGCTTGTTCCCAAGACCCGTATGATAATCATATGAAGATCCAAGCTCTGCTGATTTTCAAGGATTTCATAGAGTTTTTTTTTAAAAACTGGGATCATTTTATCTTTTAATGTTGAAAAAAATGAAAAATAAATAAATTAAAACTTGTTTTTTTGCCCTGGATACAACCTGAATGGTCCGATTACATATGCAGACATATCCAGCCATATCCGGACCATCCAGGACATATCCAAGTCTATATCCGTGCCGATCATATCTAGCCTTGTTTCTTGCCATATCAGACTTCAATATCCTAGAGCATAAGTAAAAATGAATCTATATCTGCCCTCAACTAGAAAGTCCTAATAGCCGTAGTTCTGGTGTACCCAAGGTCAAGGCACTGAAACTCCCAATACACAGGAGGAAACCATTTAGGGGACAAGGTGCATCACATAAGCCATGCCAATCCATTCACGCGTTTAGAGTTGGCCTGCATCACTGATGTACTGCAACTTTTCTCTTAGATAACTAGTATAGAAACATGCAAGAGATTGAATTTTTATAGTGTGCCGAGATTCCATAAAAAATTAATCAGATATTAATGTCCACTAATGGCTGGTAACAAACACATGACCTTAGCATAATATTGGATGTGCCAACTGCAAAGTGCATCTTGAACACAACATAGAATAAGGAAGGCACAGTAAAACTTGCATGAAGGAAAAAGATAGAGGAAAGCTAGAAATAAATCATATGGGAATGGTGGTCGATAACTCTTAGTTTTGTCAAGTACATATTACTAAAACATTTGAGGCCATGAAGAAAGTCTGGTCCTATCAAGTCAATCGCAGCATGAGTTTTCGAAAGCATGAAGGTATCAAGGTCTTAGCCTGGGGGTATAGAGGGGTTTCCCCAAAAGAAGTTTGGCAGTCAAGTTTTACAAATGTTAGTTTTGGGCATCAGTATAGTTCCCTGGAGATGTATGGAGACACTCTTTTACTCAGGATTTGTGAATAAATGAATAAGGGCACAACTCTATGAAAATTTTGGTACTGGGGAAGGAACGTGATCATTATCCCTATGGTGGCACTTCCTTGTAACCATATGGGTATGTAGACTACATTAATATTATCTGCTATAGAATGTGTACTTTGAGCCAGAGGACCAAACGCAAAAGCCTACAAACAACAACTTTATCTGGAAAGAAAAATAAGTTCCGATGCAGGGTATTGTGAATATTTTGTAGAAAGGTGTACACACTTTCAAATTTCAATCCCACGAGCACCTCATTTGAACTCATAACTACAAAAATCTTTAAATAACAGAGGCTCCTACAGTCCTACTGAAAGATATTATCCTTCCCAAACCCAAAACAGAAAAAGTACAGCAATTAGTGTTGGAGGTTTAAGTTTCACACGGGAGGAGGAAAAGACAACCAAAAAATCTCATCCAACGGGTAGAACTGCATCTAATATGTTCGGAAATGAGGGCGACCGACAGACGAAGGTGCTGCATGGTGGTTAAGTATCATAAAAGGCACCAAATGCGTCAAAATTTTAATATAAATGTAAAGAGACACATACGTTCCTTAAAATGAAGGCAACACGCTTGCTGTTGAGTTTATCCGTGGAATCCAAACACTGTCAAGCGCATCTAAACGCATGCTCTTGCAGAACCGCCGGCATATCCACCGCCTTCACTCTTATTTTCAGTGTAGCCACCACCGCCGCCAAATTCACCTCCAATCTGGCCAGCGAAGCAGTCACCGTCTTTTCACGCCTCGGAGTGCCGTCATTCACAGAGCTCGACTTGACGAGAAACAGAACGTCGCCCTTGGCGTTGCCATATCTCCTGTTCTGAGCCGCACGTGTGCATTTTTTCTCTTTTTTTTTTCAGAATTTCTGTTGAACAGAGGCTCTATAGGTGCTTCAGATCTTCTTCGTATTCGCAGACTCGTGGGGCAGTTCTATAGAACAACGAGGTCTCGGGTTCGACTCCGCCCAGCGACAAAACAGGATTCTCTGACTTGGCTCTCCAGTCATGCCTGCCCAGTGCGCGGTTTCTCTCAAGCAGTCTATTCAAAATGTAGCTTCTCCTCGCAAGCTCTCGTTCGGCAAGCATGGCCACGCAGGTGCTGCCGTCTTCCATTGAACTTGTCAATTCATACCACCGATTGAAAATCGTCAATAAATAACATCGACATGCATTTCTCCCTTGCAGAATGGCTCACCTTGTGTGTCATTGTCTCTAACATTCCTACTTTTAGAGGACACGTGTAGAGTTGATTCTGTGCCATGATTCTTCGACCGATTCATCTGGAGCGTTGTAGTCTCCTTCACTGTCAGAAGGTAGGAGGATTTCCCACATAGAACACGCCTTTCAGCGTAATAAACATTCCACAGGGAGATAAATTTGTGGCCTAAATATCTCCTCATTTTATTATATACAAACTGATAGATCCGGCTCTGTATTTGCATCTCAAGCGGGTTCAATTGTCCGATAGAGGAAACTACTGACTGCCAATGTTTTGTTGTTTGAAAAAAAAATACAAAGGAGAAGAATGAGGATTAGGAGGCACTTCATTTAGGTGAATATCTAGTTGTACTGATTTTGCTTCTTCTAATTCTAAACGTGCTTTGAAGCCTGTTGGTGCTCAGATTTGTTTCGCTCCATTTGCCATTATTTTCTTCAGATCTACGTGTTTTGAAACATTTTGTCTCTTGATGTGGGTGTTCTGAAAGTTTCTACCTCCACTTGAAATGCCTCAAATTGTTTGCAGAATCCATTATCATGTCCCTCCTTGAAAAGTCTTCGAGCTTGCCTTGTTTTTGCCCTAATTTCTTCAAAATCCACGGGTTTTTCCATTTTTCCTCGACCATGGAAGCTTGAGAGTGGTTAATATATATTTCTATACCTTTGAAAATCCAAAATCCATGGTTGAAGGGATGCTCGGAACCATGATTCACTTGTTTTTGTTTTAAAATTTATTTTCATCCTTAGTGAAAAATTGGGTTCTGGGCGTGAATGGTGATTTTCTGTATTTTGATGGTCTGACGGGTGTATTTTTCTTGTCAAAGTTATTCCTTAACGTTCGGCGGTCACGTGGCTTCTTTTGGTTGGTCAGGGGATGGCAGACAAATGCTTTAACTTATCACTTTTTACTTTTTTTTGGCAAAAATGCAAATTTGGTCCCGTGGCTCCACTCATTTTTGATTGGTTCTTTTGGTGCTTACGTGGCTTCTTCTAATTGGATGGGGCACGACGAGTTTGTTTTGAACTTGTTCCTTTTGGCTACTTCGGCAAAAGGTTTGAACTCGCCCCGCGGCCTTGCCAAGCTATGATTAAAGAAATTTTAAGTGGCAATGAAAAAGTCTTACTTTGACCCCGCAGGAGGACATGTGGCAAAGCTAATGGTGGAGATGCAGGCCTTCAGAGGTAAGTTGAATGTTTTTCCCTTTTGAAAAAATGGAATAAAATTCTAAAATGGAAGCACGCCCCCGCCAAATAATTTTGAAACCTTAAGGTTTTTGAAGTTGCGACATAACGACATGTGGTGAGCCCACACTCATTCAAGGTCTCAACCTTTGGGGATCATCTCAAGATGCACCATTGTGACAAATGGTAGTTTGAAAAGTCAAAGGGGTGGGGAAGTGGACCATCGAGGGAAAATTGGATTTTTTGCCTCTTGTCATCAAAAGGATTAAAATCTCAAAATGGCCCGCAACCCCGATAAGAAGGAGGTCAAGGTTGGCTTTGAAAATGTTAAGAGGTGGGAGGTGGGCCATCGGGGGCAACTTGGTTTTTTGCCCCTTGATGTTCAAATGACTAAAATCATCAAAATGGCCCGCAAGCCCAATAGAGGAAAGGTCAATGCTTTCTCCAGTCAATGGCGGAGGTGTGAACTCTCAGGGAAATTTAAAAAAAATTCCTTTTGGGAGAAAAGAGTTAAAAGTGAAAAAAGGAAGCGCAGTTCCGCTGGGACCCACATTGGGACACGTGTTAGGCCCATTTTTCAAGGGTGGAGCTGCAGGGAAAACTTGGAAAATTTTTGTTTTTCCAAAAATGAGGTGAAATAGTAGAATTTGGCTATGGTTTTGTTGGGACCCACCTTAGGACATGTGTCAGGCTCATTTCTCAAGGGCGGCGGTGTGGAACAAAATGTGAAAAATTTACATTTTTTCAAAAGTTGTAAAAGGAAAAAAGGAACCCATAGGCCCACTCTAAAATTAGATCTCCCACGTGGACAGTCCAAATTCAAAGTAGGAATCAATGGCAGATGTGCATCTGTATCTGATTCTTCCACCATTTTCACTCTAGAGCTCCTGGAAGTGTGAATCTTCATGATTTCTTGATATTTCTTGCACGCCAAAATGGGAAGGGGAGTTAATGTTGATATCTGAGTTTGGTGGAGAAAATCTGGAGACATCTTTTTCCATTAAAATGGTCTGACTCTCGAGCTCGATATGATTTTCTATTTTTCTTCTCTCGAGCATGCAAGGAACTAGATTTGACAGATTAGGGGCGGAAGTGGTTGGCGAGTTGAAGAAAGAGTGATCTACTAGGAGGAGTTGAATGCAGGAGATATTCAAAGCGATTTGCCCCCTGAGCACCTGGTGACTTTTTATAGATCTGATTTTGGAAATCGCGATCGTGATCATGGTGAGCACTAGTAGCACTCAATGTCGGGATTTTTGGGGGGAAAAGGGGCTCTGTTGTAAATGTTATAAATGGCACAATTTTTTCGTGCAAATGGTTGGAGTGTTAGAGGTCGAAGAAAATTCCCAAGAGGAAAATTTGACAAAGCTTGTCTTTTGAGAAGCCGTCTGAGAAGTCTGTATATCTCTTTTATATTAAGTTTGATCGTGTTAAGGTGGTTGCAAGTGTACAACCATTGACAAGCTCTGATATTTTTCTAGAAACTTTCCCCTGCTGATAAATTTAATCAAACTCGAGTTATTCTATGTTGATCTTGAGCAAAATGTGTTTGTTTCATTTCTGAATGTCTGCAAATAGTTTTTCTTATTCTTATTGCAATCTTGTATCAAAATCTGTCTTAATCACACAGGTCTCAATCCTTGTGACAATTTAGTGGCATCTACAATCTCATTTCTCAGAAGAGCTTTCATCTGGGAGTGAAATAAATGATTTAAAATCACTTTTCTTTCATTTGTTGATAAAGATTGTTTGTAAGCCTCTGGGTGTACCTCAGGCATGATTGATCTTAGATTTTGATGTTTTATTGGGTCTTCTAACTCGAGCCTTCATGTTAAAATCTCATAGATTGTGTGAAAAAGTGCTAATCTGGGCCTCCATTGAAGTACATATTCTAGTTAAAGGAACATTTTCAGCTATTCTGAAGCATTCTATTATCTAGACTTTCCATTTTGTAAGAGTTCTCAAAGATTTGGAAAATCAAGTTTATTCTACCTCACCTCCCACCAAAACTTATTTAAAAAAAACTAATCCTACCCATACTACCCCTGTTTGTCATGTGTGTATACCAATGCATAAATTTTATTACCAAAACATATAGAAACAATCAGGATTCCAAATGTCTTTAGTAGCCTGAACCTTGCCTAGAGAATATCTCCACTATCTAGAGTGACAACTCGTGAGAGTTAGATTTTTTTGCATTGATCATATTTTATTCAAGGTCTCCTTAACAACTTCATTAGGAAGGACATCTCCATCTCCTCCATAAACAACAAGCTACAAAAGGGTTCTCTTACCTTGGTTGAAAGGCACAACCTAAAATAGTGAGGATGGATCAAATCCTCTTGAGGGTGATATCCATTTCTCCACATCTGAGTGATAGAGGTCTAGTTAGATCCCATCCCCAACTACAAAATGACTCACCATGATCTATCTATCTCTAAGCTTCCTGCCAAAACTTGTGATGCTGCTCATAATTTGAGGGAGAATCAATTTGGGTAGCAACACCTTACTGGCGCCATTGTCGGGGACTTATTTGAGTTGCTGAGACTATTTGTTGATTCACTGCTAGTTCATATCTATTTTTCTCGTCAACAACACCGTACTGGTGCCGTTATCAGGGACTTATTTGAGTTACTGAGACTATTTGCTGATTCACTACCAGTTCATATCTATTTAGCCCGTCAACAACACCTTACTGGCACTGTTTCCGGGGACATAGTGGTTACAGTTCACATTCAGGCCCTGGTAAAACACTTCTTATATACTCCGAGTGTTGTGTGCAATTCTTTCAGTTCCTACACCTAGTGCACTAGCTTTCATTGATAAATCTGGTAAAGAAAAGTCAGAGTCTTTCCATTTCTAGTTTCTAGTGTTGACAAAATTTGACAGATCATATTTAGTGCATCTGCACAACTAAGGTGGAAATCCTTAGTGGTGACTCCTTGTTGATCTGATTCTTAATGAATACCAGTGTCTTAACCTCTGTCAAGTGAGATTTGTTACTAACCTTTGCAAAGTTGGAAGGAAGAAGATATTTCTTTGCTAGGGATCCTGCTAGGACATTATTTCCAGAGCTAGGAAAAGAAAAATCAGAAGGAAGAAAAGCCTGGAGAGTTATGGGAAATCAGCAGACAAGAAGAGGGATCTCCATTGATGAAAGTGATCGGCCTATCATTGAAGACTACTATTCAAGTGCTTTTGAATCAGGTAGCCTCTTTGTGGAATTGAATTCTCCAACTGGAGAGGGGCCTTCATTTGATTTTGAGAAGTTTGCTTCTCATTCTACCCCTATCTTTTCAGAAGTTGATAGGGATTTCTAAGAAACAAGGCCTTTAGGGGATATCCACTTTGAAAACTATACCCCTGTGTTTCAGAGACCCTCTGCCCCTTATCAATTTGTCACCCCTCTAGGGTCACCTCCTCAACACAACATGTCCCTGCCCCTACCCAGACCTCCATTTTTGTAAATACCTTTGGACCTATAAATTTTGTAGGGATGGCTAGTTATCCAAATGCAGTTCCTCAAGATGTAAGAAATAGACTACCAAAGTTCTAAGGAAACAACGCTATAACTGGTGATCAACATCTGAAGCTTTTTATCAATATGATGGAAGACTTTGAGATTGAACATGAAGATGTATATATCAAGTTGTTTATCCATACTCTGGAAGAGGATGCAAGGGACTGGTATAAAGCTTTGCAAGATAACTCTATTCATTCTTGGACTGAGATGAACGATGCATTTAAATTGCAGTATGGTGATAGAACTGACCCTAGGTTTCTTTTGACATAATTTGAAAACATAAAAAAGAATCATAATGAGTCAGTACATGATTTCAATAAAAGGTTTAACAAGACCTTGAGGAGATTGTCTGTTAGAATAAGGCTGGTGATGAATCATGTTTGATCAAATATTCAGATGCATTTGATAAAAAGGTTTCTTACTACTTGAGGGACAAAAACCCTACTAATTTGAGGCAGGCCTTCACCATGGCTCTACAAATAGAGAACAACATCAAGGAAATTGGAAATTCTCCAAAAAGGGAGGGTGTAAAACTAATTACCCCAGAAAAACCTCAGACAAGCAAGGCTACAGATTTGGAGAAAGTTGTGAAAATTTTGGTAGGGGCTGTCAAGGAAATATCATACAAACTAGCCCGGACAGAGAAGGGGATTGGGCATAGTTCACAAGGTCAACACAAGCAACAAGGTCAAGACAGGTTCACAAATCACTAAAGACCTAATGATAGGGGTAAGGGACATGTTGGATTTGGAAATAAGAAGCCCCAAGGTGGGGAAAATAGAATGGTGCCTGATCCTTTGGCTACCAGAGTTGATGTTGTGGAGGAGACATATGTCATTGATTGGTGTAACATATGTTTCATGCCCCATGCTCCATGTGGGGTAGACCAACAAGAAGTTGAGGAAGCAACAAATGATGAAATTGAAGATGATGCTTGCATGATGGAGATCCCTACAAGTTCGCCAAGGGAAGTAACTTCAACTAAGGTAATAAGTGCTAGAACTACTGCTGTTTTTTGGGATTGCATCCATCGGGTACCTCCTCTTCCTCCCTCTCATACTTTAGAAGTAGACACTGTACAAGATTTTGATTTGCCCCCTAATGATTTTGAATACTTGAGGGCATTAATGATTGAAAATTATGATAGAGGAGTTCCTTCAGAAGAAGATAGGAAGCTATTAATGAATGTTGTAGTTGCCTAAGAAAAGGAGCACAATACCAGAAGTAAAGCTACCAAGGGGCCATAAGCCAAGTCAAAATTTCCATTTCTTACCAAAGAATCCCCAAATAAAAATGCATCTGGCAGAGAGCTTGTTTCCCCAAGTCAAACTTGTGTTCCTCCCCATGCCCAAACTGAAAAGAATCCCATTCCATCTGATGAATTTTCCAATCTTTCTCCTAGTGCTACTTTACCCAAATTTGTTCCATATGGCATTGCCTAAGTTTTGAGTCAAATCAAAATTCTTGTCCCAATTGTTGAGCTGCTTAGGATCCCCAAGCACAAGAAGAGGGATTTTAAATGTTTAGGGTTCAAAGAGGAAGAGATCATACAAGGCAAAGATTTAAACAAGGTTGAGATTCCCCTTATTGTTGCAGAGTTGGAAAAGCCACAAGTGTTGGAAGGGTTGGAAGAACCACTAGAGGTTTATTTAGGAACTTATTTGGTTAAATCCCAGTTGAATGTGGATCCATTCTTCACTATCCTAGTTATCAAAGACAAGCTGTTACATAATTGTATATTTGATTCTGAAGCCTCATGTAATGTCATGCCTCTTAAAGTTATGTGTGCTCATAGATTGTATCTCTTATGAAACTAAAAGACATAGCAAAGGAATGGCTAGAAAAGCATAATTTACTGGGCTTGTCAACATGCCCCAATTCAAAACGGATACTTCCATCCTTGATTACCTTATTTCCTCTTACAACCAGAAAGAGGAAGAGTTTTCTATTCTTCTTGTGCATATGAATTGTCGACAATTTTCTTTGACAATTGAGCCTACATATGTGTATCGTTTAACTGGGTTACCATTTGTAAAGCATCTGCCCATGACTACAAAGGATGTCTTTACAAATGAAGACAATTTTTTTTTGGAGTCTCATTACAATGTACAAGTTGATGGTAAGTTTATTATTTTCAAATTCTTTTCTTAATATGACTCGACCATCCAAACATCTAACATTTCTTTCCTGTTATTGTAGCTCCTCTTAATCATCATACAAGGTATTACAAACCAATTCTTTCTTGCAGTTGCATAACTTTTTCAGGCCAGGATTGTGTTATAGGGAATATATGTACAGACATTTTGTATTGGATAGTTCAATAGATATTATAGACACTATCAGGGTAACAATACGATTATTTCACATATTTGTCCAACCAGATAAAAATAGATGTCTCATGTGCCCATAGTGCCAATCTAGCTGATAAATCCAATACTATATTCTCTTCTTGTAATTATATACTTCCTTTCTATCAAAAATCTTTCTTCCAATTGTAGGAATCGAAAATTCCAACTGTAATTAATGATAAAATGAATGGTCTCACTCTTGAAGAACAATAGGTAATAGTTACTTTTACAATTTTCTTGTTATAATGATTTCACATTCAATATTTTTCAATAAAATAATAATTGTAAGATATTATTTTGTAGAGAATAATTATGGCTGCAATATCTCATAAGGAGCCAATTTCTCGAGGTAAAGCCCCTCTAGAGGTCTCTACAAATTCTAACACGGATTCAGCAGAATCAACAAGAATACAAGTTCCTAGTCAAAATGACCTAGGGGGTCAGTATGTGCATCACACCTACCATCACATTTGACTACAAGTATAAATTTTACTTTTTATATAATTAACCAATTTAAACAATTAGTATAGATTATGTAAGTAGTACTGTATTTTAATATTTATACATTTATTGTATATAGAAACTACTGAAATTGGTGATGAAGATCAAACTTATTATGACTGTCAAGATCGAAATCTCACATTTGTGTGTCCGAGCATGCAAGGTAAACTTTAATGTATAATAGTTAGCATGTTTTTGTGTAGTTACAATTTTTTAGCATTTACAAGGCCCAACGGTTAATGATAATTTTCTAATAATTTGTTGTTTTCTACTTACAGGTAATATAGATTCCGAGCACATTCCACTTACAAGGACACCACTAATACTGCTAACACATACAGTCCAAACAAATAGAAGATCTTTAAAAAATAATATAAGGTTTCCTGTAGACTTAGTTGGAACACTTCATCCTGTAACCACAAAATTTCCTGGACTCTCACTAGGTAGTGTCTTAAGTGTAATGGGCACACAACTTTTCAACAACATCAATCTTGACAAGGAGTATTTGGGCTTCAATAGTGGTGATGCAAACAAGGCTAACTATTTTTACATCCATGAAATGATTCAATCTAATCCATGTCCACCAAAACCAAAACAAAATGTGCATGAAATACAAGATAGGGACTCTCCTCCTCCTTTAAGAAAATCTCCACAAATAGATGATATGAGGACACATTTTGCATTTGAAAATATGATATCAGATAGTATGGGGGAAACAATTCAAGAAGTTTTAATGTCTGATGTGGATTTTGTGTGGACTTGGGAGAGGAGGGCTCAAATTTTGATAAAATAAATAAATTCGCGATACCATAATCACACTCAAAGGCATTCATTTTTGACTAGCGTAGAAAGCCAACTGACAAGGCTTGATATTTTGCTAAATAAAGCTTAGTCATGCACAATTTCATATAATAATGATTATGATGATGATATTATGGACATAATTTTAAACATGTTGGAGAATTTGAATGTTGAAGCACAAACTTACTACAACAAATGGGCTAAAGACAAGAAATTTTTTTTAATAGCAAATGCAGAAAAAGAAAAAGTTGTGGTGAGTCATATTTTACAGTCAAAATCCTAATATTATGAGCACCACAATATATTTTTTCAACTTATCTAATAGACTAATAATTTTATATTTATGTTTTGTAGGAAAAATATGAAAATTTAAATAAAGAAGTAGCTGTATTTAAAGCACATTTGAAGAATGTCTACAAAATCCTAAATTCATTTGTACAATTGAAGGAAAAACTCATAGTATTCAATAAACAAAATAATACATTGAGAAGGATAATCGTGGAGCATAAGATGGATCCAAAAATTTTACTGAAGGAAAAGACAAACGCCAATGCATCACTTTTGTCAGTAGGAGATGTTTCAAGGGAGTAGAATATTCTTGAAAATATCAATACCACAACGTGAGATTTTCAGGCATCAGGAGTTTTAGCAAATAGCTCTGTACAGACCGAGCACATTCTTCTTCCTCTTACGCAAGAAAAAGATAAAGCTTCCCCTGTAAAATAAAAAATTCAATATATTAGTTAAGTTCACCATGTGACAGGTGTGTTGTCACAATTCCGACATTGGCTTAGGAATTAAAAGATAGTGGTCAGTTATTTTTGCTTTTTATTCCATGCAACAAATGTAAGGACAAATATGATTAAGAATAATAGGAAGAGAAGAGGATTCCCTTGTAATGTGTCCTTATATGAATTTTTTTTTCCAAAAGCTTTGAAATGTTATTTACAACCCCCTTTTTGGAATTATATTAGTCTCGAAAATGCTTTATGAATTGATACTTGTCTTCATAAAGTAATCCACCACATAAGATAACAATTACAAGAGTACTTTAGAATTGTAACTATATTTATTGTTAATGGATTTCTACTTAATACAAATAATATTTATGTTTCTATGTTTACATAGATGGTGCTCAAATTTTCATGTTTTTGTTTTTTAAAAATATCTACATTTGTGATTTAATGCAGATGTAAAAAATTAATCAAATAACAGATAGGTCAATCCAAATAAATATTTCCTTATTTCATTCTGAAAAACCAAATATAAAAAACAAATGTGATACAAGAAAATGACATTGTTCCAATGGACCAAGTAGAAACAAATGTAATATTTCATTTATTGGAAGTTTTAATATCTATATGGAATACATGATACATATTACATGAAATTATTGTGAATAGTCTCAACAATGTATAGAAGAAATGAAATCTATGTGAATTCAAACAGTCCTGGAGAAAAACTTTCATTCGTGTCTTGGAAAAAAGCTGTAGCATGATCTGTGGATGTGTCTCAATCCCTCGGATCAGGCATACTATTACCAACTTCTCTTCTTTCTACTAGTGAATTCCATATTACGAGTGCTCTCTCATAAGGAAAATTCTCAACTAAGTAACATGATCTGTAAAACCTCAGAAAACTTTCTAGATTCCTATCCAATCTATTTCAAACTTGTAACTTTAAAAAGTATAGTGTACTAAAAACCCTCTCGTCTTCCATAGAACCCAGAATCATTGTTTGACATAATTCATACAACTTAATATAATCGCTCAAATCTTCATGCAGAATACTACTGGAACAAATATGCTTCCAAATCCTTCTAATGGCACCATATTACTATGGTTTTTGTAGAAGTTGAACTTGTCGTATCATAGTATTAACATAATGAATTGAATAGGAAATAAGTATTTTCCTTTGTAAAATATCTTATACAGAAACTCCATTTATCTCTTTAGTCTTAGAGAAATGGTCAGTTAGATTACAAATGTTTTTGACAAACAAAGGAAATATGGATGTATAAGGTATGTTGTCAGCCAAATTTTGAAACTGCAGATTCTCAACTCCCATTGCTTCAAGTATTTTATCATTTTTGAATCTTTCACGGATCTCTTTAGATAACGATTTAGAGATATTTCTCAATTTATTCCTAGTTTCGAATAATACTGCGTCATATAAATTTTGTGTCACTCTTACTTCTTCCATTTCTGAGCTAGCCATATCAACTATTGTTTGGAATGTATGAAGTGGAATATATTTCCCATGTGATGTTATACATAGATGATCATGTATATTGTGTTTTAAGAAGCACCTGGGATTTTTCAAGTCTATCAATGCATTCCAATTTTCAAAAGCAGTACCCTAAAAACTTCCTTCTGAAATATATAAACTTTCAAGACTCCAGCACACACTTATTCTGAGTCTTATGAAGTCTGTTATGGAGAAAGAATGATCTTGTGCATGCTTCATTCAAATATTAATCTCCTTGAACATAAGAAAAATACCATAGAGTGTGAGTAAATTTTCTATGTGTATTAGACGATACAATATATATTTAGCTTTATCTACATCCCTGCGGTATTTATACATAAACCCTTTCAATGAAGGATATTCATTAAATATTCTACAGGTAGTTTCATACATAGACATCCATCTGGTATCTACATATTTGAGAATATTTTTACCCTCTGTTAGTCGAATTGCAAGTTTCTAAAATTCTAAAAATCTCTTTGGACTGTTAGAATAATAAGCATGCAAATCATGGATCGTCTCCTCTACTTTAGCTACATTTTCAAATGTACTTACAATTTTGTAGGAAAGATTCATTCTGTGAGGCATGCAATGGATTGCAATCATAGAAGGAGCAAAAATTGTTTGAATTTGAATGTAGAGAGAATTTCTTCCCCCTGCATTACAACTGCACCATCAGTTCCGACACAAACTAATTTTTTTGCGATGATAAAGTCATCCATTCCTGCGATATCCTTCAGATTTGAGAACACTAATTTATAAATATTTTCAGAATTGTAACTCTCAGTCATTTTATGAATTGTTAAGAGGTGGGGAGTTCTTACTTCATTAGCAAATGTGTAAACATGAATACAAATCCATGAAGTATTATCCACTGCAGTAACCTCATCTATTGAAAGGGAAATATAATTTCACTTTTGAACATACTGTTTAAGATCCTCATTTTCTACCGGAGATAAACATTTTGTAATTTACCAGCTGTTGGTACTTGACCAATGAGATTTAGGAACATTCTGTAAACTAGTAACCTGATACAATTTTATATTTTCTCTGAAATATGATGTTACACCGCAATGAAGTGTATCCTTAACCCCAATCTTCTTCTTCTTCTGCACACCACAATAAAATGGTGGCTGGAAGACAATTTCCTCTTAGAGACAATTTATCCCACTTCAGATGCAGATACAAGTTAAGATCAATTGATTTGAGTATAGGTTTTTCTAGACTCTACCAAGGACTGATGCACATAAAGTGATTCTTCTTATTCTCTAATTTAGGTGTTCAATTAGGTTCTCGCTAAAAGAAAAATGAAATAAACCATTGTGATATCCACTTGACACTGTTGAGGTTTTACTGGGAGAGAAAGATGATGAAATCAAATGTTTTTGACCAGGTGTACACCCAATGCTTAGGCCTTTGAAGGCACCATGACGATAAAATGTGGAAATTTCTATTTACTCTCTTAAATTTTTTGGATTGAATAAAAAAATCTGTTTTGAAAAAAATAATTCTAGAGTTTATATGTAGTTTACACATAAAAACTTTGCAAATAAGTATACCTCAGAAAACCTTCAAACTAAGAGTGCAATATGTACATGTTTCATACCATACTCATGAAAATTCGTGAATGAAGGAAAATTTTATAGTATTATATTGACTATTTTTGTAGAGTTCATGGCTCGTTTGAAGGATATTTCAAAGCACTTCATTGTTTTGCTGAGGAAAAGAAACTCTTATTTCAGTGCAAGAAGGGAGAATGATAGAAAAACATGGGCATATGCGGGTTGCATTAGTTGAAGCAACAATAATGGAGTTTGAGGATGTCCAAGATACTCCAAAATTTAATGCATAATCTAAGAGGATGAAGGGATAGGTTTGGGAGTTCTTATTTACACCTGACAATTACCTTTGCAATCTTCAACATCTGAAAAACTATTTTCTTCTTGATAGATGCACATAGTCTAAAAAATTCTTGTTACACATTTCCTCCCTTACACTTTTTCATTCCTCCTCTCATCAACTCCACCAACCAAAATCAATGCATTCCTTGATAAACTTTAATGTTAATTTTTTTATTCATCCTATTTCCCTGTATTTATTTTTGTTTATTCATTATTTTATTTTATTATAAGGAAGTACAAGGGTAAGTACATGAAGTTGGGGGGCCAAAAAGTGGACAAAAATATGAAAAAATAAAAATGCGTATGCATTCTATTATAATGTGATCACGTATTAAATTGTCAGGTTTGGGATTTACCGAAGCATATCACGTACGCGTTATGCCTACTATAAAGAAAAAAAAGAGGCACGAGCCTCTATCATTTTATCTCCCTCAAACATGAGTTTCAGAGCTTAACCGTGCCCTCATGTTTTTTCATTCAGCTGGATCTCAAGCTCAAAGGATTGTTTCTGGATTGCTGTGAAGATCTGAATCGATGATGGTGCCATGAAGAAGAGGTAAGAACAATTATTTTATCAAAAATTGTATTGAAATATGATAATTATAGATTAAAATTTTAATTGAATACATATTTTTTATTGTTATAGTTAGAGGTCGAGGGAATTAACCATAACCAAACCTTGCTTTTCCTGTCATCCCTCCCGACACTCCCATAATTGCTCAACATCCCCCGGGTAGTCAAGAAGATTTAGTAGCCCACATAGTTGAATTTTTTTTTGAAATTGAGGATTTAATCAAAACAATGAGGGATTCACAATCTACAAACCCCCACCGCGCCTCTCTTTCAAACACATTGGAGGCATTACTTGTTCAAATTGACATGGAAATTGGGAAAATTGATTGTTGGACAACTTACAGAGAGGGTTGTAGGGTTTATTATTCCAACAAATTGTCATATGTGGATGTAAAGAAAAAAGAAATTTCAAAAGATCTCATATGCGCCTTATTCATGGACCCCCATACTAAATTTCATGTTCCGTTGTCATGTAAATGGTTTCCCATCCATTGGTGCAATAATAATTTGATTAAAAATAATTTTTGGGACTGATGGTGGATGGTGTTTGATTTTCCACCTTGTAATAACAATGAGGTGCCACTATACTTTCTGAGGAAACTCTATTACGAGTTTATCCTCAACGAGATCCCAAATTATTTTGATTTTTGAGATTTCCAAGGCCGAAGAACAGGATCTAAATAGGATCAACCATGTGCACAATATGCACCTATTTAATAGGGTAGATTCTCTGCATAGAAGCCCCCTCACCCTGGGATTGTCCCTCAAGTAATGAAGGAGACAATAGAGATTGATACATTCCACGTGCTTCAGGGGCTATCTGCGACCTTTGTTCGACATACGAGGGAGATTTCTGAACCAGATGCTCACAGAGGTACATAAAGTATTCCCTCAGGGAGTACTAGCATGAGGCCACATCTTTTCTCGTCATGTGGTAGCATATGTTTGGGGCCCGAGGAGGATGATAATTTCATGTGTACTAATTTTGGTGCACTTGGTGCTAGGTGTGCACACGATAATGTCACTATGTCAGACGTCCTTTTGAGTGAGACATTTGGATTACATTCATCAGCATCACCTTCACAGGTAATTTTTTTATGTTTTGTTATGTGTGTTACAAATTTTTTGGAGAACTTGATTTACTTATATATGTTAAAATTTTGAAATAATTGTATTTATACATGTATATGCATTGATATTACAGCGTGCAGGAGGCACATCTTCATCTCGACCACAGGCGGTGAGCACCATGCATACACATACATTCAAAGAGGTAATTTAGAATGTTAATTATGTAAAATTTTCACATACATGAAAATATATATATATATATATATATATATATGTTTTGAAGTCAAATATATGTATGTTCTTGCATGTCCATCTAACTCACGTGATACATGTGTGTGTGTGTGTGTGTGTGTGTGTGTGTGTGTGTGTGTATGTGTGTGTGTGTGTGTATGTGTGTGTGTATTAGTTTTGAAGTCAAATATATGTATGTTCTTGTATGTCCATCTAACTCACGTGATATACGTGTTTGATAAAGATGTTGAATTCACTAGACACCCCGTCATCTCTATGACAAGTAGATAAAGGTGTTTCCACTATGATTTTATCTGTGCAGAAAATCACTAAGGTATTCAAACAACACGTAAATTTTGTTAAATTTCTCGTGTAATTCATATTATGTTAAATTACATGTTAGTAATGTCTTTCATTGTAGAATTTTTAAATTATGTTAATAATGTCCTTCATTGTGTATATGTAGGAGTTACCTGTGACAGGTAGTAGCCCTGTTCATTTGATTCATAGGCGTGGCGGGGTAAAAAAAAAGGTTCTATATTGATAAAATTAGGTAAAATATTGTCATTATGTGCATACATGTACTTAGTTATATTTTCACTAATTTTGATGTTATATTTTTTGATCTTATGTGTATGTAGGGAACTTCAACCCCCTCCATTTTGAATTTGAGGGCACAGACTCCTCCATCTCGTCGTCTTCGTACCCCATTCATACTACAGGAGCTCCCAATGACTCATCTGAGCGTGAGATGCAAATTTGGCATGATCGACAACTTGCGGTAAGTTTGTGTATTTATGTAAATAATTTCATTCTAGCATGGTCTTAAATACATGTTGAAAACATATATAAATTAATTTTTGTCAAAAAAACATTGTTTGCATTTACAGGCTCATCTACAGGTGAGTATTCAGTGGAAGAGGACTCGAAGCATGGGCTCAGACAATCCAAATTCATCTCATGGATCTCCATCTTTGTCTAAGTGAGGGCCTTCTTTGAGTAAGGCCAAGAGAGGGATAGATTTTGATGAGTAGGAAATATATATGTCTTACATGACATTATTTTTGTATGCCTATGTGCATGGCATTGTATGTACGCCTATATGACATTTGAACTTGATGGTATATGACCTATTTGGGCATTTTTGTATTTATTATGCACATTAAAATACTATTTGGAACTTGATAATTTTGTATGAGACCTTACATTTATGAGATTATTTTTGCATGAAACTAATATGATATGCACTTGACAATATTTAAGACATTATGTATTATTTTTTCATTTATTGGTGATGTACATGTACTAGCATTTTCAATGTATAATATGCATCAAACTTTGGAAATCAATATTTATATAATGTATGTATATAAAGAGTTACCTAATATGAGTAATTATTCATTCAATTTATCAATGAGTATATGTGTATTTACCTTACTTGCACTTCTTCTTTCTCATGGTCTCTTTGTACTGGTTCTTATCTTATCATGCACTTACTGCATTCTTCTATGGTTCTTAGTCTTCTCCCCTGTTAAAACACCCAAGAATTGTCACAATTTGATGCCTTTCATCTGTTGATATTTTGAGAATGTCTCTTCATATACATTACTCCAATGCTTGAGAATGCCTCCAAATGCAATGACATTCTGATTCATACATGCAATGATTCTTGATTGTCTAATCCTTTCCAATTCATGTTATTACCTTTAAATCTGTAAGCATTTCAAGTTATTTGGAAATCACATCACACGCTTTACTAAGCTTGATGAATACCCCTATCCTTTTAAAGGCACTTTTGAAAGCATCCATGGGCTTATCATAGCATAAATTATAATTGAATGGAAGGTCACTAAGCCATAGGCAAGATGAATCCCATCCAAAACTAAACAAGAAAGATTTGCTAGGTGATTGATAACTCCCGTGTGTTCTAAGACATACCCCTATCAAATTCATTCTTAAGCCAATCTAGTCATTCAGGGATCTTAAGGGACTACGCTCGGACGAGGTAGCCTGAAAGCACGAGGAGTGTAGGGAACCAAAAAGAAGACTCCACTAGAGTTCACCTAGCCACCCTGACATGTTGGCTAGTTGGTTCAGTCCCATGAGCTTTCGTTTGTAAACTACAGCATCTGGCATACCTACACTGACTCAAACTCCAGTATTTTGTGCCTTTCCAAACAATAGGAAAGTGAGAGAACTGAATGGAGATGGATAAAATTGGGATACAATTTCATATAGGGCCCTGACATAGAGGTCTCGAATTTGACGAGACGTCTCTAGGTGCCATGGAGTCCAAGAAATCACATGTCGAAGACATAGCGTGTTTTGGCCTCAGGGCTCTTAAGGGACTATGCCTGGACGAGGTAGCCAGAAAGCACAAGGAGCATAGGGAACCAAAAAAATCCTCCACTAGCATTCACCTGGTCACCCTGACGTGTTGGCATAGTTGGTTCGGTCCCACAAGCTACTGTTTACAAAATACAACATCTAGCAGCCTTACAGTGACTCAGACTGCACTATTTTGCATGTTTGCAAACAATACGACAATGAGATAACCGGATGGAGATGGAGAAAACTATGAGAGGATTTCAAAGAGGGCTTCAACTTGGAGGTCTTGGATATGATGATACGTCTCTAGGTGCCATGGAGTCCAAGAAATCACCTGTCGAAGATATGGCATGTTTGGGCCTCAGAGCTCTTAAGGGACTACGCCTGGAAGCATGGGGAGTGTAGGGAACCAAAAAAAAGCCTCCATTAGCATTCACATGGCAAATCCAACATGTTGGCATAGTTGGTTCGGTCTGATAATCTACCATTTGCAAAATACAGCCTCTAGCAGCCTTACACTGACTCAGACTGCACTATTTCACGCGTTTGCAAACAATAGGAAAATGAGAGAACCAAATGGATATGGATAAAATCACAAGAGGATTTCGTAGAGGGATTTAATATGGAGGTTTTGGATATGATGAAATGTATCTAGGTGCCATGGAGTCCAAGAAATCACCTGTCAAAGATATAGCGTGTTTTGGCCATAGGGATCTTAAGGGACTACGCCCAGACGAGGTAGCCCGAAAGCATAGGGAGCATAGGGAACCAAAAAAAATCCTCCAATAGTGTTCACCTGTCCACCCCAACATGTTGGCATAGTTGGCTCGGTCCCACGAGATTCCATTTGCAAACTACAACGTCTGGCAGCCCTACACTGACTCAGACTTCAATATTTCCTACCTTTGCAAACAATAGGACAACAAGAGAAATAAATGGAGATGGAGAAAACCGCGAGAGGATTTCATAGAGGGCCCAAACTTAAAGGTCTCGGATCTGACGAGACATCTCTAGGTGCCACAGAGTTCGAGAAATCTCTCATCAAAGATATGGCGTGTTTGGGCTCTAGGGCTCTTAGGGGACTATGCCCAAACGAGGTAGCCCGAAAGCACAGGGAGCATAGGGAACTAAAAAAATCCTCCAGTAGCTTTCACCTATCCACCTCGATGTGTTTGCGTAGTTGGTTTGGTCCCACAAGCTTCTGTTTGCAAAATACAAAATCTAGCAGCCTTACATTGACTCAGACTACACTATTTCACACCTTTACAAACAATAGGACAGTGAGAGAACCAAACGGAGTTGGATAAAACCACAATATTATTTTGTAGAGGGCCCCAATGTGAAGTTCTTGGATATGACAAGACGTATCTAGGTGCTGCGGAGTATGAGAAATAACCCGTCGAAGATATAGCGTGTTTCGGCGTCAGGGCTCGTAAGGGACTACGCTCAGAGGAGGTAGCCCGAAAGCATGGGAAGAATAGGGAACCAAATAAAATCCTCCACTAGCATTCACCACGCCACCCTGATGTTTTGGCGTAGTTGGTTCGGTCCCACGAGCTTTCGTTTGCAAACTAAAGCGTTTGATAGCCATACACTGCATCAGACTCCAGTATTTTGTGCCTTTGCAAACAATAGGACAACGAGAGAACTGAATGGAGATGGAGAAAACCATGAGATTATTTCATAGAGGGCCTTGACATGGAGGTATCGGACTTGACAAAATGTCTCTAGGTGCCACAAAGTATGAGAAATAACCTGTCAAAGATATGGCGTGTTTTGGCCTTAGGGCTCTTAAGGGACTACGCCCAAATGAGGTATCCTGAACACATGGGGAGCATAGGGAACCAAAAAGAAGCATCCAATATAATTCACCAGGTCACCCAACGTGTTGGCATAGTTGGTTCGGTCCCACGAGATTCTGATTGCAAACTATAACGTCTGACAGTTGTACACTGACTTGGAATTTAGTATTTCGCTCCTTTGAAAACAATATATCAACGAGCGTAAGGAACCAAAACAAAGTATCCACTAGCATTTACCTGGCCACCTCGATGTGTTTTCATAGTTGGTTTAGTCCCATGAGCTTCCGTTTTTAAAAGACATCGTCTAACAGCCTTATACTGACTCAGACTACACTATTTCAAACATTTACAAACAATAGGACAACGAGAGAACCAAATGAAGATGGATAAAATTGAAATAGTATTTTGTAGAGGGCCCCGACATGGAGCTATCAGATCTGATAAGACATCTCTAGGTGCCATGGAGTACGAGAAATAACCCGTCAAAGATATGGCATGTTTTGGCGTCAGGGTTCTTAAGGGACTATGCCCAGAGGAGGTAACCCAATAGCATGGGAAGCATAGGGAACCAAATAAAAGCCTTCACTAGCATTCAACATGCCACCCTAATGTGTTGGATTAGTTGGTTCGGTCCCTTGAGCTTCCGTTTGTAAACTAAAGCGTCTGGCAGCCGTAAACTAACTCAGATGCCAATAATTTGCGCCTTTGCAAACAATAGGACAATGAGAGAACCGAATGAATCTAGAAAAAACCATGAGAATATTTCGTAGAGGCTCTCGACATGGAGGTATTGGATTTGATGAGACGTCTCTAGTTGCCACGGAGTCCAAGAAATCACCCGTCGAAGATATGGCGTTTTTTGGCCTCATGGCTCTTAAGGGACTATGCATGGACGAGGTAGCTTGAAAGCATGAGGAGTGTAGGGAACCAAAAAAAATCTTCCAATAGTGTTCACTAGGCCACCCCGATGTGTTGGCATAGTTGGTTCGGTCCCACGAGCTTCCGTTTGCAAAATATAGTGTCAGGCAGCCCTACACTAACTCAGACTCCAGTATTTTGTGCCTTTGAAAACAATAGGATAGTGAGATAACTAATTGGAGATGGAGAAAACCATGAGAATATTTCATAGAGGGCCCCAACATGGAGGTCTTGGATCTGACAAGATGTCTCTAGGTGCTACAGAGTTTGAGCAATCACCCATCGAAGATATGGCATTTTTTGGCCTCAGCACTCTTAAGGGACTACACCCAGACGAGGTAGCTTGAAAGCACGAGGGCGTAGGGAACTAAAAAAAAGCCTCTAATAGTGTTCACAATGCCACCCTAATGTGTTGGCATAGTTGGTTTGGTCCCTTGAGCTTCCGTTTGCAAACTACAATGTATGACAGCCCTACACTGACTTAGACTCTAGTATTTCTCCCGTTTGAAAAAAATATGACAACGAGATAACCAAATGGAGATGGAGAAAACCACGAGAGGTTTTCGTAGAGGGCCCCAACATGGAGGTCTTAGATCTGACGAGACATCTCTAGGTGCCACAGAGTCTGAGAAATCACCTGTCAAAGATATGGAGTGTTTTGGCCTCATGGCTCTTAAGGGACTACGCCCGGACGAGGTAGCCTGGAAGCATGGGGAGTATAGGGAACCAAAAAACAGCCTCCACTAGGTTCACTTGGCCACCTCAACATTTTTACGTAGTTGGTTTGGTCCGACGAGCTTCTTTTTGCAAACTACAGCGTCTGACAACCCTACAATGACTCAGACTTCAGTATTTCCCGCCTTTGCAAACAATAGAACAGTGAAAGAACTGAATGGAGATTTAGAAAACTGTAAGAGGATTTTGTAGAGGTCCAAATGTGGAGGTTGTGGATCTGAAAAGACATCTCTAGGTGCCACGGAGTATGAGAAATCACTCGTCGAAGATATGGCGTGCTTAGGTTGCAAGGCTCTTAAGGGACTACGCCTGGATGAGGTAGCCCGAAAGTACAAGGAGGGTAGGGAGCTAAAAAAAGAATCCATAGCATTCACTTGGTCACCCCGATGTGTTTGCATAGTTGGTTCAGTTCCGCGAGCTTCCGTTTGCAAAATACAACATCTAGCAGCCTTACACTGACTCAAACTACACTATTTCATGCCTTTACAAAAAATAGGAGAGCAAGAGAACTGAATAGAGATGAATAAAAATATAATATTATTTTGTAGAGGGCCACGATGTGGAGGTCTCGGATTTGACGAGACGTCTCTAGGTGCCGCGAAGTAGGAGAAATAACCCATCGAAGATATGGCGTGTTTTGGTGTCAGGGCTCTTAAGGGACTATGCTTGGAGGAGGTAGCTTGAAAGCATGGGCAGCATAGGGAACTAAATAAAATCTTCCACTAGCATTCAATACACCACCCCAATGTGTTGCCGTAGTTGGTTCGGTCCCATGAGCTTCTGTTTGCAAACTAAAGCATCTGGCAGCCCTACACTGACTTAGACTCCAATAATCTGCGCCTTTGCAAACAATAGGAAAACTCGAGAACCGAATGGAGATGTAGAAAACTATGAGATATTTCGTAGAGGGCCCCAACATGGAGGTATCAGATCTGACGAGATGTCTCTAGGTGCGACGGAGTCCAAGAAATCACCCGTCGAAGATATGGTGTGTTTTTGCCTCAGGGCTCTTAAGGGACTACGCCAAGATGAGGTAGCCCAAAAGGATGGGGAGCATAGGGAACAAAAAAAAATCCTCTAATAGAGTTCACCAGGCCACCCCGATGTGAAGGCATAGTTGGTTTTGTCCCACGAGCTTCCATTTGCAAACTACAGCGTTTGACAGCCCTACACTGACTCAGACTCTAGTATTTCACGCCTTTGCAAACAATAGGACAACGAGATAATTGATTGGAGATGGAAAAAACTATAAGATTATTTCATAGAGGGCCCCAACATGGAGGTCTCGGATCTGACGAGACGTCTCTAGGTGCCACGGAGTCTGAGAAATCACCTGTCGAAAATATGGTATATTTTTGCCTCAGGGCTCTTAAGGGACCACGCCCAAACTAGGTAGCCTGAAAGAAAAATGGTCTTAGGGAACAAAAAAAAAGCCTCTAATAGTGTTCACCAGGCCACCCTGACGTGTTGGCATAGTTGGTTCAGTCCCACGAGCTTTTGTTTGGAAACTACAATGTTCAATAAGCTTACACTGACTTAGACTCCAGTATTTCACACCTTTGAAAACAGTATGACAATAAGATAACCAAATGGAGATTGAGAAAACCACGAGAGGGTTTCGTAGAGGGCCCCAACATTTAGGTCTCAGATTTGATGAGATTTCTCTAGGTGTCACAGAGTTTGAGAAATCACCCATCGAATATATGGAGTGTTTGGGTCTCATGGCTCTTAAGGGACTACGCCTGGATGAGGTAGCCTAAAAGTACGGGGAGCATAGGGAACCAAAACAAAGCCTCCAATAGAATTCATAATGCCACCCTGATGTGTTGGCATAGTTGGTTTAGTTCCACAAGCTTCTGTTTGTAAAATATGTAATCTAGTAGCCTTACATTGACTCAGACTACACTATTTCGCACCTTTGCAAACAATAGGACATCAATAGAACCAAATGGATATGGATGAAACTATGAAATAATTTCATAGAGGGCCCCGACATGGAGGTATAAGATCTAACGAGATGTCTCGAGGTGCCACGGAGTCTGAGAAATCACCCGTCAAAGATATGGCGTGTTTTGGCCTCAAGGCTCTTAAAGGACTATGCCCGGATGAGGTAGCCCGAAAGCACAGGAAGCGTAGGGAACCAAAAAAAATCCTCCACTAGTGTTTACCAAGCCATGCCGACATGTTGGCATAGTTGGTTCGGTTCCATGAGATTTCATTTGCAAACTAAAGTGTTTGACATCCCTACATTGACTCAGACTTCCATATTTCGTGCCTTTGCAAACAATAAGACACTGAGAGAATCGAATGGAGATGGAGAAAACCACGAGAGGCTTTCGTAGAGGGCCCTGACATTGAGGTCTCATATCTTATAATATGTCTCTAGGTGCCACGGAGTATGAAAAATCACCTGTCAAAGATATGACGTGTTTTGGCCTTAGGGCTCTTAAGGGACTACGCTTGGACGAGGTAGCTCAAAAGCACGGGGAGTGTAGGGAACCAAAAAAAGCCTCCACTAGCGTTCACTTGGCCACCCCGACGTGTTGGCGAGGTTGGTTCAGTCCAACAAGCTTCCGTTTGCAAACTACAACATCTGACAACCATACACTGACTTAGAGTCCAGTATTTTTCACCTTTACAAACAATAGGACATCGAGATAACTAAATGGAGATGGAGAAAACCACAAGAGGCTTTTGTAAAACTCAAGATATTTTGTGCATTTGTTTCTTTATGCATCCTGCTTAGCCAATAAAACATCTGTGCATTCTTGAATTGTGATGTGCAGTTGTCTGACCAAATGTAATGTTGATTGAAATTAATGTTCCTCTCATTCAAGTTCACAAAAAACACCTGGAAACACCCTTGTACATATTCTGTAGAATGTTTTTGATCATCACTGATGTAGAAATGATACTCTCTTAATATTTTTCTATCTTGCTCAGTGCTTTCAGGAGAGTGCATGAATATTATATGCATGAAAATAGAAACTTGCACTGAGTTATAATATTGAGATTAAACCTCCATTTGTGGCTGCAATGTGTAATTATTTGCGAATTCAACTATTGAAAAAATAGTACCAAGTGGGAACGTGTCCTTGCTTAACTTGAATTGTTCATCCAACCATTGAGCTCTATGTGTGTGCCTTGCATACTCATAAAAAATTTCCTCTTTGAATTTGACCATATATTCTGATATAGGTAATTGTTTTCTAACAAGATCACACCTCTTAAATTCTATTACATTTTTTAACTGATATGCCACCGATTTATATTTGGTCAAATCAACCAATTATTTTCCTATTAAATATGTACTCTCCTCATGGATACAACTTTTCAGATTTGGCAAGCCAGCGCATACATTGCACGTTCCATCCAAACATGCTTTGTTATAAAAAAATTGTCTTGTTGATTTTTCACAAAATATTGTTGGAATAAATTCCCTTGAATATTTTTGTGGCACATTTATTCCACACTCCTACAACATGATGTTACTATACAAAACACAATGTATTTGACAAAAAACATCATAATGCATTGAAAATTCAACATGATGCCTACAACAAAAAGTGGTACGTGAGTGATTGGTTTTCACATAAAAGGGTTTGCTCATATCAAAGAATCTTTGGCTAATGTTAATTTGTGGATTTTCATTCTTAAACTTAGAGAATAATTCTATTTGAGTCATATCTAAGAAATGTGTTGCACATGATTCACGATTACGAGAACCTATTCTTATTTTTACTGTATCTCTTCTATTCAGTGACACCCTTGTGTTCTCATTCCAAAATTTTATAATTAATTCTTTTAGAATATGAGATGTATTCTTGTCTTTTCATAGAAGTCTGCTAGAGAAAGCCCAATAGTCAGTGTTATTGACTAACTCAAGACATTTACGTCTTTCTATTGCTTTCATTAGTGTTTTTATGTTTAGCTTCAAAGCACTACTTATTTTTCTAATCAAGCATTTATTAACTGTTTTATCACTTACTATACAATTAGTAAGTGCACGTTGTGTAACATTACTATCTTTGGTGTGTCTTTTGCCACCTACAGTTTTGTATGCTTTATGCATGTTTTCAACAATTGATGCATTTTGATCAACAACATTAGATGTTCTTAACCCCAGGGTCTTCATTATAGGTCTTATCTTAATTAATTTCATCAATGAAACAAATAATTGACATCTTTGTGTGTCATTTAAATTCTCAAAGTAATTATCCCAAATTCCACTAGCTTTTCTTCTCGCATTTCTTTCAGAAATTTTGTTAGGCATTGGTTTTATAATGTTTTCATCAATTTCAATTAAGTGAATTGATTTTCTTTGCAAAATGGAAGGAGGTGTTCTTAGAGGTGAAGATTCGTTTACAAGGTTACTTTATTTATTCAGTGTTTTCATACAAATTTCGGGGTTAACGTTTGGATTCTCAGGTAAGGGTTCAACAATTGGATTCATAACAATTTCTTCATCCATACCAACATTATCATTCAATTCAATATCATTATTCATTACAAAATAATTATTCATTGCAAAATCATTATTCTCTACATTTTCATTATGTATTTCATCCCCATTTTCTAATACATTAGCTACATTTGATATAGTGGTTGTACCTTACCTTGCTCGAAGTTTTTGCATTCTCTTCAATTTCCTTATTCTCTTCTCTTCCAATTGCTTCGGTGTCTTGTTCTTGACTTTCCTCTTGTCCTTAGATCTACGTTTATCACCCATGATTATAAAAAATAAACTAGTGGGGTTGGGAAAAAAATGAACTACTAGACAATCATGCAAGAATGTAGAAAAAATTGCAGACAAAACATAATGTTTGCAGAATTCCCGTGAAAGAGATGAAAGGGACGTTGGGGGGCCACAATATATAAACAAAGAAAAAAACATACGCGTTTTGTATTTTCTCTTTTTCCAAGCCATGCCTCAAGGCTTGGGATCCGGTTTGGATCCCCAAGCTTGAGGCATGGACCTGTACAAACACAACAAATAATGCATTTTTGCAAGAAAATGTAAAAATTCCATTTCTTCTATGATAAATCAAAATAAAACAATCAATCCATTTTAGAAAAATTATATCATGACGTAGAGTAAAGTTTCTTCTTTCTAAAAATATAAATTTTCAAATTTTCTGACTAATATAAGGTTTCCATATTATTTATTTTCTAACTATGCCTTTTTATAGCTATTTTTTGAAGTGTAAATATGTCTATCTTTCATGTTGTATCTTTTTTTTAGGGTGATCAAAATTTAAATTTTTTTATTCTAGCCCAAACTAAGCATAATTCTATATATATTAAAAAAAAAACCAATTTTCGATATTTTTTGTGGTAGTTAGGGGGGGGGGGGGCACAGTTGGAGTTCCGTTATTTTTCAAAACATTAAATTTCTGTACTAGAAAAATCATAAATAAAAAATAACTCCCGAAAAAAATCTTTAAAAAAAGGATCCCAAACTAGATGCTCATAGATATCATTCTACCAAAGGGTTTTCAAAAATATTAAATGGTGCTCAAAAAATGGTGGAGGGCATGAAAGTCACTCTATTATGTTTTTTAGAAAAAACAGGAGAGTCTATTGGCATTTTAGTTGTTTGACCCACTTAAACTTATCTGTTTTCAATAAAATTTAGTATCATAGAAACTAGACTCAAAATTCTACAATTCATATATCTACAACATCTTCCAATTTTGAGTGTAACTATTTTGAAAAACTCGTACAAATTGAAGTTATTTTTTTTCATAAAATGCGTCCACTTAAGACCCCTTTTTAGCCCCCCAACTTGGTGCACTTACCCATAAGGGGCAATACATCTCCCTCCCCTTATAAAAACATCATCCTCGATGCGGCGCAAGACAAGGATAGAGGTGTGCTTACACTAAGAAATCATAAACAAAAAAATCTTGCTTAGGGAAAACAACTATGTCGCTAAAACATGACCACAAGATATAAGGAAAGTCTTGATGATTTCTTAATGTTCTGTGAAGATTGGTAGTTCCAATTTACATTATTACTTAGTTAATCCTTTTCCTAAAGTGTATTCATTAATCTCAAGCTCTTAATATTCATTTTTTAGAATCTGAATTAACTTATGTTCTTTGGTGCCTAACAAAATCTGACATCACAATACCACACAAGGCCCAAACACAACACTAATAGTCCACAAGACATATAACTACATACCTATGTAAATTGATCACATCATAGGAACTCAAACAAACCATATAAAGGGACATACACGGTCCATATAACAGAGTAGTTGTCCTACCCATATACCCGACACAATAGTACTCATAACATAAGCATAATATAACAACACAAAATTCCCATCAATGAACATACAAAGGTTTCATGTGACTCGAAATCATAACTCTCATTACGTAGTGTCATGATGGAATCAACATCATACCATCAATGAGGAACATCAATCCTCAACGTCACAAAACATAACTAGACACACATAGGTACACATAAATCATAATACCAACTCCATAGTCCCCTAAAACATCACAAAAAAACTCCATATACCTCCCAAAGCATCACAATGGAACTTCATCTACATCCCAAAACATCACAAAAAAACTATATATACCTCTCAAGAATCACAAAATAACTCCATATACCTCCCAAAAAATAAAATAAAGACAATTTTTCCATTTAGCTCCACCAAAGAGGTCCGTCAACCTATGGACCTAAATACATAAATTTCAGACACCTCTAACCCAAGTGACATAATAACGCGTGGTTCAATAACCCTCTAGTTATCTATAAATCCTTGGGGCGCTACCCCATAGAACAAAGCGGGCCCATAGGTACCACCAGTCCTTGGTGATCCCATGTCCCTAGCATAATACATATAACATTAAAACCAACATGCCAAAATAATAAGAAAAAATGACAAGTGACATCAAATTCAATCAATTTGGGTGAAGCAAGGAAAATAGTTTAAAACTGAAGGAAGAATTTTAACTTAAATTCAAATTTCAATAAAAGCAAAACAAATGGTTAATTAGTTAGATTTAGTGCAAAAATTTGCATGTTAGTGCAACAACCAAATAAAATGCCCAAAATTACAACTCAATCAAAAGTTAAATAGAACAATTTGTTGGTTCTAGAAGGGAGAGAAAAGAAAGGTCAAATTTACGAATAAACCACATATAGGGAAATTTCACATCACAATCACTACATGGCCTTATACATGCACCAAAGGGGTACTCATTGAGTTTCTGACACTCAAACCTTGAGCCTCAGCTTGAAAAATAACATTTCAAATAATATAATGTTTATAATCTTTCGATAAATCATCCCTCCATACTCCCACAAGGATCAACATAGGCTCAACATAGTCTGCGAGGTGGGTACTTGTCACCATCTACTGATCCTAAGGTGTTCATGACACAAAGTATACATGGTTTACGTTGGGCTAAGGCCATGCATACAAAACAAACATCAGTGGGTTTTCAGTTTATGTAACATTCCACTCCCTATCTCATATTCGGTTCGAGTGACAGGTCAATAGTATTCCAATGCAAAGGTACACATAGGTCATCTATATGAAGACCATATGAGGAGAGAGTAAGGTAAAACTCACCATCCATCTATAGAGCCTAAGGTTTTCACAAAACATAATATATATGGTGCCCATTGGGCAATGTGCCATACATACCAAATGAACATAAGTGGATTTCTAGTCTATTAATACTCCACTCCATATCTCGTACTCGGCTTGAGTGACTAGTCAACAGTACTCATTTCCTTTCTCCACACGTACATTTTTTACCGATGCTTCCCTTTGGGTCGGTTAATGTAAGGTTTACAAAATTACACATCACTAACACAATGGTGACTCACGCACATTAACCATATCATCTTACACATGGTATATATAGGGTATAACACAATCATTAATTTCATGAGTTACAATACATCACGTTTCCACATAATTTACCCAAGGTTAATGTACTACACAATAGGGGTCATATAATCAACATATGCCCTTAATTCATGACATGAACCATCACATATTACATGAATTAAACGTAAGATGAAAATAATGACTAACAATACAACATACAATTAATTGCGATAAAACATGGTGACACACACAATTCATCACAACATGGTGGCAACATCAAGATATAATCTAATTCACTATACATCAATCTTGTCATACAACAAATCAGCAAACCTACATATCAAAAAATGATAAGGCGCTCCAACACTCCGCAATCCACAATAACATTCTTTTCACACACAACAAGGCAACACATCACATGTGAATTCCTTATTGAATCCACGAAAAAGAGAGCAATTACTCTCATCATAAGCACACCAACATGATAAAAAATATGCACTAAGTGATATGCGCAACATGTGCATTCATAATATCACAATTATAGCGTTGGTCACATCACAACATATATGACATTACTCTTCCCATCTCCACCACCACCATGCAAAATCATCCGAACTCCAATATGTCCTAGAGGTTTGAGAGCATTAACCTTCACTCTAATATAAAATTTAACGCCCTCATTTTACACACACAAATACAACAGTAAAAATACTAGAATAGTTTTATTTTCAATTACATTGTAGTATACATGACACTATAGAAGATTACTTACGAAAAAAAAAACACGTGGTATATTTGCACAAACATTAACCCACATAGATAACATGAAAACACGTTAACAAGGCACAACATAACGATTCAACTATAGTATACAATTTTAGATAGGGTTCCCACATAGAAATATTTTTAGGATTACACAATTATTACAATCATGTATAAATATTTAAGTTAAGTTTAGAAAGGAGCATGATATGTGAAGCATACATTCCTTTTCCTTTTCTCTAGATTTTTTCTATAGTGTTTAACATTTAACTAATGGTGTATCTCATTCAATAAGGATCATCTACATTATTTCAATTACTTGTTTAATTTTTTCAATTGTTAATAGGGTATTTAGTTATACACAAGGTTACTAGGTCTTATCCCTAGGATTCACTCCTAATGGCATGCATCTTGATCTTATATCATACCTCTATTACGCAATGGAACAAGTGTAAATCCAAAGGAAATTAAAGTTTGCTTTTTTTTTTTAAGGATTTAGGGTCACTTTTCTTTCATTCATTTATAAATTGATAATTTTTTTAGTACACAATAAGTGGATTCTTTTTCCACAAGAAGAGGGTTTAATCACATTACAAGGAAGATCATGTTTCACTTTTCCTATAGAATAACATCTCGTGATTACACTTCCCAAGGCAAATCGTCAATTATAATTTTGCTATAGTTATGCTCAAATAATTAGTTTAGGATTCAAAGGCTCTTGACATTGCAACATACTTCCTTATTTTTTTTCTTGATTAGGTTCCCTGACTATCACTTGCGTCGAACTTTAAGAGGTTTTTCCCTAACTAGGTTCATATGCCTTGTGTAATGTATTGTGTAACCTATTTGTTAATCGACATTTATATCCTCATGAGACTACTAATCCTTGTCTTAGGGGATTTATCTTTAAGAACATGACCAATAGTTTTGCATCATACATCCATTACATAATAGGACAAGTGGTGAGTAAGATGGAATAGTCCATTGTTTATATGGTTAAGGTTCACATTAGAGTTTACACAACGTAAAATCCTTTTCTCACCAAAAGATGGTTTAAACATGTTATATGAATGATATAAATTTCACGTTTCTACAAGCACGCCATCTTAGAGTTAAATTTTCACCAACTAATCATAAATTTAAAATTTTGTTAATTTTCGCAATTAACTCTTAGTTTTACACCATAAAACCCAAACCATATTTGAGATTCAGTATCAAATTCATTTATAATCCCAAATCTTAAATTTGACTCTACATGTGTTTTTGGGCCAGAAGGGTTTTAAATCATGTTTAAAGTTGGTTTCCTATGGAGTACTACCTTAAGAAAATCACATTCTCCTTACTACACACCTAACTATCAATCCTGTGAGGGGACGACATACACCAAGACAAAGTTTAACCATGTCGTTCTTAATCGTCAGGTTCACAACGATGTCACTAAACATGTAGGCTAGGATGGAAACCTCAACTTGGACTCTTATTTCCTTAAGACAGGGGGTGCCATGAAGTATAAAGATTTAGGTTTATCCTAAAGTTTTAATTTCTTCTCTGCTAAGAAAGATCATGTGAGAAGGGTAGATAGGCACAAGTTTTAAACTAAGGTTGACTATTTTATTTAGATTTCATTTCTATATTTTCTAGTTAAATAACACAACACTCTAGAGATTTCATCATAAATTTCACAATGAGAAAACACTATAATATGTCAATTCAATTTCATTTAACATATATATCCAACTTTTACAATACAAACGATGGGATCAAAATAACACTGATGTTTAAATGAACATTTCCATTAAACGCTAACATCTTAAAAATATTACAAAATTTCAATAGTTAACATTTCAATACTTCGCAAAATGTTGAATTATCCTCTATAATTTCATTGTTTCAAATAGAATGCAAAATTGATATTCTTAGTGACACTTCACCTCCTCCAAGTCTCGAAACCTGCAACCACCGCATGGTCAGCAAAATGTTGGCATGACATCAACTTAAATCTAACATAATTATCATTTTTTAGTTTTTCATTTACATTGTAATAATAATACACACACAACAAGAGAGGGTTAGGGAAAATATTCATTTCTTAACTAAGGGAGGAGAGAGAAAAAGATACGGAAGAGAGAGAGAGACACTATTTTCCCAAAAAGTCAAATTTCACACAACAAGCCACAAGATAGAGTTTCAAATAGTTATTTACAAGTGTCAATAAGTTTCCATGATCGCTTGCTAACTTGACTGGGGTCCTACCACTTTCATTTTAAATTTTCCTTCTAGTTGCGAAAACACCCAATTTAGGCTCGGAGGCTAAGAAACCGTGTTCAAAAAGTGCCTTCAATTGGGTGATACACAATGGGTAAATTCTTATGTGTCCTCCTATATACTATGAATTCACAAGAACTGACGGAATTTGAAACTGGTGAATGACTTTTATTTGGCAGCAAGATTTTCGGGGTCATTGGTCGTAATTTTCCTGGTTGCAAACACAACAAAATTAATCTCAAGAGATGAGAAACCACATCCAAAAAATAACTTCCCATAAATGAACACTCAACAAAAAACTTCCTACATGCTCTCATATTTATCAAAAATTCACCAGAGTCGACGGAACTGAGAATTGGTAAAAGGGTTAAAAACAATGACTATTTTTCTAGAGCCACCGATCATAATCAGTTTAATTTGACTTAGTCAACAACAACTAAAGGCCTACAAAATCCCCCTTGCCAAACTAGCTAAGAATGTGATTTTTACTGAACTAAAGGTTCCAGGAAATTATTTAGTTAAAATACTATAGGTTTGTGAAGGTGAACATACATTTCATTGCTCAGGGTCTAAATGGCAAGCCGATACACAACCCAAATTTTCAATTTTAACAGCATCCTAAACGTACAAAATGGGGTAACTGGGATCGTAGAAGAGCAGTTAAGAGAGCACCAACATTCAATCGATGTTGATTTAAGGTTTGATGTGACTCTCGTCATAACAAGGAACACATACAAAACTTCACATCTCTTTTAGGGGCTCAAAATGTTGTTTTGTAAGTCTATGAAAATTTCATATTTCTAACTTTGTAAGGTAGACATAAATAGTTGTTTTAATTGATGACTCATCTAGCTCTCATAAGTATCGACAAACATGAACACATAATTATGATACTCTAGGTCTAGCAGCGTATAAGGTTGTGGTAGCAACCATGCTACCATGGTTGCTGGTCAAATTGTAAAGAGCGGGATATATATAAAATGGTTACTGTAATGTTTATAGTGTATGCAACACATGTTTTTAGAAGTAGAAGAAGAAGAAATCAAAACAACAAGACATTAAGACCCAATGAACTGCATCCTTAACCCCATTATTCTTCTCTTTAATACACCACAAAAAAATGGCGGCTGGAAGAAAATTTATTCTCAGAGACAATTTATCCCGCTTCAGATGTAGATACAAGTTCAAATCAATTGATTTGAGTATAGGTTTTGCTAGACTCTGCCAAGGACTGATGCACATAACACGATTATTCTTATTCTTTGATTTAGGTGTTGAATTAGGCTCTGGCTAAAAGATAAAATAAATAACCGTTGTAGTCTACACTTGAAGCTATTAAGGTTTTACTGGGAGAGAAATATGATGAAATCAAATGTTTTGGACCAGGTGTACCTCCACTGCTCAGGGGTTTGAAGGCACCAAGACGATCAAATGTGGGAATCTATATTTACTCTCCTGAAAATGTTGGATTGACAAAAAACTGTTTTGAATTTTTTTTTCTAGAGTTTATAGGAAGTTTACACAAAAAAAAATTGCTAATAAGTATGCCTCTGAAAACCTACAAACTAAGAGTTCAATATGTACCTGTTTCATAACATACTCATGCAAATTCGTAAACAGAGGAAATTTTTATAACATTATATCGACTATTTTTGCAAAGTCCATGGCTTCTTGGAAGGATATTTTAAAGCACTTCATTGTTTTGATGAGGAAAAGAAACTCTTATTTCTTTGCAAAAAGGGAGGATGCTATCAAAGCATGGGAATCTGTGGGTTGCATTAGTTGAAGCAACAACAATGCAATTTGAGGATGTCCAAGACACTCCAAAATTTAATGCACAAGATAAGAGGATGAAGGGATTCGTTGGGCAGTTTTTATTTGCACCTGAAAATTAACTTTGCAGTCTGCAACATCTGACAAAATCTTATATTCTTGACAGATGCACATTTCCTCCCTTACACTCTACCATTCCTCCTTTTACCAACTCCACCCACCAAAATCAATGCATTCTTTAATAAATTTTATTGTTAACTTTTTTATTCATCCTACTTCCCCATATTTTGTTTTGTTTATTCATTTTCTTATTATAAGGAAGCACAAGGGGAATTACACATGGAAAGAAGAATCACCCTTAACAATAATTTAAAAATTCAAAATCAATGGCGAATTAGAAAATCTTAGAGAAGAGCATATTCACTAAAAATTTGCACTTTTAATCCTATGTTATCTGGATGAAACTATGGCTTTGTTTGCTTACAGGGACATTACTTCATCTTATTACGTGTATTTAAGAAAATATATGCATGCTTAATGAGCTTGAAAAAAGCCTTCCACAATCATCATATAACAATTAAACAATAATGGGAAGTCATTTTCAAATAGGATAACTTCAAGAAGTAAAACATTAATATTGGGCCTTCCGAGGGACAACCCTTGGTTCAAATATCTAGGGTCATGATCAAAAATATATAAACTGCATCATAAAAAAATAAACTACCACATCCGCCATGAAAAATCAAAATTGTGGACAAGAAGCACTAGACCATTTTCCTATCAAAATACAAAAAATAATCTAAAAACTATTAAATGCACATAACATACAAAAATTTAGACACAAAATTTCTCTCTAATTTTAGGAATAGTGAATATAACGAAAGAAAAAATAATATATGTATGGTACTCACCAGGCTCTAGGAAATTTTCACTATTCCCTTCTCCTCTAACGGAGTGTCTCAAAATGAGGAAAGAACAAGAAAAGAGTTACTATTTTTCAAGTAAAGGTGTAGTTAAATGAATATAATGGTGTATGCATTTATTTGAAATAGAAAACAACAATTGAATTAAGCTTATTGAAAAGATAACTCTCCTTGAAGTGGGTTGAATCATCAATGTTCACTGGAGCCCTAACACTGCAAACCCTAAATTGAAAATTGCTTGGAAAATAATTTCTTAGAAATTTTTCTTCGATCACGAGTCAACTGCAGCAACAAGTACTAAGCCTATGTTCACAAGATTTTTCTTACCCAGTTATGCGCTATCGCATTCATGCAAGTGCTAAAAAGGGAAACTTCTAAAAATAGCAAAAAAAAGCCAAAAAAGCAAAGACGTCAAAATGCCGTTGAAAATGTCAAAATTCTAGTCAAATTTAGAACAGTGGCGTGAATGACTGTAGGCCCTTTACCATAGGGGGAAATTCCTTCAACGTAAATAGATATTTTATTTATACATAAGGATTAATATTTATCTGAAATATATTAATAGATATCAATTTGAAGTTTTTTTATTTTATTAAATGGATATTAAAGTTAAGTTTGTACATAAAATATTTGTTAGTATGGCGAGTAACTGTAACGTGCAAGCACGATAAACATGATTTGTTAGTAAGAGAAATAATGTTGAATTTATTTCACCTCTTTTCACATTAATTTATATAATAATCATAAGGAAAGTGTCGTTCCCACAAATAAACACCCAATAAATCCATGACCAAAAAGGAATCAAGGACAACACATGGGCCTACTCACAAAACTCCAAATCACATGAGACACTTGTACAAAGATGAACCCACTCATACGACATGATAACAAAAAATGCACATATTTTTATTACACAAACAATGTAAACTAAGACAATGAGCCAACTAAAACAAGAAACCCAGGGATAGGCATACTCCACAATATGAGCCTTTTCATGGTTTACATATTTATTATATTTAGATTTCCATTGTATAAATTTATAGATTTTAAGATAATTAAACATGTAAGAGTGTAAATCCCTTTTCTCAACATTTAAATACTTTCTTTCGCATAACATTAATCTTTAAAACAATGCACTGTGACTTCCTTTCTCAATTTCCATTAATTATCCATAGCCCATTTTCTAATTAAATGCATTCTAAACACATACGAGTCTCCTAATACTCGTTATTACGTTAAATATTTGTTTCTCAAAATATTTTTAATTGATCTTTAATTTTACCCTCGTTACGCAAGGGAGACTAACCTTGAGTCAAGGGGGCATAAATCTTATGATTTAAAGGAAATTAAGGTTCAAGTTAGCTCTTCCTGTAAAATTCCTCTATTAAAGAACGTTTATTCTACTTCTATAGTTTATACAGTTCAAAAGATAGTTTGAGTAAATTTAACATTTACATGTAATGGTTTTTTTTAAATAGATTTTATGTTGGCTCAAACTCTTGATCTCACCAAGAACAATTTGTATTAATTCCGAACAACGAGAGAATGCCTAAATTAGTTATAAAGACTTCATGTATAACTTTATTCATAAACCAATATCTCATTTACTCTTGTTTTCATCACACTTACATTGATACATTTTTTCTATTATTGGCTTAACTTTACAACAAAATGAGTTACAAAATAATTTTGTTAACATCTTGAAGAAATACTTGATCAGAATAATTTTAAAATATGCAAGAATCACAAGTGATTTGTGTTCCAAGTAAGAGCTCATATTGCAGTATTTCATGATCATGCGTGGGACATTTATTTTATTTTTAATATCATGAAAGGAATTAGCTAGGGGTTAAGGGACCAAGATTTCAGTTTCTCCATGTCTCCTAAGTCAAAAAAAAAAAAAAAAAAAAAAAAAAAATGTTTGTTTGCTAAGAGTTAGTTACAATTCCCGCCCACAAGTTAACCTCTTAATGGGTGTGAATTTAGTTTAATTCAAAATTCCTTCATGGGCTCTGCACCCATATTTATAGAAATTTTATATTTTAAAGCATATTCATCATGTAAAACCTTCGTAAAGGACTAAGGTATTTTGTTGTTACTAGCAAAGGTAACACATTTATCTCTAAGGAATTAAAAATATCGTTAACAAGGGTTTAATGCATTGTAAAACTAGTACACTAAATCCACTTGTGTCATTTGGATCCCATGAAGGGGTCATTCGATGATGAATTTAATCCTATCTATCTTCAAAATAATTTGGTGGTCCACTAGGATACCAAGGAGCGTTAGTCCTAGTTATCCCACATATAGTAAGGTCACATCACTTAATCGTCGCTTTGTGAAATGACACTTAAGTTATAGAAATCGTCTTTTGAAGACTTTTATTAGGTGTAGGACAAGGAAGAATAATTGTGAGGATTAAAGTATTTCTTAAGATGGTAGGGTTTTGCAAACCTTGATGTGACTTGATCAAGATGGAGGGTACAAAAAAGGTTAATTACTCGATCCATTTATATGGTTTAAAATGATAAGTTACTACCAAAAATTTTGATTTTATGTATGAACCACAATATTTATCACGCAAGTGATTGTTTCCATTGTCCAAACCATATGAAGCACATTTAAATCCAAATAGATTTGATATTCTTGAAGTAAACAATACACTTTATACCACTTTACATTGTCAACTATCTTCTTCATTTATCAAGCTAACATAGTTTCACCATATATGGTCCTACATTCATTATGTGTCACTCCAATTGGTGTTGAAAGGTTAGTTTCAAAACAAGTAGATACAAACCCCACAGTTTTCCATGTACAATTCTTGAAACATAACCAACCAAGAGAAACAAAAGTTTTCAACACAATAATTTACATAATGAAATTATCTTTAATGAACACTTTCATTTAAAATTTGTAATCTATGTCAATGTATAATATTTCAATGTTATCTCACTTACTACAACATATCATACTCTTAATACTTCTTATTTAGAGTACTTGCAACCAATGCAAAGTTAGTACTAGAACTAGTATGGAAAACTCTTACACTCAAGCACAAACCAACCCATTCATCATTTCAAATAATCCCAAAAAAATTAGAGAGAGAAAGAGATAGGGTAGAGAGAAAGAGAGATTGTTTCCTCACACGTTTGCACTTCCACATTCATTTACCATTTTGTAAGGAGAGTAGGGAAGAGAGAGAAAAACTAGAAGACATTTTATTTTCTATTCACAATATTATAATTTTTTTACATTTATTACTAATTTTCATTTCATTTCAAACACATCTACATAATCAATCCATTTATGTTTTCAAGATCAACAAAAATGTCATAGTTATTTCTAGAGAGAGGGGGAGAGAGATAAGAGTATAACTTAAAAAATACATTCATCCAAATTAATTGATTAAATCATACTCTACACAACACTGAAATGATATACAAAGGGTTCATGAGTAATTACTAGACCAATGGGAGACTCAAAATAAATTTCTATCTCAAGTTGTAGGTTCACAAAATTTTTCCAAAACCTCTCAAGTGCTTAAAAATTGTGTCCCGAAAACACCTATTTTACATTCAAACATAATGTTCCTTGATTCCTACTTACTCCCCTATAAAAAATACTCATCGGATTCGACAAAAGTCAATTAAAATGAACATGGTTCAAATTAAAAAGGTGGCTCCCTGACTAATTATTGTAAACATGTCAAACACTATTGTTATACAACGACCGGTGGGCCCTGAAACCCACTTGGAGCTTTGACTTATGAAATCATTTAAAAAAAAAAAAGAGTTGGTTTCAATTCTTTCATTGGAGGTGTAGATATATTTGAAGGTGGTTTTTAGCTTAACCAAAACTATATGGCAACCGTAAGCCAAAAACTATCACATTGTTTAAAGGACTAAAATGCTAAAAGGGTATCCAATCTCATGTTGTTAAGGTGTCTGATTGAGTTTGACAGTTTGGTTAAGGAAGCACGTGGTGTCTTGGGTCAACTTGGATCATATTAAAGACTTTGGTTGGTATTAATTGTCTGATCTAGCACTCCATGCACATGGTTGCAATGTCAATTAAAAAAAACATTTCCATGAAAGGTAAAAGTCGTGTCATTCATTCTAGTTACATATTTTGTTAGTTTTCAAACATATTGAAATACAAAATAAAATAAATGATGAAACAAATAGTTTGAAGAAAGAGAAAGAGAGATCCATACATGTTTTTGACACTTATCTAAGGCATCTACTTGGGAATTTTATTCATGGAATTTGATAGGAAAATTACATTCGCTTGCAAATTTCTAACAAATTTTACACAAACCTATTTTTTGCATATCCAACAATCATGGCATTGGATAAAACCATTTATTTTTCATTCCCAAGGTAAGTGCACCAATATAGGGGGCCAAAAGGGGGTCTTAAGTGGACGCTTTTTTCTAAAAAATAAAACTTGTATGAGTTATTTGAAATAGTTACAATCAAAATTGGAAGATGTTGTAAGAACATGAATCGTAGTATTTTGAGTCTAGTTTCTAAGCTACTAAATTTGAGTGAAAATGGTTAAGTTTAAGTGGGTCAAATTACTAAAATACATACATGTGCTCCTATTTTTTAACTTAATAGAGTGGTTTTCATGCTCCAACCTATTTTTTGAGCACTATTTAGTACTTTTGAAAACCCTTTTGTAGAAAGATAGCTAGGAGCATCTAGTTTGGGTCCCATTTTTTACATATATTTTTAGCAAGTATATTTGTTTAATGAACTTTCTAGTACATAAATTTTAAATTTTAAAAAATAATGGAGCTCTGATCGTGCACACCCCCTAACTACTTCAAAATATACCGAAAAATAGATATCTTTTTTGAATATGTATAGAATTAGGCCTAGTTTGGGCTAGTATAAGTTTTTTTCAATTTTGATGAGCTAAAAAAAAGATACATGATGAAATATAGACATGTTTAAAATTCAAAAAATAGCTACAAAAATGCATAGTTAAAAAATAACTAATATGGAAACCTTATATTAGTCAGAAAATTTGAAAAATTATATTTTTAGAAAGAAGAAAATATTCTCTATGTTGTAGTCATATTTTTATTACACGAAGAGATCATTTTAATTTTATTTATCATGGAAGAAGTGACATTTTATCATTTTTTTGTTAGCATAGTCTACGTAATATTTTATTGTTAGGCTATTTGTTATTATCTATTCCATTATTTGCTCTTGTTGTTAGTAACAACTCCATCCATTTTGAGGAGTATTTTTCGTACACATCCCTATAAATATGTATCGTGCTTCTGATATTCAGTGAATGAATAAGAGATATCTCATCTCTATTTTCTCTTCATCATTTCCTCCTCTCAATCTGGCAACAAAGAAGACATGATCTCTGACCTGTGCGTTTAAAGGAGAGACAAATCAGTGGTGGAAGCAACATAGAGAAAGGCTGGACGTAGAAAGAATTTAATGTTCTTCTTCTTGGCCTAGATGTTGAATTGTTCTAACGAACTACATAGTTAGTTTCTTGCTTCTGCGTTGAAATTCTAGGAGAAACCTACGTACGTTGAAGAAGTCTTCTATTTTTTGTGTGGAGAGGCTTATGCTATGTGGAGTGGTCTGCATGCATTTATTATTCCAAGCGATCTACCTACGTGAAGTCTAGTCTCACCGTAGAAATAAATGTGTGGAACTTACATGGAGGCTGGTATAGTCTTCAACAACGATATCTTAGAGAGAAAAAGAGGTCATAGCCAAAAACGTGGTCACATTTTTTCTCATGGGTGGACCTGGGTGAAACCAATCACTTTCAAAACTTGTTCACTTGTGAAGAGCATTCTAAAGATCTACAGAATAATTTTTTAATCTACATTTATTTATGTTCTTCTTGGCTGGACGTGGTTGCTAATAATAGCGTGGATATTGGCTGAAGAAATTGTTGCGTGACGACCATTCTTTATACCTGTGTGAAGACCATTATTTCTTGTGTGTAGTCCATTCATACCTACATGGAGATGTTTTTCCGAGCCTATGTGAAAAGTTAGTGCAACACGAAGAGAGGAGAATTGGTTGTGTGAAGCCTGAAAGTCACCTACAATATTAAAAAAAAGTGCCATTAGTTGCCTAGATACAAATACTCTACCAAGGCAATGTGGAATCTCTCAAATCCACGGTAAATGACAAGTGCGAATGACACAATTGAGACTGCTGAAATCCGTATGCCAAAGAACATCGTCTAGAAGCTCCTGAGAGCTCTGGGTTCTACTTTGCACTGCTCAATGAGCTACGTAACACTGACAACCTTGTCTTCAACGAACTGGTTCGCAAAGGAATCTTGGATGAAATGGTTCACAAAGGACTCTTAAATATTTATTTAGGTTCTACATAACTCTTTAGCTTCCCCTTTAAGTTCAAAATGAATTAGGACCTAAATTTTGAGTTGCAGGAAAAATTAGATTTTTAGAATAGTTTCATTGATCATAAAATGTGATTTGTAGTGTTTTAGTGAAATATGGAGGTTAAGAACATGTAACTGATACTCAAATTTTATTCAAGGATTCATCCCCTATTTGGAGGAGGAAACCCATTTCCATAAGGAGCAACTTGAGAAAAAAGATGTCCATGTACAATAAGCATGCTTGCACCTAGGTTTCATCTTAGTCAAAAAATTGAATTATGATGTATTATTCATATTTAAAGGTGAAATGTGGAGCTCAAGGAGTGACTTGATGATCATCGTATCCTGAATTTGAAATTGTACATAAATCTCTCCAAATAACAAGCTAAAATGAGCTAGTCATGCCACTGAGGTATCTAAGACCATCATGTGTGAAGTATTAAGACATCATCTATCTCCATGATATGTACATATGAGAGAAGACACGTACAAGAATCTTGAATTTGATTCCATGAAAGGATGATTTTAGATCCAGGAAAGGTGAAGGGATGATCTTTATATCGAGCACCCTGTTTCTAAGAATGAGCAATCATCTGAGTTCACTTGATGAAATTCATTTGGTACTGTTCATAAAAAATCATTCAACACCTACTAGTGTGATCAAACCTTAAGGAGGAGGCACATTACAATCACCTAATTTTTACCATAGGACGGGAATCCAATTCAAGGAGCAATCCTCTATTGATAAAGTGAGGATCTCATTTTAGTAAGTTGACTAACATCAGAGAGATGATTTGTGGCGATTAAAGTGAATTATGGACCAAATTTCAAAATTGGTACCAATGCAAGCAATGGTAGGTCCAAAATCTGATCCAAAAGGTAAAAACCCTACAAAATGAGTATATTTTTTCCCAAAACAAATAATAACTACAATATATATGGCCTGAAAGTTTTAGGTCATTGCTGAAATTATTATGAATAATTAATGACTAGATTAGATTTTGAAAAACTATCTTCTAGATTATAACTGTCAGAGCTATTAGACCACTTCCATCAGATGCAAAGTGACCCTAACTTCTTATATTTATTATTTCTTATACTTAACATTTTTTAGTAAATATAGCTCCTTCAGGCCCTCCTAAACTTCCTATAAATCAAAATGCGTAAGTGTTTCATAGCTCTAGAAATGCATATGTGTTTTAGGTTTGGGATTTACCAAACCAAAGAAAACATAATGTGATCATGTTTTGCTCATTTTTTGCTTTCTTGTCCACTTTTAAGCCCCCCAACTTGGTGCACTTATCCCCCACACATTCCATTAAATAGTTCATGGGATCTGTCTAAGCTTAAACATTTTGTTATACTCTCGATGTGTAAGAATCCTATCACGGCATAATGCATACACAACTACAACTACTAATAAAACTACTCCTAAATATGCTTCCGCTAGATGTCTACACTTTTCTTCAAATCCCCCATGGCATTTTTTATAAAGTCGTTTTGGTAGATCTTACAAACATAGAGTTCCATGAAACCACGATACTTTGAGGCATTTTTTTGAACAGTTCATACGCCATGTATCTTCTTACACATTTTTTATAAAGCATACTGGGACACTATAACAATGTAACTGATGAAAATTTACTTTCCAAAATGCTTTGATGGATGTACCTACCCTTTCCTAAATATGCCATTTTGGTACAGGTTGGAACAATGCATGGATTCCTAAAGTCTTTCTTTACACCTTCCAAAGGTGTTTTCTATGTTCTTGTAGAGTGCATGAGAAAATGGGTTGTGGTTATTCACCATAACTCCTTTTTTTAAAATATTGGGTCCCTAAAATGCTGTAGTTTATTTTCTTCCACAGACATAGCATGTCAAAGAAAATTTTAAGAAAATTCATGGGAGAAGAGCATAGAAGGGAATAGATTCTTTAAAATGTTATGAAACTTGGACATGCCCCCTACAAAACACATTTACTTGAAACTTTCTAAGGTCATTTCAACAACCCATTTCAGACACACACATTACCAAGAAACTAGCATCAATAAAATGTGGTAGAGATCCCCCCTAAAGCATTGGGGGATTTCATACCTAGCTACAAGCTCTTATTTATCATAGAGATATAGATATTTGAGGAATTTTTTGTAATAGTGTGGGTATCTTGTATATGCATCCACATATTTCATCTAATCTACAATAAGCCAACAACCTAGAACAATTTTTAAAGCTCTTATTTAAGATTAGGCATGAAGGATTACGACAAAGGTTTTGGATCCTGGCTTGCACTTGTCAATTGCATTTTCTTGAGGTCCAAAGTGCCATATTCGATGGAAGTTTCCCCTCCCCTACTCCAAACACTACCAATTTGTTTTAACCCAAAAACATGAAGGAAATCTAAAACGATACATCCCCCCATTTTTTAAAAATTAAATATTAATTTATTATTTATTTTATTTAAATTTCATTCTTCTCATGTCATGGATAAACTTGTTACACAAATTTATTTTTATTTTCATTCTTAAATTTTCTTATCAATTAGTTCAGTTATAATTATTTAATAAGTAATATAATGTTTCCCATTCAGAAATTAATATGATTACAGTTGAATTTACACACAACATTTAGAGTAAAACCTAAATTATAAATATCAACAAGAAGCAAATGAATTTTGTCTTAGGATATCCTCCCCTCAAACAAGGGATAATATTTTCTTGGCATAAATATGTCATTTAAAAAAAAAAGGGTTTGATCTCGAGTTAGTTAACTTGTAAAAGCAATATTCTCCAGACCATGGATCATAACAAGTCTCGTCAAGGATTGTGGTGGCATCGCATCATTTTTTTTAGGTGATGGACCATGTGGACTTGAAACCCTCAGAATGAGTTGAAACATATGGTATTTTAGGTCCACCCAACCCCCACAATTGATGAAGAACCAAAACATGGTGAAAAAAAATAGTCAAAGCACACACACGTAGACAGAGGAAATCTCTATGACCAATCAAATATTGCCACTTGTCATTCTCTTTTTCTTTCCTACATGCAAATATTGAAAGGGCCATATCTTTTGATCCATAGCTCAATATCTTGCAAAATTTATATCATTAGAAAGGTATGTTTGATTCATTCACTTTTCCATGACCAAATTCATAAATTAATGATAGTTGGTGGGAGAAAAATAGGAAAATGTCTTTAGCATTTAAGTTGCAGTCCCAGTGTTGCTCAAACACTCGTCTTGATGGAGTATGGTGTTTGTTTCTTCTCTAAACAAGCAAGACAGAATAAATGAATGAATTTGTCAGGATTCATATGCTCCTTTATAGAATTTTAATTCACCTTGCTGGTGGTTATAGAGGGAAATCATAATTTTCTTCTTTCTCTTTCTCTTTCTCATCTTCTATATATTGTAACAGTCTACCATTTGTTTGAAGAGGTAGATTAAAGGGTAGTTGTAGAATTTTATATTTAGTTTATTTTTTAGTCCTATTTTCTAGTTTCTTACAATATTGTATGTGTCTAAATATGTAAGGAATAGCTAAGGTGGTTGAATTGTAAAACCATTTGTAGGTTTTGAAGGCATTTGTCTATGTCCCCTAGCCAAAACTTACATGAATAAATTATGAATATTTTTATCAAAATATACTTTCCCTTTTTCTTCTTTCAAATGAATGAATGAGGAAATATAATTATGTTACTATCTTGCATTATCTTTACTTTGTTAAGTACAAAAGAGTATTTCCTAGTTTCTGCATTCTTTAGGTTATTGTGAAATTATTACAGAATAGTGTATACTTTGCAATGGCTAAAATCAATACTAAAATCCTATAAGCAGCATCGCTTTTGAAGAGTTCTTATTATTCCTCTAAAGGTATTTTGGGTGTATAAGACAAATACAACAAGTGCTTTATATTAGATCTAACTGCATGATTTGTAGTTAAGATTGTGAATAATGTAGATCGACATTTGTGGACATTGAGTATCATCAATGCGAATGTAATTTCAAAAATTGTGTTAACTTGATTTTTATTTCCAAGCCTTTCAGTTAAAGACGGACTCATTATATGGGAATGTTAAGACACTAAGGTCATAAAAGAAAATATCATTCCCCCTTCAAATCTCAATAACAAAAAACCAGTGATCTTCATACCTACAAATCATATCATACCTGAAAAACATACATATGTTTATTCTTCAAAGACGAGCTTAAAATTTATCCATTACCAGTAAGCTTTGCTAAAAAATCCCACCAAGTCTATAATCCAATATTATTTAAAGCATTCTTAGTAAAAAAATGTTATATAAATGCAATATCAAAAGATTGTTTATTATATGCCTCTTGGATTTGTGTTTAATTGTCAAGCTCTTACAATAAATCAATTGACAACTCATTTAAGAGAAGTGTTGTATATGTGGTTGCAATTTATTCAAATTGATTTACATAAACGATAAAGGAAACTAAGCCGTGAAATCATTTCCTTTATTCAAATATCCCAAATAGGTCCTCTCACTTTGGTCCAGGAAGATCCAGAAGTAACTAGGTAAATCCATCCCCTTTGTGAAGGTTCCTCCGGATCATATCTTTGATTTGAGACATTGAGTTTAGTGCTGAAAAAATCCCCGGTTATCAATGACAAGAAATTTTCATTGTTCATAACTCTCTTAAAGCAACCCACTCAGGTCATCTTCTCATCTCCCAGGGGTGCTATTTTGGGAGCCAATACCATATTGGCATTGTTGTCAAGGACTTCATTGCTATAGTTGAGTTTTGTTTACTCTAGTTATTTACATACATTTTACATGTTTAGAGTTTTTACCTATTTCTAGAATTTGATATTATAGTGGTGAATCCATAAGGAATAGCTGAGACATACTGGTTTCATCCTATTGTAAAAATTGATTTAATTTCTATTTTTTCACACTGAAAGGATTACTGTCTTTTTTCAAGTCTGATTCAACAAAGAATTTACTTCCCAAGTCAGATTCTATTTGAAAAAGAAAGAAAACATGGAACCCTGTAATTGATCAAAGTTCAAAGAGTAGTTATAGTCAATAAAGATTGATATTCCATTGGTTGAGGATTGCTATAGCACATTTGACATTTTTGAAGCATCTGGTAAATCTGATTCTATTATTTCATTTATTAAGGAGAACTAGGAATTTGATCTAGAATTCATTCCTTCCTCAAAATTTTCATCAAAAATTTAAAGATCTATTTTATCAGCAAGCTCTTGTTCAGAATTGGCTACACCATCCTTTACCTACAATTCATGTGAAGAATAACATGGTTGACCCACCTCATAAAGAAACTTTCAAAATTTACACATATAAACCTATTAATGTTGATGACAAAAAAGGTTATCCTAATAAAATCCCTAATCAGATTAGAATGATATTTCCCACGTTTAAATGAATTAATGTTATCAGTAGTGATCATCAGTTAAATTCATTTCAGAATCTAATGGAGGACTATGAAGTTGAGTTTTAATATGTATGTGTAAATTTGTTTGTGAACACTCTAAAATAATATTCTTGTGACAGGTTTAAATTGATGGATCAATTGATTCATGGAAAGAGATTCAAAACTCATTCAGGATTTCATATGGTGATATAACTGATCCAAGGTTTCTATTGTCTAAGTTTGAGAACATTAAGAAGAATCCCAATGAGTGTTTCCGAGACTTTAATACATGATTCAATAAATTTTTTATAAGATTTCCCAAAATCATAAGACCTAGCGATGAATCTTGTCTTATTAAGTATTCAAATACATTTGATAAGAAAGATTCATACTACTTAAGAGTTAAAAATCATAGAACTCTGAGACAAGATTTTATCATGGCTATCAAGATTGAAAATAATATTAAAGCTACTGGAAATCCATCAAATAGGGAAGGTGTGAAATTTCTTAACCCAAAAATTCCTTAGACTAGCAAGATGATTAACCTTTAAGAAGTTGTTAACATTTTGGTAAGGTATGTTAAATAAATTTCTTATAAGTTAGCAAGATCATAAAACGAGTTGTCTCCAACACCTTAGAATCAACATTAGAACACTAGACATAATAGATTTAGCAATTAATCTAGAGGATAACACTGGGATAAAGATAGAGGAAAAGCACATATGGGTTCATGTAGCATGAAATAAAATTATAGAGATAACAAAGTAGTCCCTGACCCTTTAGTGGGAAGAGTAGTTGTTATTGAAGAGGAACGTGCAATTAATTAGTGTGATAAGTGTTTCGTACCCCATGCACATTGTGATCCACATGCAGATGATGAAATTGATGAATATGATTTTAGTGATGTATGAATGCTATAATTTCAACGAGAATGTGAGTAGGATGTATCTTATACTGACCTCCTTCCTTCCCGAACTATGGTTAATTTCTAGACTTGTGTTGAGAAGATTAGATCTCCCCCTCTTGAAATTAATGTTGAGGATGATATGGCTCAATATTTTGAGTTTCCTAAATATTATTTTTTGTATTTAAGAGATTTGATGACCAATAAGTATGATGTTGATGTTATTTCTAGTGATGATAGGAAATTATTGATTAATGTTGCGGTTGCTCAATAAAAGGAGTAAAATCTCTAAAATAGATAAGTTAAGGGAGAAACACCTGGAACAAAAGAAATTATGTCTATTCTCTCTAATATCTCCAAAGGTAGTCCTTAGGAAAATGTATTAAATAGATCTATTGTGATTCATCCTGAATCAAGAAGTTCTGCCCCAAACCCCACTAAGAAGTACCTTTTGCCATCTGATAAAACTATAATTGTGCCTTCTAATGCTCTCATTCCCAAGTATAATGTTTGTGATATGGCTCATATTTTAAGTCAACTAAATATTACAATTCCTATTGTGGAACTTTTAATGATCCATGAGCATAGGAAATGGTCTTGTGAGTATTTGGGCTTCAAAGAAGATGAGATTGTTACAAGCAGAGAGCCTATAAATGAGAAATCCTCCCCCACCATTACTGAAGATGAGGTACAAGAAACTAAATAAGATATGGAAAATCTTCCTTTGGTATATCTAGGAACTTCTTTAGTAGAAAAAAAATTGGATGTTGACCCATTTTTCACATCACTTATTACAATTGGGTGAATCTTAAACAATTATATGTTTGATTCAAGAGCTTCATGTAACATTATGCCTCTTGTGGTTATGAATGAGTTAAACCTAAAGATAAATGATGCTTTTGACATGTGTTATTCTATGGATTCTATAGAAGTGCTTTTGGTGGGATATGTGAAAGGATTGATTTTACAAATGGCAAAACATCCAGGAAAGTAATTGACTATGAATGTTTTCATTTTTGACTACCCTACTAAGTGGGGAAGGTTGTTGTCAAAAAGTGGGAAGATAGCGTGTAAGGAAATTTCCAAATGGATATTTCATATGATTCTATACCATTGGACATGAAATTTTTCAAGTTCTACTGAGAAGATAAGATGCTACCCCTCATTAAAGATCCTAATACTGCTTCTTGTGAAGTGTTTTTTACTAATGTAGACATGGAGAATATTATATGCAATGCTGATTTTGAAGATCATAGTATGGATGAGAATGCTCAGTTTGAAGACCCTGCAGTTCCATGGACCATGAAATTTTATGGAGATTTCTCAATTAATGGTAATGGTGCAGGAGTGGTGTTAAGTTCTCCAAACAGTGAGTTGTTCAAATTTTCTTTTAAATTGAATTTTGAATGCACCAATAACGTGGCTAAGCATGAAGAAATATTGATAGGATTAATAATTTATTGGAGGCATGGAATAAAATAGCTCATAGTTAAAGGAGATTCAGAGTTAGTGATTATGAAAATAAGGTAGCTATATGTAAAAAAAAATCAGAGATTAAAACAATACATGAATGTAATTTTGGATCTCATTGACTATCTTCATTCATTTAATATTTAATACCATGAGAGAAGACAAAATATAACTGCTGATAGATTAGTATTTTTGGGTTCATAGTGTGACAATCAAGATTCATCCCCTTATTGTAAGTTTGAAGTGGAAATGTTGATTTGAACATCTATATCTGATAATATACAACACTAACAAGTATTTTATAATCATTCACACATCCATGGATTTTTGAATTTCCAGGATGAGTTCACTGACCATATCATTGATTTGGAACCTCTGGTAGAGGTGAGTGAGGGAAAAAAGACTCTCTTTAGTAAACATGTAATTCAATAAAAAAACTAATGTGATTCCAAAATTATTAGTTAGTTTAGAATATTCCTTTGATAATAATGACAAAGTAGTTTTTAAATCTACTACTTTGCCAAGAGATGTTATGGAGTGTAATTTATGTTCAGGAAAAGATCCTAGAAATGTAGTTTTAGGGAGTAATTTGAATAAGAATGAAAGAGATGCTTATACTAAGTTTTTGAGAAAGTATCAAGACTTCCTTTCTTGTTCTTATTATGAGTTGAAAGATTACAGGGAGGATTTTTTTCAGCATGAGATACCCTTGACACCCCAAACTAATAAGCCTTTTAGATAGAAGTAGAGGCCTATTAATCATATTCTTGTAACCAAGATGCAAGAAGAATTTACAAAGCTAAGGGATGGTAGGATAATTCAATCCACTAGATATTCTTTATAAATAGAAAAGTTGGTACTAGTCAGAAAGAAGAATAGAGACATAAGGCTTTGTGTGGATTTCAAAAATATCGATAAAGCCTCACTTAAAGATAATTATCCATTTCCAAACATAGACAATTTATTGCAAAAGGTAACATGATTGGAGTTTTTATCTACTTTAGATGGCTTATCTAGATATAACCATGTGGTAGTGAAACAATCATAACAATTTAAAAATTCCTTCACTACCCCATGGGGAATGTATATCTATGTCAGGATTCCATTTGGATTAATGAACAATGGATAGACTTTTCAAAGGGCCATGGATGTGGATTTCTCTAGTATTATCAATGAATTTATTGTAGTATATCAGGATGATATAATTGTTCTCTCCAAGAAAAGGAGTGACCACTTGGGGCACCTTGAAAAAATGTTGCTCAAATGTAGGGAGTATGGAATCTCCTTAAATCCTAAGAAGTACCTCTTTGGCATGTAAAGCTGATAGGACACATTGTGTCACAAGGAGTCATGATTGATCTAGAAAGAGTAGAATTAATTAGTAAGGTTCACATCCTTATGTCCAAGAAAGGAATTTAGTCCTTCTTTGGACAGATAAACTATGTGAGAATGTTCATCTCTAATTTTGTAGAGATCACTATTCCCATCACTGGTATGCTAAAAAGGGATCAGATCATTAAGTGGGAAGAAAGGGAAATCCAATCATTTAATAAAATAAAGGAGGCACTCAAAACCTCCCCTATATTACCTAACCTTGATTATAGAAAGGAATTTTAGATGTTTTCAATTTCTTCTGAATTCACTATTGCCCTTGTGTTATTACAAAAGAATGAAGAAGGTTATGAAAATCCTATTTCCTTCTTTAGAAAATATTTACAAGGATCTGAGATGAATTATTCTATTATGGAAAAGTAATATTTTTCTCTTGTCAAAACAACCAAGATCTTAAGACCTTATATTCTTAGCTCAAAGATAGTAGCATATGTACCTCAAAAAATGTTAATGGACATATTGTATTAGATTGAGGTATCAAGTAAAATATGTCGTTGGGTCAAAAAATTACAAGAATATGATAAGGACATAAAAACTACCAATTTGGTGCAAGGTCTAAGCCTTGCAAAATTAATGGTAGAAAGTAATCTATAGGTAGTTAACATACACAATGTTGAAGAAGTTGGGCTACACCCTAGTGAAAAGGTAAGTACTTTAGCTAAGTATAGAGATATTGTCTATTACATGATGAACTTAAATTGTCATTTGCACTTAGATAATAATCAAAGGAGGAAACTTAAGTTAGTTTCCTAAAATTATATCTTGACTAATCATGGGCTATCTTGGAAGAACCCAAAGGGATTTTCGCTGAGATGCATCGCTGAAGAATAAGGACCTATGATAATTACAGAATTCCATGGGGGAGTATTTGGAGGTTATTTTTTTGGGAGAGTCACTGCTCATAAGATTTTGAGGGCAGGTTATTGGTGGCCTTCATTATTTAAAGATAATACCTTGTTGGTTAGAAGATGTGAGAGTTTTCAATGATTTTTTTGAAGATTGAAAGCATCTGGGGCCCTGCCCTTATAGCCCGTGTCTATAGAATCTCCATTTAAACAATGTGGATTGGAATTTATTTGTGAGATATCAGACTCTTCAAGTGCTTCTCATAAATGGATATTAGTAGCTACTGAATACTTTACCAAATGGGTTGAAGCCATTCCTACCAGAAGGGTAACTCACCAATTAGTTGTCATGGAATTCATTCTTAATAATATAATTTGTAGATTTGGAGTGCCTGCCAATATAGTTACTGATAATGTCATGAACTTTAGAGCTAATCTATTGGGAAAAGTGTGCAAGGAATATTGAATTAATTTTGCTTATGCAGCAAATTATAATCCTCAAGAAAATGGCCAAAAAAATCAATAAATAAGAAATTGCTCATAATCCTTAAAAGAACATTGGAAACAAACAAAAGGAAATGGGGAGATCAATTGAAATTTGCACTATGGGAAGATAGAGTTACAAACAAGAGGTCTACTAGAAAGAGTCCTTTTGAGTTAGTTTATGGACATCAAGCCCTTTTACCATTGCACTTGCAACTTTCTATAAATCAATTCATGCAGAAAATTGAGGATGGAGAAGAAGTGAGTCCTTATGAGACAAGTATTAATTAGATTATGGACTTAGCTGAGGAAAGAAGAGAGTCCTATAAAATAAATGTCAAATTCATAGAAAAAAATTAGAAAATTATTGAAAATAAGGTCATTCCAAGAGTCTTTAATTTTGGAGACTTGGTCTTGTTATGGAACAACATACATGAAGATAAGGGAAAACATGGAAAATTTGATGCCTTCTAGATGGGACCATATTATATTGACATCGGGGTTGGAGAACATATTTTATTTCTTAAAGATGTGGAAGGACACTTGTTAGAGTTTACTATTAATGGAAGGAATCTCAAACATTTCTTGGACTAAACTGGAAGGTCAGGTATGATTTTGAATAGTGTATAATCTTGTTGCTTTATTTTGTTTTTTTTGTGTTGTTGTTTCCCTTTTTGTGATCTGATCTACAATGACTAGGATTATGTAGTTATCTATTTTTCCCCTAAGCTATTTTACATCTAATTTAAGCCTGTGTGTTTTAATATTGTGACTCCTTTCCCAATGGACTAGGAATCTAGTATTTGTTCTTATGGCACCCACAGGGGTTGCCCATCCCCGAGAAAGAGCCGCAATTAGTGCTCAATCTAGTTCCTTGGATTGAGATGGTCTTGTAGACACCTAAAATTAACACCATTAATCTCCATATCCACATACACTAGCACCCCTTCATTATCACATCATAATCATATCATACATTAAATCCAATATCCTAAGTCATATTTCTCCACCCCCTTATATTTAATCCCCATAAATATTATCCTATAACTCTAAAGTGTTATTTTACCCCATCCTAAATAGTTCAAACCACTTAGAAACCAAAATCAAATAAAACAAAAAAAATCAACAAATTTCTAAACTATTTAATAACCCCTTGATCTGTATAACCTCTTTCAAACACATATCCTTTGTCAAAATAAACAAAAATCTCAAATTGGGAAATAGTTTCAACCATTTACCCATAAAACCTAGATCGCCGCCGATTCTGCCAATGGTCGTAGTTTCTCATTGTTTGTTTTTAGTCATATATAAACGAGTTGTTGGCCTTCATTTCAAGTTAGATAGACCATCGATTTGTGCTTCTCACTCTTGGAGACTTTGTGTTGTATATTCTTTGTATCATATCCCTCTCTCTCAAAATCACAAATAATCATGAAAATATTCAAAGGCGTCACTATGTATTCTTCATCCTTTAGAGGTTATTCAAATTTCCAAGAGTCAATTCAACAACCTTTGTGCATCTACAACCTCTTAGTCTTGGGTAACACCACCTCCTTGTCTTAATTTATTAACTCACACAAGGTAAGTATCTTTCCTTTTGTATTATTATCTTGTTTATTCATCATTTGAAAAATTAAATAAAAATTATCATGTTCATTATCAGCTTGCACATTTTCATAGAAATCATAGGAAATTCCCCTAATCACCGATGATAGGCCCCAATTGTTAGCGATTCACCTTAATTTTTGGTGATCCATTTCCGTTAGATCATTTAAGCCAAAATATAGTCCTTCAGAAATTTAGATCCCATCATTAGTTAATAATTTTCCTTTGTAGGTGAGTATCAAGCCCTATCAAGCTCCCTTGATCCATCTACATCACTCTATCAACTATTTTAAATCAAACATATTATTCATCTCTCCTTTGTGAGCACATACTGATCTACATCCTTTCTCCTTTGATCCATTTTGTGATCCCTAGACTCCATTTGGATCAGGTATCACCATTAGACCATCATATCACCATGGACCACGTCAGTCTATTTTCCTTTACATTGTTGGTTATATCATCTGTTTTATCATTTTATCTTATCATTATTAGATTAATTTCTTGGACGTGGATTGACATGCTTGCAAGGAATTCCATTGAATTTTGGGGACTGGCCTTTTCTAGGCAATCTTCCATATATCTATCTAATCCCATATTTTTTCTAAGTGTATGTGGATTACATGTAGCTTATTGCCTTGGAAAAAAGGAGTTATGCATTGGCTTGGATCTGTCAACTCCATTCATCCATCAAATATCAACATTCATCTTACTAAGTATCAGTAAACTCTGCCATCTTCCGAGGTCAGTTTTTTATTATTGTTTCACTTGATTAAGTTAAAGTAGGAAAGGAAAAATATCTTTGAATATTATGGGACGTCGTGTTGGACCATTATTGATTTATTCATTTTGATTTCATTAAGAATTCATTTTTAGGCCTTCTACTATGTAATTTCCAGCAATTTGGTCAAATCTCTAGGGATTGGCTGAATCACTAGTGAATATATCAATAACCAATGATCTCTATGAGTAATTTTGATTACTCATTCAGTCAACCTCTAAAAAAATTGTCTATTGTTGTCTTGTCTTCTGCTAACCCTTCTTGTAGGTTTGTACTTTAGTGGCTTTCACTTGCTACACTATTGCATTGCTAAAATAAATATCAAAAAATTAAAAATTAAAAAGGAAGCATTTTACAGGTGAGTTATCTTCTTTTCTTTTCACTTCCAAGCATTGCATTATTCTATTTTTCCTCATCAAAATCAATCATTATTTTGGGCTTAAAAATAACCTTGCATCCTTCTTGATCACATAGCTTGATTAGAGGATTAATTTATCACATTCACATAATCTTCCCTCACACATAGCCAAACCACATCGAATATCAAATTTGCATAAAAAAAATTCTACCTAGGTGAAACTATTGGGATTTCATCTCCCAATAGGGAAGCTAACTCGGTGTTATGTCCGAGTGTAAACAACTTGTTATCCATATATTGGATAAAAATCTAACTCCCTTATTGCTGCGGGACCATAAAGTGAAGGGGTGGGTCCTAATCCTAAGCCCGGTACCAATACTAGCACATATTTAGGACTTACTTACCTTCAGTTATATCGAGGAATCCATCCTTTAAAAAATCTTAAACTATCCCTAGAATGACCATATCATTAGGTTCCCTTTGAGCCTCTCCCTCCACATCTAAATTTTAGTCATTATAATTAAAATTATTCTACTTGATTTTTTTATTACATTTATAGCTCTCTTAGGGATTTTTTGTATCATTTTTAGTTGACTATCATTTAATATGGACCAACCATCTACATATTCATATTATTTTACCCCTTCTGTTTAATTTTTACAATTATCTTCGATTGTGTCATCTACAAATTTTCATCACAATAAATTTTAAAACATCCCCTACATGGGATCTAGCCCTTATCAACCTATCACACCCTACTCAAATTGATTTATCTCTTGCATGTTCCCAATGACATCTAGACCATATTTCCTCCCCTATGCAAACTCTACCTTTCATCCAATCCTGCAACCCTACAACAACCCTACGACTATCCTTTATACTCAAGTGACTTTTGAACTATCACTCCTCATCCCATGTCAAGTGTATCCCATCAATCAATCCTCACTGCATCCCCTCGTTCATCTCAATATCAAAAAATATTAACATCCCCAACCTTTTATCCAATCAACCTATCTTAACTTCAATACCCCATACATCCCAAACCTATACACACGTCCCTACTCAGGTCCAATCAACCCCTCTCATCCAACAACAATAACCTATCCATCATAGCTACACATCTCCTAATATCCCTTTATCACAACCTACTTTACTAGCAATGTCTTCTCAATTTACCCCTTATCAACCTTCACATCAGCCCATCAATAAAAAAACCCCTCATACTCTCCACTATCATCAGTCAATTCAACCACAATCACGTGTTAATTCCCCCATGCCTAATCCTTCAAATGATCACGTGCAAGATTTATTGAAAATATTAGAAAATTTAGATTCCACTACAATGGGACCAAAACATGTCCTGGCGTGTACTATATAAATAATATCCTCCACATTCGAAATTACCTAAGTTTAATATGTTCCATGGTGAGGAGGATCCTCAATAGTTGTTGGTTTTCAAATAAGACTTTTTAGAAGAGCAACAGTCAGGGGACAAGAAGTCCCTCCTCTTTAATGGGAGAGGTTCCCTTATTGAGACACGAACTTATTTACAAATATACAGAGGGTCATTTTATGGTTGAACTTGGATACCACGAAAATGTTTTCCACAAAGATCATCAGTTACAAACGGGCTGAGGAAAGAGGGTACGAAGATAAGCAGAATAGCAAACGTTTGGAATTATAGATAACAGAATAATTCTTTACGAGTGCGAAGTTGCGGGGAATTTGAAACAAGATTATTTGCATTAACTGAATAAGATCAAAGACACAAAGTTCTTCAACGACCTTTTTCAAATTCATTAATCAAAGACACAAAAGTTACATATTACTTCTTGGTCGTGCAAGATCACTGTATTTGCAAAAGCAATCAGCAAGACTAACGAATTAGGTACAAAATAATCTTCACAATACTAAAGGAAAACACAGAGCTACAAAGATTCAGATAGAGAATGAAAAGAAAAGCCCTTTTGTATAGATATGTTCAAGATCTATTTACAATTTCGAGAGTATGCCAAGTTCTTCCTCCTCCCAAAAATGGCGTGGAAAGGCCATTATATAGCTTACAAGTCGGTTACGACTTGTAACCGTTTCTTTTAAATAAAGAATAGTTGAGTATTGCCGGTTGCAATACCTTAACTAATTACAATGAATACGAAAAGAAAGGAAAGAAGAGGGAAGGAGAGAGAAGGAGACAGGTGGCCGGCTACTGGGAGGGACCTACTATCTTCAGAATCCGCTGCCTGAACTTCTTCAATGACTCAGCTATATCTCTGCCACGAGGGACTGATGTGTTAGTTGCAGACTGAGTCCAAAATCCCAGGCATTTCTCCATCTCTTTATCAAACTCGACGTGAGTATGATAGTCTTTGTTTGCTTCTTCAATGGCAGACTGGAGAGAACAAATTTCTTTTATCTTGTCTTTAGAGATGGAGTCTTCCTTGAAAAGATTATCTTTGACAAAAGCTCTGAACTGAGCTTTGATTTCTTGCAAGGATGAGGGAATGCCAGAGTTTTCATCCTGAAGATGACAATGCATATCTTTGAAAGCAGCAGCTGCTAGCGTCTTGAAAGCTTCTCCCTTTTGCCAGCTATTCTTCATTTCTCCTACAGCTTCTTCCAGGACTCTGATTTTCCACTCTACACTGTAGACCCAGGATTTTGATAGATTATCTTCGGCATCATCGAAAATCTTATTCGCCAGCAAGATGTTCTCATCTGTCTGTCCCATGAGGCGAAGGTCTACAATGCAACTGCCCCAAAGTTTAAGCTCCTTATTCATAACCTCAATGGTAGAGGATAGTTTATGTTGCAACTTGTCTACCTTTCCATGTAGCTTAAAAGCTTCGTCGATGAAGTTTAGCCCGGCAACAAGCATGTCATCCACCATGGCTTCGGTAGCTCTACCATAGACAGAATACTTGTGCATCTCTTTAATTTCTTGCACTTCATCTTGGCTTAGAATTACAGGAGGGGGTAGAGCAGTCAAGGGGGTGGGGTCTAAAACTTTGTCCTTAGACAAGAGTGACTTGATAAAACTAGTGAGAACTTGGGCTTGTTCTTCCAGCTGTTCAATCGTCTGCTGCCCTTTCTCCACCCTTCCAATGACTCTGGTGACTGTTTCCTGGAGGTTATGAATCTCACCTTCAGGAGTAGACTCTCCCATAGGGATCCTTGAGAGTTCCAAGTCGGATGTCAGCAACTCTGATTCCGATTTGTCTACTGTGGGCTTAGCAATCTCCAGGAATTGCTGACCTCGAGCATCCGACACAATCCTGGAAGTAGTTCTGGCTTTCTTGGCACGAGAAGGAATGGTGCCCAACAAGGCTGCTACAGCATCAAAATTTGGTCCCAAGCTTTGAAAGGAGGATTTTCTCTTCCTTTTATCAACCAGAGGTTGCACCCAAGCAAAAGAGGAAGAAGAATCTGCAGGAGAGGCAAGGGGACCAAGAGATAGGGAGCTCATGATACTCAAGGTCTGTGCAGCTGCTGACTCAAACTGAGATGCAGGCAGAACACTGGAGGTAATGGCGGCAGAAGAATCAGTAGTACCTGGAAGTTCGGTGCTCTGGACTTCTTTATCTTTATCTGCTGGATTTTCAGGAACACTTGTAGGAATTGGCACCTCACTGTCTTCACTTTCACTGAGAACGATGATGTTCTCTGGCCCCATAGGCAACTCTGCCTGTTTTCTTGGAGGGTCATCCTCTGCAGGCTCCTTCTTTACCTCTTTGAGTTTCTTCTTGTATACTTGGGTAGATGGAGAAGGAGTAGATCCTACAAGTCCCCTGAGCTATTGAGGCAGGAGGGGTTTTCACTGGTGTCCCAGACTCTGGAACTGATGCTTCCCTTATGGGTGTCGAATCATCTTTGGAGCTGGATTCTCCTGAGTGCCTCTTGAATTCTCGGATCTTCTTACTGAACCAGACCCTAGTTCTGATCAAGACTGGGGCAATAATCTCAGCCAGATCATCTCTTTCTTTTCTGTTCCAATCCAGGTCCTCCAGAGGGGTGTGCTTAATCACATTTTCGTATTCATATGAATATAGCTCAGAATTGTCATCCTGGAGACCTTCAGGAACTTGGTACAGGCTGAGTTCTTGGATCAATTGCAGGGAGAACCTGCCACAATGCCTTCTTCTGGCTTCAAAATCATCTGCACAGTCGGCCCAGTAGTCTTCTGTATCTGCCCTGTGATGATAGACTATCTTGATGTTCCTTTCAATGAACTTCTTCAAGTCAAAACAGGTTCTTGGCTTGAAGAAATGAACAGTGATAGGGACCAGGGCTCTTTCTACGTTCTGAGCATCCAGGGCCGTTTTACATGTGTAGTTTCCCAGAGAGATGGGAAAATGTAAGCCAGAAATCTTCTTGTCTCTGCAAGTTCTGTGCAACTTGTCCAGTTGCCTGCATATCTCGATCAAGGCCATTTTGTCATTGCAGAACATGGGAAGCCGCAGAGGAGTGTTCTCATAGCCAGCAAGCTTGATATAAGAGAATTTCCTGAACTGAATGAAATAGGCTCCATATTGTGATATCAGGTTCATAGCTTCGTCTGAAAACCTCCTGGCAGTGTCACCTTCGAGCAATCTGACCATGTACATGGTGAAGGCATCATTGACCCTTCTGAAATTCCGATTGCTGGTCTCTAGGGTGAACTGTGGGCAATAGGCGTACACTGGATCGTCTTTGTGCGCATCGATGTAGGAAAATCCAAACCATTGCCGTGACACTGCTAGGGTATACATCAGATACGAAGTCATGAAGAACTTCTTTGTTTGTCGCACATTGGATAATTGCTCGGCCCAAATTCATGCTTATGATTTCTGCCCAATTGATGTTTTGCGTTCCCTCGCACACCATGCTGATGAGCGGGCACATCCAGAAATGAAACTCATTGGTTGAGGGCAAACCCATAACCCGAGCCAGCAGGATTATAAAATCTGACAATTCTTCATTGAAATCCGCCCGGAAGAGGGTTTTGGTCAGACGAGAAGCTCCTTTCCTAGGGTTCTTCAACCAAGACCTCGCCACGCGAGCTTTATATTTATCACTGTCTTGGTCGAACATGGCCTGTGCTTGATCGCGAGAGACGACTATGGCATTGTCCATCTCCGGAATCCTCAGAGCAGCTCCAATGGCGGCAGCGTCTAGCTTGGCAATGAGCTCCCCGTGTACATTTGTCAATTCGCTCGAGTCGGGGTCGAAGTGAGCTCCGCATGAAAGTACCGTATCAGCACACTGCACTGAGATAGGGAAACCTCCGGTGAAAGCCAAACCGCTATCATTAATCATCTGTGCCATCGGCGTAGGGTTTGCATCTATCATTCTTGACCAAAAGTCACCGAAGTCGAGATGACGGGCTTCACTGTCTCCGATATTGCTAACGGCAGACTCGAGTGGAGAAATTTTCTCCTGTCCCTGAAACTTGATCTTCATATTGATAGATTCGGAGCTGCGACCCAGACTCTGGAAGGAATTTGCAAAGGGAACTAGGTTGCAAGGGTTTGAGCAAATGATAGCAAAAAAGCAATGTGAAAAATGCGAAGGTGGTATGCTTGGTTATATAGCCGTTTGAGGAGCGGAATGAATTTAATGCGCATTGAATACACCACCACCAATTTGAAAGAGCGTCATATTCGGAATGAGCGGGAAAAGCTAAGTATGAATGACACTTGGTACGCTTGGAACAGGTGAGACGTGAATGCGCGAAACACGCGGCTCAGGCGAAATGGAGAGAGAATGCACAAAAGCTTTTGGAACAATTGGGATGAAAATGCGCGAGGTACGCGGTTCAGGCATTTCGGCCGAAATTGGAATAGCAGGCCCATTTGGACTTGGGGACTTTTGGAACAGAAAATTCCGGAGTACGCGACTAGGAAGTTTCGGCCGAAAATGGGAAAGCTCGCACAAAAGTTGTGGGACGAAAATGCGCGAAGTACGCGGTTCGGGAGTTTCGGCCGAAAATGGGAAAGCTCGCACAAAAGTTTTGGGACACTTGGGACAAAAAGTTCCGACGGGCCCGAGAATGGGACAGTTTCGGGGATTTCGGCCGATCGGGGAACAACTTGCACTTTCGTACTTGGGACAGGTGGGACAGAAAGTCCCGACAGACCCGAAATACTTACAAAATGACCCAAAACTTAGATTCTTTCGACTTCACAACCTGGGTATCTCAGAAAAAGCACTTAGACTCAAAATTTTCAAAATTTGTCCTTGTTAGAGAGGGGAATTTTGAGTCGGGGTCTATCCTAAAAGGTGAATTTTGGGGACTCAATGTTAGCCTTATTATTTTTTGAGTACTTTGCTATCAATATTACTAAAAAAATAACCATATCTTATCTCTCTACCATCAATCAATCTGAAAACAAATCCATTGTTGACTTTGTCAATAGGTGGTAGAGCATTATCAATCAATTGACCTTCTCACTCCCTCAGTCATAAATAATTGATTTTTTTACTCGATCATGTTACCATCACATATTATCCACTCTTAAGATCCAAACATTCCAAAATTTTGACGAAGCCTTCACTATGGCTAGAAAGTTAGAAATCCAATCCCTTGAAGAAGGAACTCTCAATACTCAATCCATACATGCCCCATGTGATTCCCCTAGGTATTTGTTATCCAATTTTTCCCCTTTTGTAAAATTGGACAAATAGCACCTCGCAAAGAGAGAAAATGGAAAGATCAATTTGGTTATGGGATCTTGCATTGGCAAGTCAAGGCTTGGATCAACGAGAGAATGACATTAAATGATCACAAGGGGTTGGGATCGGGTCAGTAATGACTCATTGAGCCAAAAGTAATTAGGATTTGGCAGTGTAAAAGTGGCCAAGCTATGGAGGCGAGCTCGAAAAGGGACTCACCAAAGTTGGGCGGCCATGTCGGCCAAATAACAAAGTGGGCCGAGCAAGTAATTCGCAGAATAGAAAGGCTCGAAGTACGAAAGGGCTTGAGGGGTTTTTGGGGTCAAATCCCATTTCAAGGTCAATGGTGCATGAACTTCAGAGCTTGGCATTGGAGAATTCCGAATTGGTGAGCTCAAAAGGCCCAAAAGCTTAATGTCCGAAAGGGTTTTGGATTTTCAGAGGTCAACGCCTTTTCGGGGTCAACCATTTCGGGGTCTATCCTAAAAGGTGAATTTTGGGGACTCAATGGAATGGAGTCTGAAAATAGGAAAGGTAAATTTTGAAACTTGAAATCCAAATTTCAGAATTAAGGATTTCAAAGGTTTGGAGGTTTCGACGAGTTGGGTGGATGAATAGTGCCACAAGCCTAGAAAGAAAAAGGTTTGAAACCTGAAGTCTAAATTTTGGTATTTGGGGTTTCAAAATTTTGGAATATTTTAGGGCTTGGGTGGTTAAACAGTGTCGTGTACAATATGAGGTCAGACTCCAAACTCCAAAGTCCAATTTTTGGACTTCGGAGGTTCGACATTTTGGAACCTTTGAGCCGTCTCACCAGAAGAACAGTGACATCAACCTTTGAAGTAAAAGACCGAAGTTCTAGATCCCAAAAGTCTAAATTTTTTTATTTCGAAGGGTGTGATGTACCTTCAAATTCCAAAAAGGTAGATTAATCACTTGCATTTATTACAATATTCACTCTCATCTTCAAATGGCAATAAATTTTGATTGAGAGCTCAGATTTGCACAAAATAGGACTTTTTGGAAATCTCTCAATGTCCTCTAAAGTTCACCATTTTAGAGGATTGGTTCCAAATTTCTCACTTACCCAAATGATGAGAGTATGGGCTTCCTTTCTTCTCAAACAAGGAAAATTATATGGAGGAATGGTGTTTATAGTGGCATCGATCATTGTTACATGTGAGTTTACTGCATTTTTTGGTGATTGAAGAAAGATTTTGAATTCCTTATCTCTCCCTTCTCTCATTCTTCCTATATATTATAAAGAGGGTCTCATTTCAAAGAGTTAGATAATATTTCTTTGCACCTTGTTGGTGCTCAATTTGATCTCACCCCGTTTGCTCCTAAAAAAATTTCTATAGTCTACGGGCTCTATCATATTTTATATCTCCCCATATTGATGTGTGAAAGCTTTGTCATTCATTTGGTTACCAAGATCAGTCCTTTCCTTTTTGGTCGAGGATCACTTTAAGTCCAAAATTTGTTTTCCATTCCTCTATCCATGTGAAATAATTTGTAACTCGGGCGTAAATTCAGGTTTTTCCCCTTCCTTCTATTTTTTTTCCATAGTCATGTTTTGTTTATCCCTGTCAATTTTTATGCCTAACATCTTTGGAAATGTGGTCCTTTCTTATTGGATGTGGCTCGATGGGGCATTTTTAAACTCTAAGGACCTACTTAAACTCAAGTCTTGTAAATGTGGAGGGCCTGCGCTCATATGAAAATTTTCCTCTTGTTCCACTTAGAACTTCATCCTTTTTATGATCGAACAGGTAGTCCAACCCTAGATGGCCCAAGTAATTATATATGAGTCTAATGTGATCTCAAACCAATAGTCTATTTGAGGATCTAGTCTAGGGTTACGTCAGCAGATCATTCCACTAGGAAAATTTTAGTGTCAAATTTTCGTAAAATCCCGAATATTTGGGATTTTGGAAATTGGAATTGGTGAATTTTCAGCAGTGAGGCTTGCCACTCCAATTCTATACCTAAAATTTTCAAGCAACTTTTAAAGGCTTGGGTCATTTTATGGGTCAGTTCGCCTATTATTTATAGTTAAAAATGAACTTATTCATGTATTTCACCAACGTTTGTAATCAAAATGTGTAAATATTTGTTGAGGTATAATACATAGCCTAGGGGGTTGGATGGATGACCGATGGATATCGTCCAATGTGTAGTGGTTTTCTTAATGAAAAATCATCCAATTGAAATGGACATCTGTTTAATATAGATGTCCAACAAAGAGGATGTTGGTTGTCCAACCTAGGTTAGACGGTCATCCATTTTATGTCATTCAACCTTGGTTGGAAGATAGAAAATGGTCGGTCGTAAGGTTGGATGACATATAATGGATGGTCGCCCAACCTAGGTTGGATGACCATTCATTGTATGGCATCCATTATCTACCATCCAAATTGGGTTGGATGGCCATCCATTATCTATCACCCAAACCAAGTTGGAAAAAAAACAATGGACAACCATCCAACCAGGGAAGGACGACATATGTCAATAGTCGTTCCCTATGTTGCAAAATTCAGAGAAAATTGTTCCCTGCCAAATTTCCTTTGCCACGAAACATTTTTTCAGAAAGTTCGAAATTGAATCGATTCGAAGAGTTAAATTAGTGGAAAGTCGCCACCCATTCTAAACCAATTTTTTGAAGGGGGTCTTAAAATGAACCCTGGTCAAGATCTCTGAGTATGTTTAATTTCTCCTCAGTCCAATTGAATGGTTTCCTCAAATGTGAAACATGACCACTCTGTCATTTTAGCATCCAGCTAATATGCAAGAGCCACATTAAATATGGAAATTAAGACCATAATTCCTCTCTATATTCTCCAAGTACTTTGGAATGATTAGTTTCTTTGTCAAAAATGATGCTTTACAGTCTCTTTGTTTCTCCTTTGATCGAGGGTATGAGAAATCTCGTTCTCCCACTAATCCTCAATCTCGTTGTCCACTGGTTTCCAATATCTTTGTGGTGAAGTTTGTTCCAAACATCCACTCTGAACAAAAGGTAACCTAAAGGTTCATACACCAAATATTGACCTTAAACCTCAAAAAAATATTGAGGGTTAAGAAGTTCACCCTTTTGTTAAGGATGTGCAAGGGAAAAGTAAAATAGTATTAAATGATGAACAAAAAGAATGTAAAATACCAGGGGATTAAGATTTTTATCAACCATTTAGTCTTTATTCATATATAAAAATACATTACATTAGTCTCATACACACATACTTTCTCTCTATTCTCTATATCTCATACATTTCTCAGTCTATGGAACACATATCTCATCTCATGTGGTACACTATATTCATTTGATTGAGTACAATAAATATCTTTCTCACAAAATGAAGCCAAAAGACACTTATTTTGAAATCGTAAACTCTGTCAATCTTACACCTTACTATATTCATGTCCTTCTTTGGTTCACAGCTATAGGTAAGATTCTACAAATGGTTTCTACTGTGTTCCAAAGGCTTTTTATGTCTTCAGCAGGTATATTTAATCTTCGATGGCTCATCCTTCTTGATAGTTTGTGGCATTGTTTAATTACATTTGCAAGAAGAGCCTTCATCCTAGTGGATTGTTTTAAAAATTGATGAAGATCACCCTATCAATAGTGTTCAACTATCAGATAATTCCATATAGTCTTTGGAGGAATTAATTTAATCTCAAACTTTAAAAATATGTTAGAAGGTCTTAATTGACATTTTAGGTATCCTTCCTAAATTTCATAATTCTTTGCTGATGGAAACTCCCATGCAAAACAAGATTCCATCTGATACAAACCTTCTAGTTTGAAGGGTTTCAACTACTCGAGAAGGGAGGAATTTGGTTTTTAGGTCTATCCTTGTGAAGTTTCTCAATGGAATAGTGTAACCTCTATTATGCTTTTTCTAATGTGATCTAGCTATCCCACTCAAATTCCTTATCAATTTAAACTTCTTTTATGAATTCCTGAACGTACCCCTATTTTTCTCATAAATTGTGAACTGTATATACTCTTGCCTATGGCTGAGAGACTATTGTAGGATTTTTTGAGGATTTTATTCATGTCTTTAGATAACCATAGAATAATTATTGAAAGGATTGATAAATCAGAAATGACAACTCTTCAGAAACAATGACTCCACTCAATTTATCGAAGGTTTTCTATATAAACTTTCTACAAAAGATGGTATCCGACCTAACTGTCAACTACAAGGTTTTGTTATAACTTCAAGTGGTCCTCAAATCACCCTTGTCAACAGGCATGGCAAATCAAAGTAGTGAAATATCAAATCTTCTTAAATACTACATTACAGTAAGTATAATCACTTCTCAAAAATCAAATAATGATTTCTTGTTCATTAGAACCACCATGTAATACGATTAAGCTTACAACTTGTAACGGTTTTCCTTGACATACTACCCTGAGATTATTAGAGCCTTCTTTAGTTTTCCTTCTAATATAATGAATTAAATTTATTTACAATTACATTATATCTCCATAATTCAGTTCTTCCTTGATTTAAATCCTTTAATCCCTCAAAACACACACATTTTACCTTAATTACATCAACAAGAAGAACCATTCAAGGCTATAACCTAAAGTATTTAATCCCAAACAATGATTATGAATTCAAATCCTTAATATGACCTTTCACAAACTTTATACATGTTTTAATTCTCCAACGTCTACACCTAATACCAAAAATTAGCCAAAATTCCCATTATAAACTCAAATTTTCTTTTGTAAAAATTTAACAATATATAAAATAAACATACATACTATATAAAATATTTGTAGATTTTATAGAATTATATGCACACACATAAATTATTTCACAAAATGACCTCCTAAATAATCCTAATCCATCCTAACACACTTCCAAATCAAAATTGAGAAGTAAAAGAAAAATTCCAAGTTGGGAAGAGATGCTCCTACATCACCAGTTCTTTCCTACTGAAGATGAATTTGTAGATATATATTTACAAATCCATTATGTGCCGTGAAGTTTTATAAGTTTTTTGTAATACTTGGAATTTCATAGTTGACATTAAAGAAAGAGTGTGCATGAAAATTATACCTCCTAATGACTGGCCATGTGTTTTATTCTTCACCTTTATACTTCTACTCCAATTAAATCATTGTAAAAGCATCTTGTTATGATATTAGTAAACTTGTCACTCTAAGTTTATTGTGTAGCTCAAACTGGACATAAATCATCATGTTTTAAATGAGGTCACTTAATGCCTAAATCAATAAATGGATCCTAGAGATTTTTTTATAGATTTTCCATGATAAACTATGAGACGCATATCTCACAACATCATGTTTAAATAGAATCATCACTTTGCGATTTAGAGTTCCTCCAAATCATTTTGTACCAAAAGGTAATTTTAGCATGATGGTGTATAAATCCTTCAAATGTGATATGCTATCCTGAAGAGGGTTTAAGGATTGTAAATCCTATTGTATAAATACGTAATGTTTTCATATAAACCCCACTTAATATTAAGGGGGAGTGTTAGAACATTAATATTAAGTAGGGTTTATAACCCTCTTAAGTGTTATTATGCTATAAAATCTAGTTTATAATTAGTTAAATAAAAATATATAATATTTTTATTTTTTGAATATAAATTTTAAGATGTGTTAATTGATTATTAAAATCAAGTTATTGAAGTGGTAGGGTGCTTCACGAGAACTGTGTTTAAAAGGTAAAAACAACTTATATAGGGCTCTCGGGGCCTGATAAAATTAATCAAATTGAAAATGTTGAAAAAGGGAGAGAAGTGGTGAAGTGATGCACCAATTTTTGGTTTAGGCTTATTATCAATTGTATAAAATGACTGATTTTTGCAATTCTGAAAATAGGCTATAAGTTAGGGTGAAATCTAAAGGGTGTTTAGGAGGTGTTTTAGTCCTTTTGGACTCATGAAACTATAATATGATCTCATAATGGAGTTTCCCTCTAAAATGGATCATTTAAATATTTGAATTTTCAAGTGAGCCTAGGAGTGAATATGTGATGTAAATCCTCTTAGCAATTCATGCACTCAATAAAACCTTTGACTTAAAACTACTTCAAATCTTCCTCTTCATCACTCTAAACCATTCAATGGTTTTAAGCTTTAACTCACATAACTTGATCATACATGCCTAAACATGTATAATTCATCCTTGTTATGTTTGTGGAGCCTGTTTTCATGTTAGAGTTTGGTACACCTTCCATGTGTTACACTCAGATATTTTTACGGTGGTCCCGCTCACTGGTGAGCGGGTCAAGGGGGTTCGGGGGGGTGAAGCCCCTGAAGCAAATTTCCATGTGTGGTTTATTAACCCATGGGTAATGGGTAACCATTATGGGCTAGTTTTGGGCCCATGGCTTTTTGGTACCCATTGTTTTGTAAAACTGCCTCTTCAGCTACCTATTGATGTACTTATATATAGATGGACATAAAATAGGATTGATTATGAGTGTTTTTGTGAAGGTGAATAGTGTGTGTGAATTCAAGTGCGAATTTGGGAGGGTTTGTTGAGCATAGCTCCAAACAAGATCTGGTTATTGTAATTGTGAAGACTGTTGGCTTGTCATAAAATCTGAGCAAGTGTTCTTGGTGGATGTAGCCCACATTAGGTGAACCACGTTAAATATTGTCTTTGTGTTTTGCATATTTCATTTCTGTAATTTCTATTCATACTTCTTATTATTGTGATTCTGAGGAATTATTCCGCATTAGATTCTATTAATTCCTAGCAATTGGTATCAGAGTCTGGTTTGGTTTGCTAAAGTGTTGAATCGTAGGGAAATTTTTTTAGCTTGAGTGGGAGCTATGGCAGATGATGGAAGATCAAGGGTTGATAAATTCAACGGGTAGAATTTAAGTCTTTGGAAGATGCAGATGGAAGATTACCTTCATTAGAAGGATCTTTATACTCCGTTGTCTAAGAAGGTGAACACACCCTCGAGTATGACAGATGTGGAATGGGATTTGTTGGATCAGAAGGCACTTGGAATGATCTGGTTATGTCTTGCATCTTCAGTATTATTTAATGTTTCAAAGGAAAAGACTACAAAAAATCTAATGGATGCATTAGGGAAGTTGTATGAAAAACCCTCTGCCTCTAACAAGATATTTTTAATGAAAAATTTGTTTCATATGAAGATGTCTAAGAATAGTTCGAGTAGTAAATCATTTAAATTATTTCAATATGGTTGTGAATATGATAGCTTCAGTTATAATAGAATTTGATGAAGAAGTTAGGGATTTATAAATTATGTGCTCTCTACTTGAGAGTTGGAATAGCCTGGTAACGGCGGTAAGCAACTCAGTTCTAGCTAACTTGAATTTGAAGTTTGAGGATGTTTGTAGGGGTTATTCTAAGTGAGGAAATGTGAAGAAAAAGCTCCAAGGAATATTCTACTTCAAGGAATTCTTTGACAGTGGAAACCAGAGGGAGAGAGAAGAATAGAGGAAACCGTGGAAAATTAAAAGATCGGGCAAGGTCAAAATCCAAGAGTAATATTGTATGCTAGAATTGTGGAAATTCTTGGCATGCAAAGAAGGACTATTGGGAGCTTTGAGATAAGAAGAAACAATAGGAAGAAAATAAGGAGGAAAATATGGCATCGGGTAATGTACGCTAGGATGCTTTGATTCTTTCTTTGCATAATATTATTGAATCTTGGGTTTTAGATTCAGGGGTTTCCTTTCATGCTACTCCACATAGGCATTATTTTGTTGATTATGTTCAAGGGGATTTTGGGCATATTTTTCTTAGTGATGATGAGCCTTGCAGTATAGTTGGAAAAGGTTCTATTTCAGGTTCAGATGTAGAATGAGAATACATGGCTATTGAAGGATGTCAGAAATGTGCCTACATCAAGGAGAAATTTGATATCAACAGGGCAATTGGGAAGTGATGGTTTTACTGTGATATTTACAGCTAACTCTTCGAAGGTTACCAAGGGTGCTCTTGTGGTGGCAAGAGGTAAGAAGGTTGGAACCTTGTATTTAACCACTGATAGTACTAATGATTGTAATCTTATGGCTTCAAATGCAGATACAACATTATGGCACTACAGGCTCGGTCATATGAGCCATAAGGGCATGGACATCATAAAGAAGAATTTGCCTAGATATATAGAAATAGGTTTGGATTTTTGTGAGAACTGCATATATGGGAAACAGAACAGTGAGTAAGGTTTCTCAAGGTTAGACCAATGAAGAAAGAAGATTAAGTTAGAGTTGGTACATTTTGATGTGTGGGGGCCGGCTAAGGTATCATCTCTTGGGGGTTCAAGTTATTATGTTACTTTTATTGATGATGCAATAAGGAAAGTTTGGGTTTATTGCATTAGAAACAAATCTGATGTATTTTATACTTCTGTTAAATGGAAAGCCTTGGTAGAGAATGAAACATGTATTAAGTTAAAATGTCTCAGGTCAGATAATGGAGGGGAATATTACAGCAATGAATTTGATGATTATTTTTCTAAGAATGTAATCTGCACAGGAAAAAGATAGTTCCATGAACCCCACAGCAGAATGGGGTGTCAAAAAGGATGAACATAACAATAATAGAATGTGCTAGGAGCATGAGGATATATCCAGGATTGCCTCTTTATTTTTGGGCAGAAGCGGTGAGCACAGCTATGCACTTGATAAACAAAGGACCCTCAAGTGCCTTGGATGGAGGCATATTTGAGGAGGCTTGGGTACTATAAGAAAGTTGATTACTCATTTCTTAGAGTCTTTGGATGTGAGGTGTTTATTCATATTGACAAGGATGATAGGACTAAGCTAGAGGCTAAATTAGAAAAATGCAATTTTATTGGTTATGGTGGTGATGAACTTGGATTTAAATGTTGGAGTATTAAGGACAAGAAAATCATTCGGTCTAGGGATGTGGTCTTTAATGAGAAAGTCATGTATAAGTAATAGTTGTGGGAAAATAGGGAAGAATCCAAGGGTAGAATATGCAGTGGTATAGGATCTTCCAGAAGGGACAGTGACTTAGGAATCAGTTCAGGAACCTACTCAACAGGAACCCCAAACTCCTATAATGATGAGGTCTTTTAGGGTAAGAAAAGAACCTGAACATTTTTCTCCTTCTCTTTATTATTTATTACTCACTGATAGTGGAGAGCCAGAGAGCTTTGATGAAGCAATGTAGGTAAATGCCAGTAAGAAGTGGGAGCCCATGGATGAGGAGCATAAGTCTTTCATGGAGAACTAGACTTGAGATTTGGTGAAGCTACCAGAAGGTAAAAGAGCATTGCAGAAAAATTTGGTCTACAGAGTTAAAGATGAAGAACGAGGAGGAAAAAGATATAGGGTCTACAGAGTTAAAGATGAAGAACGAAGAGAAAAAAGATATAAGGCCCGGTTGGTGGTTAAGGGGTTTACACAGAAACAAGGTATATATTTTGATGAGATTTTTTCTCTTGTAGTAAAAATGACTTGTAGTAAAAATGACTTCTATCAAAACTGTTATTGGAATAGTGGCAGCAGAAGAATTGCAATTAGAACAGTTAGATGTAAAGATTGCATTTCTCCATGGTGATTTGGAGGAGGAGCTATATATGCAGCAACCAGAAGGATATGAGGTCAAAGGTAAAGAGGAGATGGTGTGCAAACTGAAGAAGAGATTGTATGGCCTCAAACAAGCTCCACGTCAATGGTATAAGAAGTTTGATAGCTTCATGATGGAGAAAGATTATATTAGATGTCATTTTGACCATTACATGTATACAGATAAATTTGAGGATGGAAGTTATATTATCATGTGTTTGTATGTTGATGACATGTTGGTTGCAGGTAAAAACATGCAGGAAATAAAAGTACTCAAGAAACAGCTAAGTGAATCCTTTGATATGAAGGATTTGGGGGCAACCAGACAAATCCTTGGTATGAGGATAACTCAGGATAGGAAGGAACGGAAGATAACTTTATCTCAAGTAGATTACATTAAGAAGGTATTGGATAGGTTTAATGTGCAGGATGCTAAACCGGTTGGGAATCCTTTGGCAGGCCTTTTTAAGTTATGAAAGGAGAAGTGTCCCAAGACAGAGCAGGAAAGAAACCAGATGTCCAAGGTACCTTACTCATCAGTGGTTGGTAGTTTGATGTATGCTATGGTGTGCACTAGGCCTGATATTTCCCATGCAGTGGAAGCAGTGAGTAGATTTATGAGTGATCCAGGTAAAGAGCATTGGCAGGCCGTAAAGTGGATCCTTCGGTATTTGAGAGGGACCATGGGGATAAATTTTGTGTTACAGTGGATCAGACACCACTTTGTGTGGTTATGTAGATTCAGACATGGCTGGAGATGTTGGACAGTAGGAGGAGCACAACAGGGTTATATTTACATTGTAGGTGGGACAACAGTGAGCTGGATTTCACGACTATAGAAGTTGTTGGCTTTTTCAACCATGGAGGCTAAGTATGTTGCTGCCACAGAGGTAAGCAAAGAGATTATTTGGTTACAACAATTGCTTGAGGAGTTGGGGCATAAGTAGGAGGAATGTAAGCTATATAGTGATAGTCAGAGTGCTATACACCTAGCTAAGAACTCTGCTTTCCACTCTAGGATGAAGCATATACAGTTGAGATATCACTTCATCAGGACAACTTTGGAGGAAGATAAGTTGAAGTTGGAGAAGATTCATACCAGTCAGAATCCTATAGACATGATGACCAAGGTGGTCACAAGGGATAAACTAAAGCTATGTTCAGCTTTGGTTGGCCTTCATGGATGATAGTGAAGGGTTGAGAAGCTTGCTCAGTGGAAATCAGTCTCCAAGTGGGAGATTGTTATGTTTGTGGAGCCTGTTTTCATGTTAGAGTTTGGTACACCTTCCATGTGTTACACTCGGATATTTTTATGGCGGTCCCGCTCGCTGGTGAGCGGGTCAAGGGGGTTCAGGGGGGTGAAGCCTGTAAAGAAAATTTTCATGGGTGGTTTATTAACCCATGGGTAATGGGTAACTATTATGGGCTAGTTTTTGGGCCCATGGATTTTCGATACCCATTGTTTTGTAAAACCACATCTATTCGGCTACCTATTGATGTACTTATATATAGATGGACATACAATAGGATTTATATGAGTGTTTTTTGTGAAGGTGAATAGTGTGTGTAAATTCGGGAGGGTTTGTTGAGCACAACTCTAAATAAGATCTGATTATTGTAGCTATGAAGACTGTTGGCTTGTAGTAAAATTTGAGCAAGTGTTCTTGGTGGATGTAGCCCACATTGGGTGAACCACATTAAATATTGTCTTCATGTTGTGCATATTTAATTTCTGTAATTCTATTCATACTTTTTACTATTGCGATTCTGAGGAATTATTCCGCATTAGATATTATTGATTCCTAATAGTTTCTCAATATTCCTCCAAATGATGCCTTTCCCAAATACATTCCTTATGAAATTGTCCAAGTCTTCAGTCAGATCAAGATTTTTGTTCCAATTGTTGAGTTGCTTAGTATTCTTGAGCACAAGAAAAGGGCCTTTGAGTATTTGGGATTGAAGGAAGAAAAGATTACCCAAGGCAGAAATGTAAACAATGTTGAGACCCCTCTTACCATTGCAGAGTTGGAAAAATCCCAAGTGCTAGAAGAACTAAGTGAGCCACCTGAAGTATATTTGGGAACATCGTTAGTTGAGTCCCAACTGAATGTAGATCCATTTTTCAGTACTCTGATTATTAGGGACAGGTTGTTACACAACTGTATGTTTGATTCTAGAGAATCATACAATGTTATGCCTCTTGAGGTCATGAATGAATTAGATATCAAAGTGACAGTAGCTTATGGGAAGTGCACTGTCATGGATTCCAAATTGGTTCCAGTGGTTGGATGTGTCAAGGGTTTGATAGTGCAACTCACAGGCTACCCAGGAAAGAACTCAAAACTAGATGTTGCTATTGTTGATTGCCCCACCAAATGGGGAATGTTGTTATCAAGAAAATGGGCTGCTAGTGTGGGTGGTAGTTTGCAAATGGATATGTATTTTGCCACTATACCTATTGAGGGAACTCTTGTAAAGTTGCATGGTGAAAAGAAGATGCTACATCTAATTGAGGATCCCAATAATGCTTCCTATGAAGTGTTATACACTGACACTGATGCAGATAACTTTGTTAGATTTGCTGATGGTAAAGAGTAAAATATTGATCAATGCAAGTCTCTTAATGAAGTAGGTTCTCCTTAAATTTATTTGTTTGATGGAGCTTGCTCTAAATTTGGAAATGGTGTTGGTATTATTCTAATATTTGTAGGCCAGGAAGAGTTTGTTTTCTCTTTTAAACTCAACTTTGAGTACACTAAAAATATTGTTGAATATGAAGCATTGTTATTGGGTTTAAGAATTGCTTGGAAATATGGTATTAGAGAAATCATTTTTAAAGGATATTTAGAGATAATTTTCAAGTAGGTTAGAAAGTTGTATGCAACAAAAAATTAGAGAATGAAGTAGCATAAGCATGCAGTCTTGGATTTCATTGAGATGTTTGACTCCTTCAACATAATACGTCACGATAGGAAGTACGATACTTTAGCAGATAAATTGGCCATATTGGGGTCTAAATTTGAAAAGTGTAATGTTTCCCCTATTGTGAGTATAATATTGAGGTATTGACTAGGCCATATGTTCCTGAAAATGTTAAACACTGGCAAGTGTTCACAGACAACGCCCAGGTGCAAAGGTTTTTGTAGAACCAAGGAGAATTTAGCGATCAACATATAGATTGGGAGCTAATGGTTTGTGTGGCTAATGGAAAGGATACTTTATTTGGAAAAGACATCATTTAGTTGAAGACTAATAATATTCCCAGAGGTTTGGTAGTGTTATCTCATTTTTATGCTTACATCAAAATTTAGTGATAACCCTAGGAAAATTTTGAGCTGGTTTCCTAAGAATGGCCTTTCAGAGAGATAATCAGGTTTCCAGGTTTCTATAGCAAGACAACATGAGTTTTGGATGCTTCATGTTGTATGTTCCCCGAAGCCCAAAACCCGCATCAAGTAAGTCTTTCAGGTTTTCAGGTCTAAAGAGCATTGGAACATGCCTTAGTCAAAACATGCTTCATGTCACATGTCTTCTGATTCCCGAAACCTGATTCACTCCTTTGTATCAGGTTTTCAGAACCATCAAGCATCATGCTTCATGTCACTTGCTTCCCACAACCCGAAACCCGAATTGATATGAAATCCTTTGTATCGGGTTTTCGGGTCTAAAGAGCATCGGAACATGCCTTAGTCAAAACATGCTTCATGTCACATGTCTTCTGATTCCCAAAACATTATTCGCTCCTTTGTATCGGGTTTTCAGAACCATCAAGCATCATGCTTCATGTCGCATGCTTCCCGCAACCCAAAACCCAAATTGATATGAAATCCTTTGTGTTGGGTTTCCGGACATCCCGAACATGTTGACATGGCATTAATGCTGAGTTATCAGGTGGTTGACACACATGTCAACTGAAGTGTATTAAATGTGAATTTTTTATAAATACTCAGATTTCCACGTCATTTTTACCAGACATACTTTTTACCTTGTGGATTTTTGTGCATGCGTCTTCAACCCCGAAACCTGACTCACCTTCGTGCTCGATTGCATTGCTTGTTTTTTATCATTTTTCGATCTGATTGAAGGTATTTCCCTTTGTTCTTTGTTTGTGAAATTTGTGGAAGAATTGTGTAACGATCCTTCTAAATTCCTCTTTCTTTCTTGTTAGGGTTTTGGGGTTTTTGATTATTTATTCCTTTTTGGGTTGTGTTCTAATCAAGTTTGTGTTTTAAGGGTTCACCCTTGGAATGCTCACTTAGTTTTATTCCTTGGAATATGCCATTGTTATGAAAATAGAAGAATATATCAAAAATTCATAGCAATGGAGAGGAATTTGCATGTTTTTAGCTAAAAAAAACCTGATTCCTTCTTTTCGGGTTTCGTAGGGTGTTTTGCATCTTCCAAATCCTGCAGTATATTGGGAAATCCAAGGTGCCAGACATTCCAAAATCTTCAGCATCCTCTAAGGTGTCAGATACTTCAAACCTCGGATCCTCCAAGTATAAGGATTTCCAATCTTTGGCATCTAACAATAGTGTGGATTTTTCGAACCCTTCGACATCTTCCAGTGTTGCGGGTTTTTCAGAGTGGCGGACATGTCATACCTTCCGACAGGTTCAACTGATTGTCGGGACTTTACAAGTGTTCGACACCTACTATTCTTTGATACTCTCTGTAGTGTTTCAGGCCTATGAGATTCCTTCCCAATTTCTATTGGAAGGTATACCTGCTCAACGGTGGTAAAATCCAAGAACATTACACACGAGCTTCAAGATAAGTTGAAAAATCACATCCAGAGATAGGTTCAACTTTTGAGGAGTCCTCAAGTCATATGGAACTTTGTACCTACACATACCAAGCATAGAAGACATCTGGATTGATTTACGGGATGAATTTGCTGTCTGAAGAAAAGATCACAGCATGCTAACACTTGTAGAGATTCAGACACTCGAGCTCACCGACATTCCAATGGGTACTGGTGATAATGAAAGTGTTTTGGATTCTTCCTATGATAGACTGAATTAAGTTCAATATGTTTTCCCACCTATTGATTGGTCTATCGGTGAAAAATCCTCTCTTATAGATAGATTCTCACATGCACCAAGGCATGGCTTACCTCTTGGGGGATGAGTTTCAAAGAAGATAGTTTTTCAAAGTTGGTTTCTTTAGAGGCGGGGTCCTCCAAAAAGGAAAAGGACAAAAGCTCTTCCAAGGGACCTATAAAGGTCAAATTTGTCAAGAAGAGAAGAGAAGAAGAAACCCCTTCAACTGCTACTCCAGTCGAAACGGTGAATTTGCCAAAGTCACCAACAGCATCGGAAATAGGGGAAATTTCTTTGGAAGGAGAGGTGAGTCAACCCCTAATTTCACCATTTGCTGACTGCCCAAAACAAGTAAATCTATCCCTTACATCCCAGGCTTTGGCGTCAGGATCCACACTTCCTACTGCACAACCACTTCCACCTCCTCTTTCCCCATCCACTTCATTAGCCATGGCCAACATTTTCTCTGGACTCTCACCTCTCTCTGCTGGGACCAAAGTAACTATAGATATGCCTCTTCCTACACCTCTTTTTACTGAATCTACTACCACATTGGTGACTGTTCCCACTCCACCAGTGAATCCCTCTCCACCTGAAAGTATGACACCAAATTCTACAACAGTGGAAACTCCTTTTGGCATGCCTCAATGGTTACTTGAGAAAACTCCAAGGAAAACCCAGGTGCTTGTACCCATACTAGCCTTTGATTTTAGTTCACTCAAGGCTTCTACTACTAAATCAACCAAGAAACCCAAAACAATTTCAAGGGTTTTAGTGGATGCTTCGGGACATAAGTTCGCAGAGATCGCCACTCCCGTGACTGAAAAGACCAAAGAGGACATAGTGGCCTTTGAATATCAGATAACTGGGGTTGCTCTAGGAGAGGTGTTGGTAGAAGGAGCACAACAAGATGCATGAGATGCTATGAATGTGCTATGTTAGAAATTAAAGGAAACAAAGGACAATAGGGATGAGCTTAAAGAAAAGGTGGAGCAATTGACTAAGGTATTACCTAAGCTCTCAAAACCCCTTGAGTCCATACCATCATCCTCTATTCCTATCGTGTTCGATTTCTCGTCGTTACCCATAATTGAAAAGATTAATGAAAAAGGGAGAGTGGTTGATGAATGGAACTAAAGGCTGCTCCTACAGGGGAAAGAAGTAATCCAAGACACTGTAGAAGTCTATCAATCTTTGGAGAATATACAGAGTGATGGGGAAAAAGTGGATGATGATTTCTCTCAAGAGATCAGACACCTGGAGTTGAATTTCGAAGCTCTCTAAGTGTTGAAGCAAATCCCATCACACATCTTGGTGTAAGAGGGCATCATCCCACATGCGGATAAGCATTTCCAGCTGACCAAGGCCATCAGACTTAGAATAAAGATTCTCAACGAAGCTTGTAGCAAATTGAGAGAATCAAGAGATCAATTGATTGATGGCAAGAGTGACCTGGAAGAAGAACTGATCAAAATCTGTGCAAAAGTGTTAGGTGGAGACTTGGGTATCCTACCAGTTGATGGTCTTTTCAAACAAATCCAAGAATCAATTCAGCATGAACCAACTCACGGATTTGGCATTGAAATCATTGATAGGTTTGTAAAGATTGAACATTCTTTGGAAACCCTGAGAAAACTCAACAAAATATTGAGAAAGCTCCCCGGCAATGCCAGTGACACTCATGAAACATGTGAAGTCTTGAGTGATCATTCCACTATGCACCTGATGAGAATGAGATGCAAGGTATAATCCAGAAATTCCAAGAATTTCAGAACAAACAGGATCTTTTGGAAGAAGGGAAAGATGAGGAAGAGAAAGATGATGATTCAGACTAAGTCACAATGCAACATGTCATTTCAATCTTGAAATTGACATGTCTTTTTCATTTTTGTTTCATCACATAGGAAGTAAATTTTGACTTGGTCTCCTGCATGAGAGCCAAGTAAAATAGGACTCTTGTTAAAACACAGTTTTTATAGGGTTTATCCTATTTTCTCTCTGACTCTTTTTATTATAAATAAGGGATGCTCATGCATTCCAAGAAGTTGAGATTTTTTGGAATATTGAGAACCTTTGGGCAGAAGAAGAACTTTGTATTCTCTTTCAATCATTCAAAGAACATAAATTGATGTCGTTTTTGCAAACTTTGTGTTGTGAGATTCATATCTCTTAAGATATTTCTCTTATGTTTAGGATCTTAAGTTGTTCTTAGTTTAGCGTTCTCAATCATTTTAAATTGTTTCAAACATTACATTACATTTGTTATCTAGAACTCGTATTATTATTTCGTGATCTGTGTTTGCTCGAAAGAAAGTACGTTCCCGTCATTTCCTTTCCGTGATGTGTCCTTTCTAATCTATTTTATTTCCAAATCAGCAATATTTCTAGATTATTGTGGATGTGGCTTTCAGGATTCTGTCCTGACCCCAATGGTTAGAATAGTGTGAATATTGTATGCATTATTTATATTGTGTTTTAGATTAATAATAAACAGGCAGCCTCACCTGTCTTTGAGGAGGGATTCAATCCCATGTACTGTGGTTGAACCTCATATTTCATCTTAGCAAAATATCCAACCAACAGTTTTTGGTGACTCCACTGAGGAATACGGATCAATAGTATAAAGCTTATCCTATTGGTGTCTGGCAACTCCGTATTTTCCTTATTTTCAATAAGATCTCTTTCTCGGTTCAAGATGGCAAAAAAAATCTTCACTCTGTCCTGTCTAGCTTGGGGTGAAATTGATCCATTATTTGATTTGCTGCAACAACATAATTTTAGTCTTTCCCCCAACAACGTTATTTCTATCCGAACTAGAAGTTCTTCATCTGTTAGGAGAAACTAGATCCCCGTAGAATGAGAAGTGTTTGCAACTTGTCGTGCGTTATTATTGTCCGACACTTAGATCCCTATACACACTCTTTTCAGAAGGATGGAAGCACAACATGTGCCCTGGGGCGCATCTATTCGTCCTCTTTCTTTAACTCCACCATTACACAAGTTACCACATGGATCATGTAATAACATTCCCAAGTTCAATGGTGATGGGAAGTAGCATCCTGATGAACACATTGCATCTTTCTTTGTAGCATGCGGTGTCCTTGGAGTAGCTCACGAAGATGTCTCTGTTTGACTCTTCATTGAAACATTGCAAGGTGCAGCAGCCGAGTGGTTTTACCACCTTCCAAACGCATGCATCACAAACTGGGCTACCCTGAGGACCAGATTCAAAGCATGATTCAAACTGGCTGAAGATTCTCATGCTTTGTTAGCACAACTTACCCATATGAAAAAGGAATCTCATGAACCCATGCGGGACTTCATGGCAAAGTTCAACAAGCTAATCAAAAATATTCTGGAACTAGTTGTACCTACTCTGGAAAATTAGAAATGCTTCTTCATTAATGCTCAGCCCCCCGATGTGAGCTTCCTATTAAGAAGGTCGGTTATCCCTGATTTGGATACCGCTCAGTCAATGGCTATTGAAATAGAGGATGATCTCATTCTAGCGGGAAGAATTAGGAAAGATGCACCCAAGCCTAAAAATCAAGGTTCCTCTTAAGGTAACACTGACCCTATGATTCAAAAGATGACTAATGATTTGATTTTTTTTAAAAACCAGATGTCCCAACAGGTGAGCAATGTTCCTTATCAGGATAACCCTAGACGAAATTTCAATAACACCAATGGTGCACCTATAAGAGACAGGCCGTGGTTAACTCCTGCTCAAGTGAGGCTGGAAATCAAAGCTCCTCCCGTTAACGTAGTAGTAGAGATAGTTGAAGAGGAGGAAAAACTAGAAGAACAGAATTCCTCTGAATCTTTTGAAGCTTTAGGATACACTGATGAGTCTTATGACGATTCGGCTGGTGACTCCAACATTGGGTATTTGGAATACGAGGAAGATGAATGTGCACCAGATGGTCAGTCATTTTCTTTCTTCACTCGATCCCAATCTCAGAATCCAAGAAAACCTCTTGAAAGCCCCAAGGAGAAGAACAAGGAAGCTCCCATAGCCATAGTTAAGAGAGGTACCCCTATCTCAGCACAAATTGAAAGAGAAGTCACCAAAAAGGTAACAAATTCCCCTCATTCTCCTTCTCCCAAGGTCAGTACCTCAGCTCAAGCTCATGTGATTAGAACCAAACCTACTATCACTCCTTCTTATACTGCTTTTGACATTATTGACCATGCAAAAAGAACCAAGATCCAAATGTCAGAAGTAGAATACCTTCAGTCAAATCCTGAACAGTTTGAAAAACTCACCAAATTCATTAGAAGCAAAGCTGCTGTTCCCCCACCTTCAAAAGGTCTTTTTCCAAATCCTACTCAATCCCCACCTTAGAAAAATCTAACCTTTGCTTCTTCTTCAGGAAATATTGAACCATTTTATTTGTCTTTGCTTATAAATGGGTTTAAACTCAGCAATTGCATCATCGACTCAGGGGCCTCCGACAATGTTATGCCCACAAAAGTAGCCCATGCCCTTGGGCTTACTTTGACTAAGTCATATGGACGGTGTTACTCCATGGAAACCAAGAAAGTTCCCTTGATTGGTCAAATCAAAGATGCACAGTTTGTATTCGTTGCCTTCCCAAAGAAGAGAGTGAAAATGACCATTCTAGTTGTTGACATTCCTGCAGCTTACGATATCCTCTTGGGTAGAGGTTTTTGTAAAGACATCAGAGGAGAGATTAATATGGATTGGACTAAGGCCAAAATCCCAGTCAATGGGGTCTATCGTGTTCTCCATCCTGAGCCTCAGGAAAAGTATTTGGTAACTAAATTAGATGACCTTAAGACTCAAATCCTTTTCGAAGATGCTAGTTTTGGAAATTACTTCATGACATCAGAGGTACTAGCTGTAGATGTCAAGAAATAAGATTTTAATAATATTTGGAACCTTGAATTTGATGGTAGCTGTTCAACCACTAGATCATGTGCTGGTTTAGTTCTTATATCTCCTGATTATGAGATCTTTCCCTCTGCCTTCAAATGTAGTTTGATAATACTAATAACACGACTGAATATGAAGCTTTGTTATTAGGATTAGAAATGGCCAGAAAAAAGGGAATTTGAAATCTCAAGGTTCAAGGAGACATAGAGCTGATTTTCAACAAGGTCAAAGGGATTTATCAAGTGAAAAATGATCGCCTGAGACATTACAGGAACAAAGTTTGGGATAATATAGAATGCTTTGACACATTCTCCATTAAAGCAGTTTTGAGAGATTATAACGACAAGGCTGATTCTTTAGCCGTGTCTGCATCCCTCCTTCTCCCTCATCCTCAGTTCAAACAAGATACATACACCATTGAGATTGTGTATCATCCAAGTATTCCAGATAATGTGGCTCATTGGCAAGTGTTCAACAATGATCAACAGGTGTTGTATTTTTTAGAAAAAACTGACAATTTTAGTGAGCTATACTTTGAAGGTTTGGAATCAGCTTTCTATGAATCTATTTCAAATCCATATCAAGAGGTTGATGGTGAGTTTATTTAGCTTAAAGGAAAAAGGATTCCCAAAGGGTTGGTTTCTTTGGAGGGTTTTTTTGACAAGTATGACCGTTTCATTCAAAACAAGAGACAAACTGAAGGAGCTTCTTCCTCGGAAGTAGATAAAGTCAATCTAGGTTCGTCTGATCAACCTCAAATGGTGAATATTGGGAAATGTTGTTCCCCTGAGGAGAAAGAAAAATTCACTTCACTCCTAAAGAGATACATGGATGTCTTAGCCTGGTTCTATGCAGATTTAAAATACTTCAAGCCCAAAGATGTATAGCACAATATTCCTTTGAAGCCTGATGTAAAACCCTACAGGAAAAAGCAAAGACATTACAATCCCAAGATCTTAGGGACTATTCTTCCAGAAATTTAGAAAATGTTAGATGCAAGGATTATTTTTCCAATCCATCATTCCACCTGGGTTGCTAACATCATCCATGTCAGGAAGAAGAATGGCGAAATCCATATTTGTGTTGATTTCCGGAACCTAAATCAGTCTTCATTAAAAGACAACTATCCCTTGCCTATCATGGATCAGGTGTTACAGACTATTACTGGATTGGAAATGTTATCCATGCTCGATGGATTTTTAGGATATAAGTAAGTTGAGGTAGCTGTGGAGGATCAACACAAGACGACCTTCACAACCCCATGGGGGACCTTTACTTACAGGAGGATGCCCTTCGGCTTGATCAACGCCGGAGCCACCTTTCAAAGAGCTATGGACTTGGCATTCAGAGACCTCATGGGAAAAATCTTAGTGGTATATTTTGATGACTTGACTATTTTCTCTAAAAAATGGAGTGATCATTATGATCATTTAGAACAAGTACTGTTGAGATGCAGGCGTCACGGGATTTCATTAAATCCCAAGAAGTCCATGTTTGGAGTGACTGAAGGAAAGTTGCTAGGTCATATTTTTACTAGAGAAGGAACCAAGAACAACCCAGAGAGGGTGAAGGCCATTCAGAGCCTTACCTTACCCATAAATAAAACCGGAGTTCATTCCTTCTTTGAAAAGGTCAATTTCTTAAGAAGGTTTGTACCTGATTTTGCTGATAAAACCAATGATATCCTTGGGATGATGAAAGGAAAAATTCCATTTCAATGGATTACTGAAGGGGAGATTGCATTTGATGAATTCAAAAGGGAAATTTCTTGCGCTCCTATCTTAGTATGTCTAGATTTCAAAAAATATTTCATCATGTATAGCTACGCCTTCGCACACATAGTGTCAGCCATCCTGATGTAGGAGAACGAAGAGGGCATTAAAGCTCCCATCGCTTTCATGAGCTGCCCATTAAAGGAACATGAACTAAAAATGTCATAGATTGAAAAGCATGCTTATGCAGTGCTACGAGTGGTGAAACATTTCAGGTACTATGTGTTGAACTCTCATACCCTCTTCCTCATTCCTGACACCGCCGTTAAATCCATTTTGACTCAGCAAGAGCTGGGTAGTCAATGAGGTAACTGGATAGCTAAAGTTTAGGAGTATGACTTGGACATTAGACCTACCAAGTTGGTATGAGGAAGGGGCCTGTGCCAATTGATCACGGAAAATCATGTTGAAATAGAATGCGAAAGGACAGAAGATACTTCTTCAGCATTTCCCATGGTGATTTTTGTGAGCACAATTGATGAATGATACACAAATATTAATTTCTTTCTGACTTATGGTGAATGCCCCCCGCATTTAAGCCAAAAGGAGAAGAGGATGGTTAAGTTAAGATCTACAAGATACCTCCTGTGGGATAATGGAATATATAAGAAAGGCATTGATGGTGTATTCCTGCGTTGTGTTGATAAGTCACAGCAGGTGAAGTTACTAGAGTCCTTCCATAGTCTAACATGCGGAGGAAATTTCTCATCCTCCGTAACAGCGTATAAGATATTACGGGCTAGGTACTATTGGCCCACTCTCTTTTGAGATTCAACAGAATGGGTATCCAAGTGTGAAGCTTGTCAACATTTCGTTGGTCGCCCTAAGCTAGCAGCTCTTCGCTTGAAGCTTATAGTGATCGAAGAACCTTTTCACCAGTGGGGAATTGACTTCATTGGAATGTTGAATCCTGTCTCTAGTGCCAGATACAATTACATACTTACTGCTATAAACTATTTTACCAAGTGGGTGGAAGCTGCACCAATAAAGCAGGCCACCTCAGAAGCCGTGTGTAAATTCCTTAAAGAAAATATAATTGTCAGATTCGGTGTGCCTCACAAGATTATTGCTGATAATGCCTCTAATTTCTCATCGCATGAGTTGAATTTTTTTTTTTATGGATTTGGCATCACCCTAGCTCACTCATCTGACTATTATCCCCAAGGAAATGGGCAAGCTGAGTCCAACAACAAGAACCTGGTTACCATAATTAGAAAGCTAGTAGATTAAAACTAGAGGACATGGCACAAAGCATTGTATGATGCGTTATGGGTGTATCAGATTACCCCAAAGCAAGCTATAGGAATGTCCCCTTTCAAAGTACTGTATGGGATTGATGCTGAGATTCCTATCTTAGTAGAGTTGTCAGCCTTACAGTTGGCCAAAGCAGTCGAATATGTGACTTTTCAAGATTCTATTGAAAAAAGGGTTATGTACCAAGCCAGGCTAGAAGAGGAACGAAGCAAGGTGGTTGATCACATTGCAGATCATCAGAGTAAAGTAAATAAATTTTTTGATAAGAAATCAAGGCAACGTAATTTCTAAATTGGAGATCTAGTGTTGCTTTGGGATAAGAGAAGGGCACGGAAAGGAATGCACGGAAAGTTTGATTCTTTGTGGAAAAGACCTTTTAAGATTCATCAACTGAATGGTGAAAATAGTTTCTGTCTATCATATCTTGGTGGAGAGTCACCCCCCTTACCTTTCAGTGGCCAACATCTGAAGTTGTTCCATCATTAATGCGAAATGCTCTCTTGCATTGTACATACTTTGTTTTTTGTCGTATGTTTACTTTTTATCTTCTTTCTTTCTTTGTTTTGTTTTCGGTTTTCTTCTTTGACTCCATAGCCCAATGGATAAAGCTAGAGATTCAGAGTTCTCTTCCTTTGATGTCACAAAGAAAGTCCCCAACCGGAGCCAATTGTTATCTCATTTTTGTGCTTACATCAAAATTTAGTGATAACCCTAGGAAATTTTTGAGCTAGTTTCCTAAGAATGCCCTTTCGGAGAGATAATCGGGTTTCCAGGATTCCATAGCAAGACAACATGAGTTTTGGATGCTTCATGTTGTATGTTCCCCGAAACCTGAAACCTGCATCAAGTAAGTCTTTCAGGTTTTCGGGTTCACCAAGCATCAGAACATGCTTTAGTCAAAATATGCTTCATGTCGCATGTCTTTTGATTCCCGAAACCTGATTTGCTCTTTTGTATCAGGTTTTCAGAACCATCAAGCATCAGAACATGCCTTAGTCAAAACATGCTTCATGTCGCATGTCTTCCGATTCCTAAAACCCGACTCACTCCTTTGTATCGGGTTTTCGGAACCATCAAGCATCGGAACATGCCTTAGTCAAAACATGCTTCATGTTGCATGTCTTTCGATTCCCGAAACCTGATTCACTCCTTTGTATTGGGTTTTTAGAACCATCAAGCATCATGCTTCATGTTGCTTGATTCTCGCAACCTAAAACCTGAATTGATATGAAATCTTTTGTATTGGGTTTCTAGACATCCCGAACATGCTAACATGGCATTAATGCCGAGTTGTCGGGTGGTTGAAAAATGTGTCAATTGAAGTGTATTAAATGTGAAATTTTTATAAATACCTGGATTTCCACGTCATTTTTACTAGACAAACTTTTTACCTCGTGGATTTTCGTGCATGCATCTTCAACCCCAAAACCCGACTCGACTTCGTACTCGATTACACTGCTCGTTTTTTATCATTTTTCAATCTCATTGAAGGTATTTCCCTTTGTTCTTTGTTTTTGAAATTTGTGGAAGAATTGCATGATGATCTTTTAAAATCCCTCTTTCTTTCTTGTTAGGGTTTTGTGGTTTTGATTATTTATTCATTTTTGGGTTGTGTTCCAATCAAGTTTTTGTTTTAAGGGTTCACCCTTGGAATGCTTACTTAGTTTTATTCCTTAGAATATGCCATTGTAATGACAATAGAAGAATGTATAAAAAATCATAAAAATGGAGAGGAATTTACATGTTTTGACCTGACAAAAACCTGATTCCCTCTTTTCGAGTTTCACAGGGTGTTTTACAGTTTCCAAATCCCGCAGTCTATCGGGAAATCCAACTTGTCAGACACTCCAAAGTTCCCGACATCCTCTAAGTTGTCAGATATTTTAAACCTCCCAGCATCTAACAAAAGTGTGGGTTTTTCGAGCCCTCCGACATCTCCCAGTGTTGTGGTTTTTTCAGGGTGGCGGGCATCTCATACCTTCCGACAGGTTCAACTAATTGTCGGGACTTTCCGAGTGTTCAACACATACTATTCTCCGATACTCTCTGTAGTGTTTCGAGCCTTTGAGATTGCTGAGCAGGTCCTCAAACCTGAAGTATCTAAATTAGAAGTAATCAGTTCACTCCTCCTTTGAAATTCCTCATGTCAGATCCTGGTTCATCACAGGATAAGAAAGAAAAATTAGGGAGGATGAAGTACAAATTTAGGAAGGTGGAGTCTCCTTCCTACATTGATTGTAATTATGACATCTGGTATACAGAACTCAGAAACATAGATATGGAAGACTTTTGGAATAGAGTCAAGAGTTCTTCCCAAACCCCATGGATGAAATCAATAGTTGGTACTGGTCTCCCTCTTGCAGCAAGTTTCCCCATGTTTTCTCAGTACCCCGAGTTCATCTTATCCTATGCTTTAAATTATGACTCTGCTTCTCTTTCTGTGAAAAATTAGGCGGGAGAGCTCATAATCAAGTTAGACGGAGGTTACTTCGATGACCTTCTCAAGCTGCCTAACTTTGAGGAGTATGGGAACGTAGATCTCAAGTCAGCCCAAAAATATTGGGACAATGATCAGGAAGATTGTATCAAACACGTGAATAAGAAGTTCCTAATCAAAGCCAAGCCAACTGTTTTTAGGTTCCCAAGACTTGTTCCTAGAAGTGATTTCATTAAGGAAATTAATGATATCATTACTTTGCTAAGCCGGGTTTTTGGGTTCCCTGAATCAAATGTTTTCCAAGGATGGATGTACTAATTCAAGGTCATCATTAAGAAGAATCAACAGGGGATTGATTGGGGTAGCCTTATCAGTAACGTGATAGATTCTCAGATGACAACAATCTTGTCTACTGGGAAGTTTTATATGTCCTCGTATGTCACCTATGCAGCAACTGGCATGAGGAGTTATCCTGGATTGTACACAAAGGCGAACAAGACAGTGGAACACATTTATCGGTATTTTCCTCAGTTAACAAGAAAAGGGTCTGAAGAAGAATTCAGAAGGGTAAATGATGCCTTCTTTTACAAGAACATCTACAGGTTAAACCCTGAACTAAGGAAAACAAGGGTTTTTGATGAGGCATGGGCTGAGGTTTCGAAATGGGGTTGTGTCTTCTTACAATTCAAGAAGTTCACATACCTTCGGGTGGTCATGTACCCAGGTGATCCTTTCAGTTTTCCCAGATATCTCGGAGAAAAACTAATCTTGATGGAGTTAGTTAGGTAATTGTTGGATTTTCACAAGTTCCAACAGAGTAAACACAAGGCCGCCATATCCTTCCCAATTTCTATTGGAAGGTATACCTACTCAATGGTGGTAAAAGCCAAGAACATTGTACATGAGCTTCAAGATAGGTTGAAAAAACACATGAAGTCCAGAGATGGGTTTGAATTTCGAGGAGTCCTCAAGTCATATGGAACTTTGTACCTCCACGTACCAAGCATAGAAGACATCTGGATTGATTTACGGGATGAAGTTGTTGTTCAAAGAAAGATCACAACAGGCTGACACTTGTAGAGATTCAGACACTCGAGCTCGTCAACATTCCAATGGGTATTGGCGATAATGAAAGTGTTTTGGATCCTTCCTATGACGGACTGAATGAAGATCAATATGTTTTCCCACCTATTGATTGGTCTATCAGTGAAAAAGCCTCTATTACAGATAAACCGGCCTCGATTCTCACATGCACCAAGGCATGGCTTACCTCTTGGGGGATGAGTTTCAAAGAAGATAGTTTTTCAAAGTTGGTTGCTTTGGAGGCAGGGTCCTCCAAAAAGGAATAGGACAAAAGCTCTTCCAAGGGACCTATAAAGGTCAAATTTGTCAAGAAGAGAAGAGAAGAAGAAACCCCTTCAACTGCTACTCCCGTTGAAATGATGAACGTGTTAGATTCACCAACACCACCAGAAAAAGGGGAAATTTCTTTGGAAGGAGAGGTGAGTCAGCCCCTAATTTCACCATTTGCTGACTACCCAATAGAAGTAACTCTATCCCTTACATCCCAGGGTTTGGCATCAGGATCTGCACTTCTTACTTCACAACCACTTCCACCTCCTCTTTCCCCATCCACTTCATTAGCCATGGCTAGCATTTTCTCCAGACTCTCACCTCTCTTTGCTGGGACCAAAGTAACTATAGATATGCCTCCTCCTACACGTCTTTTCACCAAATCTACTACCACATTGGTGACTATTCCCACTCCACCAGTGAATCCCTCTCCACCTAAAAGTATGACACCAACTTATACAATAGTGACAAATCCTTCTGGCATGCCTCAATGGTTACTTGAGAAAACTCCAAGGAAAAGGAAGGTGGTTGTACCCATACTAGCCTTTGATTTTAGTTCACTCAAGGTTTCTACTGCTAAATCAGCCAAGAAACCCAAAAAAATTTCAAGGGTTTCGGTGGATGCTTCGGGACATAAGTTCGCAGAGATCGCCACTCCCGTGACTGACAAGACCAAAGAGGACATAGTGGCCTCAAACTATCAAATAACCAGGGTTGCTCTAGGAGAGATGATGGCAGAAGGAGCACAACAAGATGCATGAGATGCTATGAACGTGCTATGCCAGAAATTAAAGGAAACAAAGGACAGCAGGGACAAGCTTAAAGAAAAGGTGGAGTAGTTGACTGAGGTATTACTTAAGCTCTCAAAACCCCTTGAGTCTATACCATCATCCTTTGTTCCTATCGGGTTCAATTTCTTGTCAGTACCCATAATTGAAAAGATTAATGAAAAAGGGAGAGTGGTTGATGAATGGACCCAAAGGCTGCTCCTACAGGGGAAAGAAGTAATCCAAGACACTGTAGAAGTCTATCAATTTTTGAAGAATATATAGAGTGATGGGGAAAAAATGGATGATGATTTCTCTCAAGAGATCAAACACCTGGAGTTGAATTTTGAGGCTCTCCAGGTGCTGAAGCAAATCCCATCACGCATCTTGGTTGAAGAGGGCATCATCCCACATGCGGATAAACATTTCCAGCTGACTAAGGCCATCAGATTCAGAATAAAGATTCTCAACAAAGCTTGCAGAAAATTGAGAGAATGAAGAGATCAATTGATTGATGGCAAGAGAGACTTGGAAGAATAACTAATCAAAATTTGTGTAAAAGTGTAGGGTGGAGACTCGGGTATCCTACCAGTTGATGATATTTTCAAAAAAATCCAAGAATTAATTCAGCATGAACTAACTCACAGATTTGGCATGGAAATTATTGACAGGTTTGTAAAGATTGAACATTCTTTGGAGACCCTGAGAAAACTCAACAAAAGATTGAAAAAGCTCCCCGGCAATGCCAGTGACACTCATGAAACATGTGAAGTCTTGAGTGTTCATTCCACTGCACCTGATGAGTATGAGATGCAAGGTATAATCCAGAAATTCTGAGAATTTCGGAACAAACAAGCTCTGTTGGAAGGAGAGAAAGATGAAACATGTCATTTCAATCTTGAAATTAACATGTCCTTTTCATTTCTGTTTCATCATATAGGAAGTAAATTTTGACTTGGTCTCCTGCGTGAGAGTCAAGCAGAATAGGACTCTTGTTAAAACAATTTTTTTCTAGGATTTATCCTATTTTATCTCTGCTCTTTTTTATTATAAATAAGGGATGTTCATGCATTCCAAAGGGTTGAAATTTTTGGAATATTGAGAACCTTTTTGCAGAAGAAGAACTTTGTATTTTCTTTCAATCATTCAAAGAACAGAAATCGATGTCATTTTTGCAAACTTTGTGTTGCGAGATTCATCTCTCTTAAGATATTTCTCTTATGTTCAGGATCTTAAGGTGTTCTTGGTTTAGTGTTCTCAATCATTTTAAATTGTTTCAAACATTACATTGCATTTGTTATCTAGAACTCGTATGATTATTTCGTGATCTGTGTTCGCTCGAAAGAAAGTGCGTTCCCGTTATTTCCTTTCCGTGATGTGTTCTTTCTAATCCATTTTAATTCCAAATCAGCAATATTTCTGATTATTGTGGATGTGGCTTTCAGGATTCTGTCTTGACCCCAATGGTTAGATTAGTGTGAATATTGTACGCATTATTTCTATTGTGTTTTAGATTAGTAATAAACAAGCATCCTCACCTATCTTTGAGGAGGGATTCAATCCCATGTACTGTGGTTGAACCTCATATTTTATCTTGGAAAAATATCCAACCAACAGGTAGCACTTGAATAAAAATTTGATAATGCTGATTGCATTGTCAAGAGACACATGTCAGCCTCGAGGGATGTTGAAGAGCCCAACCTGGTCACAAGGGATAAACCATGTAAGATTTGGTTAGGTAGCAATCTGAGTAAGGAAGAAAAGTAGTCATATGTACAATTGTTGAAGAAATACCAGGACTGCTTAGCATGGTCTTATTCTGAACTGAAAGCATATAAAGAGGATCTTTTCTAGCACGAAATTCCTTTAGAAGCTTCTACCAACATGTTAATAAAAAAAATAGAGGCCGATCAATCCATTCCTTTCCCTGAAGATGCAAGAAGAATTGAAAAATTTGAGTGATGGAGGAATCATATAGCCCAAAGGTACTCATCATGGGTTGCAAATTTGGTACCTGTCAGAAAGAATAACGGAGATATAAGGCTATGTGTTGACTTTAGAAACTTGAATAGAGCATCAATGAAGGATAACTACCCTCTGCCAAATATGGACAATATGTTACAATTGGTTACTTGTTCAGAATTATTATCCAACTTGGATGGTTTTTCTGGATATAACTAGGTAGTTATGAAGGAATCGAAGCGAATCAAGACTGCCTTTACCAATCCTTGGGGAACATATGTATATGTCAGAATGCCTTTTGGTCTAATGAATGCTGGAGCCACTTTCCAAAGAGCAATGGATGTAGCATTCTTTGGCTATATTAATGATTTCGATGTTGTATATCAAGATGATGTGACTGTTTTCTCTAGAAAAAAGAGTGACCACCTGAAACACTTAGAAAAAATGTTGTTAAGATGTAGGGAGTATAGTATTTCACTAAATCCCAAGAAGTGCCATTTTAAAGTTCAGAAAGCAAAGCTGCTTGGGCACATTGTGTAAAAGGAAGGGGTCATGATTGATCCTGAAAGGGTAGAAGCCATCAACAAAGTCCCTATTCCAAGAACCAAGAATGGAATTCAATCCTTTTTTGGGCAGATTAATTTTATTAGGAGATTTATCTCCAACTTTGTTAAACTAACTATCCCAATACATAGCATGCTGAAGAACAACCAAAGTATCAAATGGGAAGAAGCAAATGTTCAAGATTTTTTTGGGATCAAAGAAGCATTAAAGAATTCCCCTATTTTAGCATCTCTAGAATATAAGAAGGATTTCCAAATGTTTTCTTTTGCTTCAGAAAGTACTATTGCATCTGTGTTGTTGCAGAAGGATGATGAGTGAGCTGAAAGACCAATTACTTTTTTTAGTAAGGCATTACAAGGAGCTGAGCTAAAGTATTCTATCATGGAGAAGCAGGTATTTTCTTTAGTAAAAGAAGCAAATGTCTTTAGGCCATATATTCTGAGTTCCAAAGTCATTGTTTATGTTCCCCACATCATGGTGAAATATATCCTATCAGAAATGGAGGTTTTAAGCAAAAGATGGTGATGGGTAAAAAATTTGCAAGAGTATGATATGGATATCCAAACAACAAAATTGGTAAGAGGTTTGGGCCTGGAAAAACTTATGGTAGAGAGAAATGTACAAAAAATTGAGGTAAATGAAGTTGAAGAAGAAAGGATGAATGTCCTTGAAAAACTGATAAATTTTGAATGGTACAAGGACATAATTTTTTATCTCAAACATTTACAGTGCCTTGAACATTTGAGCAAGAATAAGAAAAGAGCACTTAAGTTAGCTTCCCAAAAATATGTCATTACTGATTTTGGGTTAGCTTAGAAGAACCCTAAGGGAGTTCTCTTAAGATGCATTACAAAAGATGAAGCCCCTAAAATAATTGTTGATCTCCATGGAGGAGTTTCTGGGGGGAATTTTGCTAGAAGAGTCACAACTCATAAAATTTTAAGGGCTGGTTATTGGTGGCCAACTCTTTTAAAAGATGCAACTCTGTTGGTAAAAAAATGTGAAAGTTGCCAACACTTTTCTGGAAGACTGAAAGCTTCAGGCTCCCTTCCTTTATAGCCTGTATCAATTGAAGCCCCATTTAGGCAATGGGGAATGGAATTCATTGGTGAAATTTCAGATCCTTCAAGTGATGGCCATAAGTGGATTTTAGTAGCCACTGATTACTTCACCAAGTGGGTGGAGGCAATCCCCACTATGAAGGCAACCTACCAAATTGTCATGGATTTTATTCTAAATTGTATTATCTGCAGATTTGGAGTACTTGCCAAAATAGTTGTTGATAATGCCATGAGCTTCTGGGATAAACTTTTGGTGGCCATGTGCCATGAATATGGGATCAATTTTACATATTATTCTAATTATAAACCCCAAGAAAATGGACAAGCAGATTCCAACAATAAAAATATGTTGAAGATAACTAGAAGAAATTTGGAGTTGAAATAAAAGGAAGAGGGGTGAGTAGTTGAAGTTTGTTGTTTGCGCTGATCAAATCACTATTAAACGAGCTACTGGAAAAATACCATTTGAGTTGGTGTATGGAACTCAAGCTCTGTTGCCCCTGCATATGCAATTGTCTTCATTTCACTTTCTTCAACAAATGGAAGATCAAAATGTTAATCCAGGCTATGATGATCGCATAAATTAGATTGTTGAGTTAGATGAAGAAAGAAGGGCATCCCATCAAAGGCATGTAAAATTAAGAGAGAAATTGAAGAAGTTGTTTGATAAGAAGGTAACTCCAAGAGCTTTCAGTGTGGGAGAACTTGTGCTATTATGGGATAGTAGGCATAAGGATAAGGGAAAACATGGAAAGTTTGATGCATTATGGATGGGCCCTTATTCATTTGACATTAAAATTGGTGAACATACCTTCTTATTAAAATACTTAGATGGGGAATTGCTTGATTTTCCTGTTAATGGAAGGCATTTGAAACATTTCCTTGATTGATTTCTCAGAATCAAGGTATACACCATTTTACAGTGTATAGTCTTTTGGTTTCTTTCTGCTTTCATGTTTTTCTATTTTGTTTCATCCTGGTCCTTGGCAGGCATTTTTTTGGTTTCTCAGTTTGTCCTTGGGGGGGTTGGTTATTATTGTTCTACTCTACAAGCTTGTTCTTTGACTCTGTTTCCCAATGGTTTATTTTTGGTACTTGGTCTGCTATTTGTTCTTGTGGCACTCGTAGGGAGTGCCCATCCTTGATTCGAATCCAATGTTGGTGCTTAATTTGATCTCACCCCATTTTTCTTTGAAATTCTTCATTTTTCGGGCTTTGTCATATTTTCTATCTCCCCGTGTTGATGCGTGAAAGCTCTATCTTTAATTTGGTTGTCATGATCAATCCTTTCCTTTGGTCGAGGATCAATTTAAATCTAAAATTTATTTTCCATTCCTCTGTCCATGTGAAAGAATTTGTAAATTGTGCGTAAACTCAAGTTTTTCTCCTTCCTTCTATTTTTTTTCCACAGTCATGTTTTGTTTTCCCTATCAAAATTTGTCCCAATATCTGTGGAAACGTGGTCCTTTATGATTGGATGTGGCTTGGCGGGGCACATTGAAACTCTAAGGCCCACTTCAACTCAAGTCTTGTCCATGTGGAGGGCTTGATCTCATTTAAAAATTCACCTCTCGGTTTGACCTTTGGAGTTGCGCCAGGGAGACGTGGAGGTTTTTGCTGGACCTGCCCAAACTTAGACATTTTTTATGTGGTTGGTGCAGCTTTGATGGACCATGGACACATGGAGGACCGACGCTCATTTGAGGATCCACCTCTAGGTCCTACCTTAGTAGTTGTGCCAAGGAGACACGTTGTGAGCCCACACTTGGTCAGGGTCTCCACTTTTGGGCACCATCTCAAAATTGTGCCAAGGAGACACGTGGAGGCTTAAACCGGCTCCTTTCTATACTTAAATTTTCAAGAAACTTTCTAAAGGCCTGGGACATGTGGAGGAATCGTGCATGTTTGGGGACCTGCCCCTGAATTTTATTTTTGAAAGAGAGCCATGAAAACACGTGGAATTTTCCACTCACTCTACCCTTTCTTGGACTTTTCAATGGCCAAGGAAAACTTTCTCAGACCCTAGAAACATGGCACCTTCCGTTGGTCCTTAAACATTTTCAACAACTCTATCGAACTGAGACACGTGGTAAGCCCGCACTTGTTTAGGGTCTCCGCTTTTGGGAACCATATCAAAAGTGCACCAGTGAGACATGTGGAGGCTTCTGCTGGATCCTTTTCTACTAAAACTTTCCAAAGGCCAAATGGCATTTTACTTGGGCCTAGGGCATGTGGAAGGCCCGTGATTTTTTGCAAACTTGCCTCTGTACCTCACCTTTGTAGTTTCACCAAGGAAACACATGGATGACTCTAATCTAAAGTTGAGAAGGGACAGAATCAACAGTTGTTATGCATTACATTTGATTTTGCCGCTATTTTTGCTCCAAGACTCTTGGAGATGTAAATACACATTGCTTTTCATCATTTTTTGATGAAATTCCTTATATTTTTTTGTCTGTAAAGTACAATTGAATGGATTAAGAGCTTAATTTATGAGTCCATGGAATGTAAAGGTTGGTATTTTGAAGATTGTAATTTCTTAGGCACTTGCAAAAACATGAATTAATAGAGAAGATGGATGCAGAGTAGAGTTACAGAGGAAAGAATGGGAAAAGGATGAAATGATGAAGGTTGTAGGCACAAAGGATGAAAAAGATGTTACCTCAAGGGTAAAAAGGATTACCCGTCAGATCCAGCTATACAGAGCCACTATAAAATGATTAAAATGGGGATTTATTGCATGACAGAATAAAAAGAATGATTAGAAGGACTGTCAAAATTTTTTGCATGACATCCTAGTCATTATTCAAGGGTATGAGAAATGTGATCAGTTCATGATTTGTCCACCTGACAGTTGCGGGTGTAAATCTGTTAAACGTCACTTTCTAAGACAAATTGGTAACAAGTAAAGGTTACTTTAATATTATTCTTTTTTTGGGGGAAAATTTGGGATGAGTGAGCGAGTGAAATGTATCAATGCAATGAGAATACTCTTGCAAAGGGTCGGGGGTTGAATTTTTAAGAGAAAATTTGAGAAATCCCATCTTCCTAAGAGACCATCTGAGAAACCTGTTAATTTCTTGTGTTTGAGATTTTCAATCATGTCAAGTTGGTTGCAAATGTATAGCCATTGAAAAGCTTTGAGATTGTTCAAAGAAACTTTCCCCAACTGATGAATCTAATCAACTTTAAATTAATCTATGTAAAATCTTGGGCAAATTTGTGTCTACTTTATTTCAGAATGTCTAGAAGTAGTTTTTCTTATTGCTATTGAAATCTTGTGTTAAAGTCCCTCTGAATCACATAGGATCTCGTCCCTGTGATAGTTTAGTGGCATTTTAAATTTCATTACGAGAAGAGCCTTCATCCTATAATGAGATAAACAATTTAAAATCACTTTACTGTCATTTGTTGATAAAGATTATCTGTAAGCCTTTGAGTGTATCTTAGGCATGAGGAACCAGGGGTCTCTTAATGTTTAATTGAGTCTGTAGCTTGAGCCTTCGTGTTAAATTATTGGAGATTTTTTGAAACTGTGCAACTCTGGGCCTCCATTGATGCACCTTCTGGTTGAAGGAATATTTTAGCTATTCTGAAGCATTCTGTCATTTAGTTTTCCAAATGTTGTGAAGGTTCTCAAAGATTTGGCATAATCAATTTTATCCTGCTTAATCTCCCACCAAAATTTTTCAAAACAATGAATCCTACCTAAACTACCCCTATTTTCCCTATATGTCCACAAATGTATAAATTCTACTACCAAAATATTGAGAAGCAATTAGGATTCCATAATGTCTCTAGTAACCTTAGCCCTGTTTAGTACATATCATCAGCCTTTAGAAGTGACAACTCGTGAGAGTTAAATTATGGTGCATTGATCATATTTTCTTAGGGTCTCCTTTCAAATTTGTTCAAAGAAGGATATCTTCATTATCCTTCACCAATAGAGGTTACAAAATGGGTCCTCTTAGCCTGGTCAAAAGGCATGGCCTAAAGTAGTGAGGATAGATCAAATCCATAATGAAGGTGTTATCCATTTCTCTGATGCTTGAGTGATAAAGAGTCGGACGAATCCCCTCCCCAGCTACAAAATGAATCATAATATGATATTTCTGTCTCTTAGTGTCTTGCTAAATGATTGATTCTACTCCGTTTCTAAGGGAGAATCAATTTTGATACCAACACACCCTCCCTGCTTCTCTTGTCTGTAATTTATCTTATGGAGTTTAAACATCCCATTCGAATTGTAAATGTAAGTTTTACCTCTTGGAAATTGTAATGTACTGTATAAAATATGTGGAGCAATAATATAAGTTTGTGGATGAATTTCAACCCTCTCTTATGTTCATTTCATCTTTGTGATCTCTCATTAAAACTTTGGTTAACTGTGCATTTTAGGTTGTGTTACATGTTTTGGTGTTTTGTGTTTAATGGTGAATAAATTTGTGACAAGAAACTAATCTCTGTTGATGTTCATACTCTTCAATCTTGTTCAATTTTATTCCCATGCAAGGAAATTTATTCAACATTCCTCTTGGCGTATCGCCTCCATTAGCTTAGGTTCAATCTCTTGCAACCTTTTTAACCCTATCTCCTTGGCAAGTTAGAGTAGATTTTAGGATATATCCTCTAAAATTTGAGTGTGTGTATCATAATAGAGGAATAGAAACTGGCCTTCATCCAGAGATCTTTGCCAATTGAAAATTCCAATACTTTAGGAAAAGTTGCATGTTATGCAATCACACTGGAAATTTCAATCTATAGAGTTGCAAACAGTTAGTGATGTTGTGATTTTGCATCAACAGTATTACTACAAACTAAATGAGATTTCCACATATATCTCTGTTACTTTCCTTCTTGACCCAACACACTTGATATATTTAGTCCATATAGACACTACACATCCATCGAGTCACATCATCAACACTATTAGTTATGATCTTCCCCGTGAGGAGACCCTTTTAGCATGAATGCTTCCCTTTGAAAACTTGGATTCCCTGGATCCTCCTTTTGATAATTCCCAGGCATCAACGTCACCTTCGCTTATTATTAAATTACCGACTACCTCCATACAACCATTAGAAGCCACATCAGAGACCATTATAAAGAGGGAACCTATAATGAAAGATCTCAACATCCAACCATCTTGTAAATCAATCAAATACTTAGGTAGCTCAGATAAATTTAACCCACTTCAATCATGTCTGAAAAAATCTCCCTCATATGAATCAAACCCAATCCTATCCTCATTTTTTCATTTGTCATCCAGTCTGGAACCTTTTCCTGAAGAAAATTCTATACAATAAAATCCCATCATAGTCAAGGTATCACACTTATTATCTAATGTGAGACCCTCTCCTTTATCTAAATCAAACACTACACAATCGAATCACATCAAATCCATGACCTCATCCTCATTGTATATCGTAAGATAATATTCTTTACCTAAGGTTGACATTACAAACTAAAACCACATGTCATCTAGGGTCTCACCCTTACCATCTATTCTTGGAGCCCATCATTTATCACAATCCAAATCTATCACATTTACAGTTCCACCTTTACCATCCATTCTAGGGCCCCATCCTTTATCAGAATCCAAAAATATTACATCTATAATTCCATCCTCATCATTCATTTTAGGACCCAATCCTTTATCTCAATATCATAGAACACAAATAAACCATATCTCATCCATAATCCATCCCTCCTCATCCATTTTGGGACCTCATCCATCATCCAATTTTATCAATCCCACATCCTGTCCCATACTTGAATAATACCCTCTCTCTTATCAACCTCACAACACACCTATGATGTATCAACACCATATGAAATCTACCCATCCACTCAAATCCAAAAATAAGGCATGACGTACCAAGAATTCTTGTTAATCAAAATCAAAATCCATTAATCCAAATCCCCTGAAATGGACTTACATTGAAATCATCGAGAGGCTCATGCACGCTTCTCTTATCACATTACCAGCCATACAGATACCCAATACACATACTCGGAAACCTACATCATAAGATATGAATAAAACTTGTGCCTATAATAGAATCCTAGGTCATAACACAGAGAGTTGTAAATTTCTTAAAGACATAATCCAATGAATCGTCCACATCAATGATATTCTCTCAGAATCAGAAAATCCAAAGCCATCATTGATATCATCACACCTCCACCCTTGTCATTATCTACAACAACATCTGTAGTTCAAGGGGGACATCCTCAATATAGTATTAACAAACCTTTGTCAGACATGTCTTCAGTGCTTTCCATTGAATGTCTCTTAATCACATTAACATCAGCACCTTCGATTGAAATTCTCTAAATCTTGTTAATGTCCACACCTTCCATTAAATTTCTTTCAATCTCATCAAAATATACAACCAAGTCACTAATAGTATCCTCATCGACATCTGTAGGACCAGTGGTCACCCTTAATTAGATCTGCAAAAATATTTGTCATACGTTTTCTCATCACCTTCCATTGAAGTTTCTTTGTCTCAAATTAGTATGGTTCACCCACCTATGTGAACCCAAATTCAACATACACGAAGGAAAGGAAAAACCAAATCTTCCTCATCTACCTGTCCTAATCAATCATCCTCTCATATCCCATCTAGATTATCAACGGCTCCTTTGTCAAAGGTTTCACATCCTCCTTTATTTACCATATAATCAATCAATCGGCATCAAAAATTTCATCATCCTAAGATGAAATATATCATTCTTTTCAGCGCATGTTATCCTTAGAAACATTGTCACACGAGGGGGTCTCCTCTCTACTAAGACTTCGAAAGAATTACCTTACACACATCCCCTACTTAATATTCACCAAACCTATCCCCTCTCAATCAAATAAAAATATCTTTACTCTGGAAAGGAGTAAACATGGAAATTTTTCCCCTAACTAGATCAGTCTTTATAGTATGGGTTGGGAGCTTAACATCTATCCTCCCTTGATGGTACACCTAAAAAAGGAACCTCTAAATGTTTTGCAATGGTTTCCTTTTTACTATTAACAAATCAACCTTCATTACAATAGTCATATCAAATATTTGATACTTCCATCAACCAGTCATGTTATCATCGTAGCTATTTGAATGTATGTGATTTTTTTTCACTATCCTCAACACCATAAAGATGAGCACTATGACTTTGTTCATCACCTCTTTCACATGGACAAGTTCCTCCTTAGCTAGAACCCCACAATAATTACATCCATATCCATTGTGTACTAACCAAATACATGGCATTGGGCACATATGTGTAGGTCGTGTACACATTTTCTTCTCCCCTCCTTGAAACGGTCTATTAGGGTTTTCCCCTTAGCTCAAAAGATAGTAAAAAATATCTATGGATACATCTTATCAAAAATAATCAACTAACCCCTTGAAGGAAATCTATTCAAGTATAACAACAATATTATCAAAAATAAAATTACACTGATCCCTTAATGGATAGCTATCATTCAATCATAGACCGATCCCTCAAAGGACGAATATTTGTAAAAAGAAAAATCAAAATTAAAAAATTGTATACCACTCCCTCGAAGGATAGTTACCCATGTAAAAAGGTTTCCCGCATCTATCAACCTTGAAAAAATCCAATATGAAAGCATCTCAGGGAATATTCCCACATCGATCAACTTTCCCATCAAATAAAACTTCGCACATCAATTAGTTTGCATCAAAAATAAATGTATAGTTGGGTCAACTCTCTATGAAATTGTTGAAAGGAGAACCTTAATCCTGCACACAACCTATACATTTTAACCCTTTCACATTCTAGGAAGTTAAATCTTATCACTTCATCTCTATATCCAAGATATTGTGCATGACTACCCATTGCTAGTCATGTCTTAACATTTGTTATAAGGCCAAGAGTGCAAGTTCCTTCACCATGCCTATCCCCATCGCATATGTATCAAATCTAGCTTAAATCAATCATTCCATGTTTTATTCTTAATAATGGTTAAGGCATATTCTGATAAACATTTAGTCACTTTAAAATCAATATCAATGACACATCACATCCAAAACATCCATCAACATCTCTCAGACCTAATATTAACCTCTATCAAAATCTATCAATATCCATACAATCATGATCAAATCTCAATATTATATCATCATATAAAAATAAAATCAACAATCATAAATCAATCATATCAGTGTATCATTATGCATCATCTAGATTCTCAAAATATCTGTGTATCAAAAATATACATAAAAATGTCATATCTAATCAGTAAAATTCACATTTGTCAACTGACTTCCTCCTCCTACACTGCTCCCCTGACCACTGTTTAAATCCCCGTCTAGTCCTCATAATCTCAACTTTGTGGCAACATCAAATTATGGTCCTTTGACCTCATTAAATCATCACTTTAAACCAAAATTTTGTTAAGTCAAATGTCTATAGGACACAATCCATTTGGTTCCCCTATAACTTGACTTCATAGCCTCGTAAGCCTACCTTTGTGGCAACATCAATTTTTGGTCCCTTGACCTCATCAAACCATCATCTTGTCATTGTTAAAGTCATATGTCTATAGGACAAAAACCCTTTGGTTCCCCTATTACTAGAATACTTGGCCTTGTAAGCTCACCTTTGTGGAAACATCAATCTTCAGTCTTCTGACCTTGTCAAAACATCCTTTTGATATCATCTTACCATCATTAAAGCCATGTGTCCATAGGACATGAGCCCTTTGATTCCCCTAGACCTCAACTACCTAGCCTCATAAGCAACCTTTATGTAACCATCAATTTTTGGTTCCTTAACCTCATCAAACCATCATATTTTTGTTGTTAAATTCATATGTATATAGGACACAAACTCTTTAGTTCCCTTATCACTTGACTTCTTGGCCTGATAAGCCCACGTTTGTGGAAACATCGATCTTTGGTCCTTTGACCTCATCAAAACATCATTTTTATTCTCCCTTTTTGTCATTAATTCATATGTCTATAGGACATGAACCCTTTGGTTCCCATATCACTATATTTTCTTACAAAACCCATTTTGTTTCTATAACTCATACTGGGGAATCATCTCTCATCTTTCCATCCTCGTATTTTTCCATCTATCTCTTTTAAGCTCTCGACTAATTCCCTTTTAAGTAATCAATCCCAAGTTTTTGGGGGAACACCTCATCATATAAGTTTGCATCATTTATCTATCCCATCTCGTTTTTGTCTTGCAGTTTTCCTACACCAAACCACTCAAAAAAAGAGGAAAATGTAGAGACCTAAAATTATTACCGCTAATCCTTATATTCACGTCCGCTAGCACCCCTTCATTATCACATCACAATTATATTATATGTTAAATCCTCTATCCTAAGTCTTATTTTTCCCCCTATATTTACTCCTTATAAATATTATCCTACAATTGTAAAGTCATATTTTACCCCTTCCGAAACCACTCAAACCACTTAGAAAAAACTCAAATAAAACAAACAATATCAGTAACTTCTTAAACTATTTCACAATCCCCCTGACCCGTATAACCTCTTTCTAACACATGTCCTTCGTTAAAACAAACAAAAATCTCAAATTGGGAAGTAGTTTGAACCATTTTCCCATAGAACCCGAATCGTCGGTGATTCTGAAAATTGCCAATGATTCCCCTTATTTTTTTCAGTCCTATATAAAGGAGCTATGGAACTTCATTTCTTGTTAGCTATGAAATCGCTTCGTGTTGATAGCTCTTGGAGAATTTATGTTTTTATATTCTTCATATCATAGCCCTCTCTCAGAATCACAAATCACCACGACAACATTCAAAGGCGTCACTATATCTTATTCAGCATTTGGAGGCCATTCAAATGTCAAGGAATCAATTTAACAATGTTTGTGCATCTACGATCTCTTAGTCTCGGGTAACATCACCTCCTTGTCTTAATTTACTAACTCACACAAGGTAAGTACCTTTCCTTTTGTATTATTATCTCATTTCTTCATCATTTGCAACCTTCAATCAAAATTATCACATTTATTATCAGCCTGCACATTTTCACATAAATTTTATGTAATTCCCCTAATTGTCAATGATCTGCCCCAATCACTAATGATTCACCCTAATCATCGGCGATCCCTATCTCTTAGATCATTTAAGCCCAAATCTCATCCTTTAGACATTCATATCACGTCATCTGTTACTACTTTTCCTATGTAGGTTCGTGTCAAACCTTATCAAGCTCCCTTGAGCCATCTACATCACTCAATCAACTATTTTAAATCCAACATAGTATTCATCTTTCCTTTGTGAGTACAAATTGATCTACATCCTTACACCTTTGAGCCATTTAGTGATCCCTAGACTCCCTTTGAATCAGGTATCACCATGAGACCATCATATAGCCATGGACCATGTCAATCCATTTTAATTTTCATTGTTTGTTATATCATTTGTTATATCATTTTATATTATCATTATCAGATTAATTTCTTGAACACGGATTGGCATCCTTACAAGGAAATCCATTGACTTATAGGGACTGGCCTTTGCTAGGAAATCTACCATATACACACACACACACACACATATCTAATACCATAATTTTCTAAGTATATGTGTATTGTAGGTAAATTATCCCCTTAGAAATAAGGAGTTGTGTGCACGCTTGGATCCATCGACGTCGTTCATCCATCAAATATAAAAATTCATCTTAGCGGGTATCGAGAAACCCCGCCATCTTCCTAGGTTAGTTTTTTTTCTTATTTCACTTCAATAGGTTAAAGTAGGAAAGAAAAAACATCTTTGAACAAGTCTCTTTCATGAACTCCATATTCATTTAACTATTTTTATGTGCTTCATATTGTCCCCCGTGTTATAAAGACTGGTCTGAGTTAAGAAGGAGCTTTAGTTTGTGATAAATCTTGTGCCATAGAAAAATAAATTAGAAGATTTAGTAAAAATATCGAGGGACTTGTTTAATGGTCTAGTTATTCAAAGTAAAGGCTCAAGAAAAACCGGTGATAGCGGTTATGTTTACATTTTTCTCAAAGACCTTGTAAATAGCACAAAATGATCCAAACTACTCCTAAAATATGAAGCTATGAAGGTTTAAACTCATGCATCTTGATCACGAAGAAAAGGGATACAAAAATGATTAAGAAGGATTAGTTAAAAAGGACTTATCCATTTTAATGAAGACTGAAGCATCCATACAGCCATCAAAATCAACCTTTGAAAAACATTGGTTGTTGGCCTTTGAAAACACACTGGAGACTAAGGATAATTCATTAACAAGTTAATTTTAAATGCCTTTTGATGCTCCTTTGGCCGTCAAAGTTCAACACCAGTATGCAGAGGCCACGTGGTGATAGATAAATGGATCATGACAGGGCACATGCCGTCATTCCAAATATTTTCACAGCGATGGACCCTGATGGACCTCAGAGCTCCAAATTCAATAAAAATAGGTAAGTCTATTGTGTCTAGGTTTAGGTCAAGGCTGGTCAATGAACATATGATGGGTGAAGGAAATGACACATGGCTAGATCCAATGGGACAAGAAGGACACTTGTCTCCATTATGACGTTCTTCATAGCATTTGGGATTCGCAGATCTCAAACCCATGGAATAAACCAAGCTCCATAATATTTCAGGTCCAGATGGTTAGTAGGCAGACACGGTGGAACATGAAAGCAAAAATGGTCCAGTTAAAAGGAACCAGATGGTGATAGATCAATGGTACCAAGGGGACATGTGATGGCATTCCATTACATTTTAAGGTAACAGACCCTGGAGGACTCCAAACCACGTAAATGAGCTGAAACATATGGTATTATGGGTCTTCTTGACCCCCGTAACCAATTAAGAACAAACATGTGGCACAAAAAAAGATTCAAAGCATACACACGTAGGAAAAGGCAATCTCCATGACCAATAAAATATTGCCATTTTTCATTCTCTTGTTCATCCTAACATGCAACTATTTAGAGAGCCATATCTTTCGATCCATAGCTCTAAATCTTTAAAAAAAAAATTGTTGGAAAGGTATCTTTGAGTCCTTCTCTTTGGAATCATTAGATTGATAAATTAATGATGTTTGGTGAGAGAAAAAGAGGAAAATGTGTTTAGCATTCAAGGTTTTTTCATAGTGTTGGTCAACCACTCGAATTGATGGAGTATGGTGTCCGTTTCTTCTCTAAACACACAAGAAAGAAGGAATGAATGACTTTGGCAGGGTGCCCATGCTCCTTTGCAGAATTTTAATGCAACTTTTTAATGTTGTTACATGGAAATCATATTTTTCTTCTTTCTCTCTCTCCTTCTCATCTTCTATATATCATAACATTCTACAATTTTTGCGAAGAGGTGGATTATGGGGTAGTTGTATAATTTTCGATTTAGTTCAGTTTTTTAGTTCTAGTTTCTAATTTCTTGCAAAATTGTATGTGTCTAAATTTCTAAGGAAGACCTAAAGTGGTTGCACTATACAACCATTAGTAGGTTTTGAAGGCATTTTTTATGTACCCTTGTCAAAACATACATGAATAATTTACGACTATTTTGATCAAACTATACTTTCCCTTTATCTTGTTTTGAATGAATGAATGGAGAAATATAATTATGTTACTATCTTGCATTAGATTTACATTGTTAAGTACGCAAGGGTATTTCCTAGTTTTTGTATTGTTCTGGTTAATGTGAAATTACTTTAGAATAGTGTATACTTTGTAATGGTTAATATCAGTTGTAAAATCCTATAGGTAGCATCACTTTTGAAGATTTTTTGTTATTCTCTTAAGGGTATTTTGGGTGTATAAGAAAAATACAAGTGTTTTATCTTAGCTTTAACTCCATGATTTGTAGTTAGGATTGTGAATATTGTAGATGATTTTTTTTCACATTGAGTATTAATGAATGCAAATGTCATTTCACATATTGTGTTAACTTGATTGTTCTTTCCAAGCATTTCAGTTAAGGATGGACTCATTCCATGGGAAAATTAAGGCACTAAGGTCATAAAAGCAACTCCCCCCCTTTAAATCTCAATAATTAAAAACTAGTGATATTCATAAATACCGAACATATCATACCTGAAAAACATACATATGGTTATTCTGCAAATCTGAGCTTCAAAGTTATCCATTATAAGTAAGATTTGCTTAAAATCTCACCAAGTCTATAATCCAATATTATTTAAAGCATTCTTGGTACAAAATGTTATGTAAATGCAATATCTAAAGATTGTTTATTATCTGCCCCTTGGATCTCTGTTTGATTTACAAGTGCTTACATTAAATCAAATAACAACTCTTTTGAGAGAATTATTGTATTTGTGGATAGACTTGATTCAATTTTATTTACACAAACCATAAAGGAAACCAAGCATTTAATTCCTTTCATTTATTCAAATCCCCTAAATACGTCCTCTCACCTTAGTCTAGGAAGAGCCATAAGTAACAGGGTAAATCCATATCCTTTGTGAAGGTTCCTGTCGATCACCTTTTTTCTTTGATTCATTGAGTTGAGTGGTGAAAACATCCCCGGCTATCAACGATAAGAAATATTCACTGTTCATAACTCTCTACAAGAAATCCCACTCAAGTCATCTTCTCATCTCCTAGGAGAGCTATTTACATATACAACAAAATTGAGTGAATGGATTCATGAATATTGATCACTTTACCTTGAATGATGCAGCCCAAAATAAACTCATTCTACTGATAAAAAATCAAACAATCCATATACGAATTCAAACTAGTAGCTAGCATCTTAGAAATGATTTTTTAGGAAGTATTACAAAGAATAATAGGCTGAAAGTTAGAAACGGCCTTAGAACCAATAGATTTAGGTTCTGAAGGAAAAAAAAAGTATTGTTGGACATTCTTTTATAAGAGATTCATTTTCTTGGAACTCATTAATCACATCCATCATGTCTTATTGGATAATGTTCCAAAAGGCCTAATAAAAAGATGTGTAGAATCCACCAGGACACGTTGATTTATCTTCTTTCATGGCAAACAATGTGTTTTGAACTTCGTCAAGGGAGAAAGGATTAGTAATATTCTCGTTAATTTCATCAGTAATCATCCTCAAGGTGTGTTGCAACATTTCCGTAGCATCCGCATCATTTATGGGACCTTCCTCCTTATGAATTTTAGTATAGAAATTAACCAGCTATGCCGATATATCATCCTTAGACATCAAGTGGTTCCCCTATGTTGTTAAGAGTTCATTAATATTATCTCTTATCTTATGCTTACTGGTAGTAGCATGGAAAATTTAGTGGTGTGATCCCCATTTTGCAGTCAAAGAGCCCTATATATTTACCTCCAATAGATTTCTTCTTCAGCAAGAGCATTATGAAATTCACTCAACAACTTTAGCTCATGTTGATGAAGGGAAGGGGTTCTAAAAATTAGGTCAATATGTGAATTGAACTCAACTATATTAAAGGATAGTTGTTGCTTCCTTTCTCTAATGCTTCTAAAAGTTTTGGATAATTTCCAAAGTTTAAGTTGTTTCTTAATAAATATAAGATTCCTAAAAAATTTGAACATAGTTGATACCTGAATTTCCACCCTCTACCAATCCCCATAAAGGACCTTCTATAGGCGCATGTGACTATGAAAAATTTCAAAAAGTGATTTTTTCAGTGTCCCACAAGTGTCGCTAGACCTCGATTTTAAACACTTGTGTGTTGTAAGATCACAGATGTTTAAAACTTGCAAAGAGAAAGAGTACCTAAAAAACCCCAAAACACAACAAATCCTAAAAATAAAAAGATGCAGATGGGGAGTCATACTGACCTTGATGGTCACCCAAATTAGTGAACTTATGATCCAGGTGGTTCACTACATTTAAGACTCCATGTAATTGTGTGTTTACGTGTAGAATCATGCCCTAGGTGGCTCTTGTGCAAGATGCACTAAATATCGAGAAGTAGCTAGATGCAGCAAATGTAAGTAGCTATGTGCATGAAAAAATGAACTTCCCCTCTTATGAATTGTATGAAAAAGAATGCAGTCCCTTGTCCCTTGAATGATAGTTGGATGGATGCTTTTATGCTCTTAGAGTTCCTTTGCATGCAACCTTAGGTGATAGTAGTAGATGCTTAGAGCTTAATCCTTTATTATGGTCACATAGCTTTGTATTTATATGATTACCTTGTTCAAATTCCATAATTAACCACTAAAAGGCTGACCCATAAGAAAACAAGATGGCCAACAGCTAGAAAAGAACTAGAATATGTGAACAAGATAGAAAGAGGTTGGGGCGCCCAGAAGGGACGAGGGTGCCTTGATGCTGGAATCTTGGTTGGGCGTTGGTGTCCAGAATCAGAAAAGATGAAGTATCAAAAGTTAGACTAGACAATAGGGTGTGAAATTCCAAGAAGGAAACAATAAGGAAAGCAAAGAGGCCAAACATAGTGGTCAATTAGAACTTTTCTCACTTAGGAATCATATGAATAGTGATATGTGATCAGGACCTATAAATATACCCAAGTGCATGATTTAGTGTCTACAGAGTGAGATGGCCCAAAAAAACTCAATCTCGGCATCATATCACCTAAAAAAATAAATTTTCAAAACATTTAAGGACATATGTCTATCATTTACACTCTTATACATCAGGTACACACTTTTCACGTTACTACAACTTTTACATATTTTTGCATACTTTCCTCATATTTTTCATAGACAAGACAAGTTAACTACTCTTTTTCTCTTCTTTTGTAGGTCTGTCCTTAACACACAAGAAGGAGAAACTTACAACAGAAAATACAAGCAAAATAATAGGTAAAACTATCACACACGCTTCAACCTAGGGTCACTTTCCTTTCCTAGTCTCATGAACACTTCATTTTGTAATCATTACATGCTTCACTTGTCCAATCGACACAATTTTAGCCACATGCTCTATAGGATCATAAGGTATGCATATTTTATTTACTTTATGTGATTGAGTATTCACTTAACAATATAAATTGGGGGTAAATGTAGACTCAAAATAACCCACTTGAGTACATTTCTACCTCCTAAAAGCATACTAGCATTCATATCATTCTTGAGCAAAAAAACTTGTAATTGACAACTACTTTTGGCCTTTTTTCTTTGTTTCTTGTTTTCTATTTGGTCTTGCACACCCTATAGCCCAATCGTAGTTTTATTGATTTATATTTTATGTCTCCATACACCAACACCCAACCAAGAATGAACTGCTGAGGTGTCCATGTCCCCTCTGGGCGCCCCTACCCATTATCACCTTACTCACTTATTCTAGTTCTCTTTTATCTTTTGGGAATCTTTTTCACTTATGGATCAACCTTTTAGTTGTGTATTACGAAATTAAAACAAGGGAATCATATAAATACATAGGTATGTGTTTAAAATTAAGTACCAGGCACTAAGCATATATTATCACAAACTAAGCTTACATCCAAAGGCACTAAAGAATACCAAAGACATCCATCTACCATCCATTTAAGGGAAAAAGATTATATATTATCCATACACATCGTAGGAAGGGGAAGTATATTCTATTCCATCCACACATACTATACATTTATATATTCTAGATCTAACCTGCTATCATTTTTGAAATTGTAGAAGGGCATCATAGGACACAATTTCTACATACACTCACAAGAACTACATGTAGTCTCAGATGTAATGCAACGATCAGTCATAAGTTCACTCTTAGGGTGACCGACGGGGTCAATCTTCTTCCCCATTTTTCATATTTCCTTTTAGGTTTGATGTGGTTTGTGTCATTGTGCAAGTGAATTTTTTTCTTACAAGTTAAAGATACCTTCGGCGATCAAGGAGCGACCATCAAATGATCAATGAAAAAGTAATTGTGACATAGTTAAAATAGATAAGAGATCATAATTTGAGCTCTTGAGAAGTCACCAATGCCTAGAAGTAGTCTTTAGCACCCCAGATGACCTTTCCCTATCACAAGAGCCCATGTCTGACCTCATCCATGCATCACATAATTTACAATGAGCAGAAATGACACTCTTCCTGATCTAGTCATCACTTCTCCTTACCCAAATCACCTTCAATCTAGCTTGAAATCAACTAAGTCCTTTCTCATTCTTCTTTTCTTGGGGTTTCATATTCTAAATCTTATCCTTCTTGTGTCATTTATATATTTGAGTATCTATACATTATTTATATATCTAGTGACTTTGTAATATTATATTTAAATCAAATTAAATCAAATCACTGGTATCCAAGTCTTTTTCACCTTGGATTCTTTTTTTTGTAAGCTTTCAGTGAGCTCTTCTTAAAATTTTTATCTTCTATGCTATTTATACTCATCAAGAGTCTCTTTATCCTTTTCTCTTATCACAAAGCAACTCTGACTATGCATTTTCTTTATCCCCTTTTACCTTATTGCTTCCTTACCATCTTTCAAAACTTCACATGCACTTATATAAAAACTTCTTACAATAAAAAAACTTCCTCTTTTAAATATCTAACCATCAATGATACCAAAATTATGGAGAGCACTATAGTAATATTATCAAATCAATGAACTAATTCCAGTTTAATCACACCAAAACCGTCCTTACCTTGCAAAGTATCAATGCTTCTTAAGATTCTATTGGAACTCAAACTATGAAAAAATATCCATTTTAACCTTATTTAGGTTTAAAACTTCAGGAACTTTGTGTCCATGTCCTTTTCAGCTAGGAAACCATATCAAGCGTTGATAAAAAAGAAACATAAAAATTTATTCAAGTACTTCATAAACTATCATGTTTTGCTTCTATAACCAATGTTAACAATGGTTTATTGTTAAGAGAAAACTGTTATGACCCAAAACAAAATAAAAGATATTTTAGACACACATTTGGCTTCCCAAACTCAATACAAAATTGTATCCTTCAACCCCCAAGGAAACGTCTCCTTTCTCCACATATCCTTCTCAACTAGGCCTATCCCATTAGCCCTATAACTAGGGTGTTACAAGCATCAAATTTATTTTAGTGAGTTGCAAAACTTAATGAAGTTATTTTATAATACCCATTTCCTTGTTTTGTGTGCCTATAAATTTTAATTGGCCAACTCTAGAGACAAACCCCTTTTTCCACTAGGTCTCTAGAAATTAGGCCTTTGTTTGGTATAGTCATACTCTTAGATGCAAACTATCATTGTTTCCAACAAAAGGATTCTCTCTAATGCTAAAATCCTTAAAATTTTGAATGTATGGACTTGTTAAATGTGTCCCTACAAGTTTTAGCCTGTGAAACACTAATTTAGTCCTCCAAACAAGCTTTTTTCTCGAAACCCTATGTAGGGTACAAAAATTAATGCAAATAGAAATTTCAAGCTCAAATTATATTTTTGGAGGCTTGTTTAATCAATATCCATATTCTTGAGCAAGAATTATGTAGAAATACAAAATCCATTTCACAAAATACAAAATTTTCCTTACTAAAACAATGTTTTCCTTATTGACAAAGGTTTGTGCATAATTTTGGGCAATTATACACGTTTTACAAAATTTTAACCTCTAAAAAATAAAATTTAACATTCCTCGTTCACATTGAACAAACTTAGGGAACATAAGATTCACTACTTGTAAACAAAATATTGAAATTTATCATTCATATATCGTCCTTATTGGATAATTTACACAAAATACAGTCCCTTTTCCTGAAAAAGAGGGTGTTCTTCTCCAATATTATTCTCTCCAACTTCCTAACCCTCTCTCTCCTGCTTTAAAATTCTTCCTCACTCGTAGCTACTTCTTATTAGTTATTTAACCTAACTAGACATTCACTAGAGTCACTAACTTGAGTTATTTAAAAAATCACATCCTTATGTTAAAATGTTCATTAGATATGGTTTCTAATGACCAACAAGGAATGTATCAATTTTTATTTTGAAATTCAACACCTAAAATAGACCCTTTAACCGTCTTGACCCCCTACAAGCATACAAACAAGCCCAAAATTGCCCATCCTTATTTAAAAATTTAAAATTGCTCTTTTGGGTGGGAAAATAGAAAAATCCCAAAATTTGATTTCATAGAGAACTTTAAGGCTAATCAAAACACCTAAGACCCTATTAAAACCCTCACAATATGCTCATGATGAAATTTTATAAGAAGGAAGCATTTTAGGTGATGATCCTGCATCAAACAAACTGAAGTCAAGTTTGCTATAATAGATAATGGTTCATGTACATGTTTTACGTTATTTCTTTTCATTAAATTATTATAATATTATACTTATAACCTATAATCCGTCAGTAACATGTGTCAAGGTTAGGACCATGGACCTATAAAATGCATTCCATCACCTCTATTAAATGCTAGAGCATAATTTTCCCTATTTGAGCTCCATGCACAATATTCATTATGACACAACCCCATTGACTAGTGAATACTTATAATAACATAGGGTACTTAAATTTACTTTCTTAGAGGCACTACATTATGTTCAATTTCAATTATACCAATTAATTAATTACTCCTTTAAATCCCTAAGATGATATGGTCAACACATTAAGCTTTTGAGGAAAATCTAACCTAACCTTCTTGACTCAAATAATATTTCCCTTGCCCCATTTTTTGTGATCTCATGTTTTCAAAATAAGTAAATTGATGCAATACCAATTTCCCTTGAAAGATCCTCCTTCTGCACCGCATAGTGATATTATAATTGAATCCTTTAACATCGATACTATTACACCAACTATGGAAATGGATATGCTCTTAATGGTACCTTCTTATTTAGTTAACCCCAATGAAATAATCATGGGTTTTATCATACCAAAATTCATTATGTTCCTCTATAGAATTATATGATTCTACGAACAAAAAAATCCTCTGCTTGTGCATCTTCTTGAGAATCCACATAAACATATTTTAACTATAACATTGATACCATCTGTTTCATATCCCATTTAGGTTTCAAGAAAAATAATTCAAGATAGGTAGGGATGATATTGTGTAGGATGATATATATATATATTCTATTCATCACTCAAAAAATAATCTTAAGTTGTCCATTTGAATTCACACCTCCAAATTACGTAGAATTTGAATCATAATATTAAGGTGATTATAAATGACCTTGTAAGGGATGGACGAGAACGAGCGGGATGGACAGAATGAGTGGGAGAATTTTTTTAAAATTCTTGTTGGGGTTTCTACTACCTTAAGCTCTCCCCCCTAAGGAAGTTGGGGATATATCATTGTAATCTAGGGCTGGGCGTGTTACAGGAAGGATTGATTTTGTATCTCCCCTTCCCCCCCTTCATCTGACTTGGAGACAATGAACAAAGGCTTTTTCTGCCAGAGGAATTGGTGAAAAGGGATAGTAATAGGTACGGGATTTCACTATTTGGTAGTTTTGTTGGCATTAGGCCAAATATTGACCTTGTTAGGGCCTAGGCTAGGAGAAAATGGGCTCCAAAAGGAAATATCTCTATGGTGGCCAAATCAGATAAATATTTCTTGTTTTAGTTCAACATAGAGGAGGAATACCTTAATACCATTAATGGTGGACCCTAACTTTATGGGAAGACACTATTGCATCTGGCCAAATGGTGTCCTCATTTAGACATGAAGATTTTTGAACCCAATGCTTTCCTATTTTGGTTAAAGCTCCATGATTTTTATTTAGAGTTATGGGAAGTTGAAGTGTTGGGAGGGATAGCCAAAGCCATAGGGAATATGCTTGTGATAGTGAAATATCCCTTATTGGGATCTTACAAAAAATGACAAACACAGAAAATTGCAGCAATATACTAAATCTGATTTTTGCAGATTTTACACAGAAAAGTACAGCTAGGGCAGCGAACAGAAAAATGTGAATAACTCTTAAAATACCCGTCCAAAATACTTGAAATTTTAACTGGAACAAGATAATAATATGTAGAACACAAGGGAAATATTTTTGGAATTTTTCAGATAACAAAATGCTACCAGAAATTTACAGCATGCCTAGAATAGCCGGAAAACTTCGAAAATTAATATCTTTTCGAATACAAATGCAATAAAGATGAAACTTTGGAAATAATATATATAAAAATAGTAGATAACTCTCCAACCTTCAGATCTGAAAAAGGAATGCTGGAAACCCTAGAAATTAGGGCTGCAAATTCCCAAACAAGTCACCCCCCTTGGAAAATAGCCAAAACCCTTGTGAAACCCTCTGTAGATGATGCCGAATCCTTCTTCTATGGATGCCGTAGGTCTGATACGAAAACCGGCTGAAAATCTCCACAAAAACTCTCAAAACCCTTCAAACCCTAATTCTGCAAATCCTGAAAATACCTCTGTAAAATAGCCCTGAAATCCACTCCAAATGACAAGCTAGGGTAGATCTTTCACTACCGAAGAATGCCCTGCTAGCTAGGGTTGGATCTTTCACCACCGAAGCTAGGGTTCCCGTGGGATCTTACTCCACAAGCTAAAAGTTGCAAACAACAGTTGCACCATGAAAAGAAAATATGAGTGTATGTATGAATGATTATCCTTTCACCCCTCACCTCCTTTTATAACCTTTTCATGCCAAAGAAACCCTAAAACCACTCAAGGCACACTTTCCCAAAAAGAGTGCCTTATTAAAAATAACTTTAGGTTGCTTTTCCCTTCCTAGGCACCTAGGCCCATAAAGTAACCTCAATGAAGAAATATAACATTTAATGCCATGCATGTCCTCTCAAGTCGCCAAAAAGGTACTTTAAGTGGCCCCAATGATGAAACATTACATTTAGTCCCTTTTTAAAAGTACTTTATGACCCAGTCAATAAAAAATAATAACAACTGGACTAGAAGCCCATACCCAATAGCAAAATAGTGTCCGTAACCCCTTGGGCATGACTAGGGTTAGGGCACGCATTGGCCCTTAGGCCATGCGCGAGGGAAAAGGGACATTACAGTCCTCCCTTCCAAAAATTTTCTTGTCCCCAAGCAAATGTAGACTAGGATGCCGTAGAATCTGTTCTCCCTCCCAAGTAGCATCCTCAAGAGGCAAAACCTTCCATCGCACCAAATATTCTGTGATATCTTTGTTCCTGAGCTTCCTCTGTCTGACCTCAATAATAGAATCCAGTTCTAAAACCAACTTCCCCTCCTCATCCAGTGGTGGCAACTCTATAGAAGGTACAATGTGCTGTCCAAAGGCCTTCTTAAGGCATGATACATGAAAGACATTATGTATCTTGCTGTGCTCTGGAAGATCCAACACATATGCAACCGCACCCACTCACCTGACTATCCTGTATGGACCATAAAACCGGGGCTTCAGCTTTTCCGCCCCCTTCTACTTGAGTGATGACTGTCTGTACGGCTGTAGATGCAAGAACAGCAAGTCTCCTACCTCGAAGGACCTCTCTACCCTTTTTCGATCCGCATAAACCTTCTGTTGATTATGCGCCTTTTGGAGATTCTCCTTAAGAGCTCACAGGATATCTTGGTTCTCCTATAACCAATCCCGAGCTTTGGGAGCTCGACTATCTGATAATACTAAATCAGCAAATGACATGGCATCATATCCATACAAAGCTTTGAAAGCCGTCATGCCAATACTCATCTGATATGTGGTATTGTAGCAATACTCACCCATATGCAACCATCTGATCCATGCCTGCTGATGTCCGGTCACATAACTCCGAAAATAGCCATCTATCCATTTGTTGACAATCTCCGTCTGCCCGTCAATCTGAGGGTGGTAGCTCGTGCTAGGAGTCAACTCGGTACCAGCAAGTCTGAAAATCTCCTGCCAAAAAGTGCTCATGAAGATCTTGTCCCTATCGCTAATAATATTTTTAGGCAACCCATGTAGCCTAAAAATCCCTATATAAAATACCTGAGGCACATCAGCTGCCTCATGCTTCTTGGGTAGAGAAAAGAAGTGCGCATACTTGGTCAATCGATCAACTACCACATAAATGCAATTGTGCCCATGCACCAGAGGGAGTCCTGTGATGAAGTCCATCGATATGCTCTCCCACTTTTGCTCAGGGATGGGAAGAGGCTGAAGTAAACCTACAGGAAAAGAATGCTCTGATTTGGTTTGCTGGAAAACCATACACTCTCTAACATGATTAAGGACATCATCCTTCATCCCCTTCCAAGTGAATCTCTCCCTGATATACCTGTATGTTTTGAAATATCTGGGGTGTCCAGCTAGTGGTGTGTCATGTACTGCACGAAGGATCTTGTCCTTCATCTTAGACCCCTATACAAGGAAAATCTGATCCTTATAAAAAATGAGATCATCTACCACCCTGTATCGGTCATCCTTGATAATACCATCCATGATCTCGCATGCAAACTAATTCTTGGAGTACTCAACCAGTATGTGAGCCTTCCAATCTGCTGAAATCTCAGACATAGAACTCAACATAGTAGTAAGGTAAGGCTTCCTAGATAAAGCATCAGCAACAACATTATTCTTACCTCTAGTGTATTCTATATCAAAGTCATATGTTTGTACCTTGTTCACCCATCTCTGTTGGCAGTCGTTGAGATCCTTCTGTCCCAAAAAGAACCTCAAACTATTGTGATCTGTACATACCACGAACCTGCTGCCCACAAGGTACTGTCTGAATTTGGCCAAAGCATGCATGATGACCAACATCTCCTTGTCGTAGATTGAATACCCCCTCTCCACGGGGCTCAATTTCTGACTCTCGTAAGCAATGGGGTGCCTATCCTGCATAAGCACTGCTCCAATCCCCTCACCTGATGCATCACACTCTAGAACAAATGGACGAGCAAAATCTGGTAATGCCAAGACGGGGCATGAGCTCGTCACCTCCTTGAGATGATCAAAAGTCTATTGTGCCACTTCTAACCAAGCGAAGGGTCCCTTCTTGGTCAAGTCTGTCAGTGGGGCAGTCAATCATGAGAAATTCTTCACAAACCTCCTGTAATAGGTGCATAGTCCTAAGAATCCCCTCAAATGTGTCAACGTCCTGGGTGGAGGCCAATCCAAAATTACCTGTATCTTCACTCTGTCCACCTTGACTCCCCCTCCACCAATCACATATCCCAAGTACAACAACTCTGTCATGCCAAACTCACATTTAGAAGCCTTTGCATATAGTAGATTAGCTCCTAGTATTCCCAATATCTCGTCAAGGTGGCGGATATGACTCTCCCAAGTCCTGCTGTAAACCAATATATAATCAAAGAAGACTAAAACAAACTTCCGCAAGTGGCGGTTGAACACGTGGTTCATGCAAGACTGGAATGTGGCTGGTGCATTAGACAAACCGAAGGGCATCACCAAAAACTCAAAATGTCCATAATGACATCTGAAAGCGGTCTTATGCACATCCTGCTCCCTAACCTTGATCTAGTGATATCCCAATCGCAAATCTATTTTAGAAAAATAGATTGCTCCCTGTAGCTCATCTAGTAGCTCATCAATATGCGGCACTGGATATTTGTTCTTGATTGTCTTCTTATTCAATGCCCGATAATCAATGCACATCCGCATGGTCCCATCCTTCTTCTTCACCAATACTACTGAAGAAGTGAAAGGACTAGAACTCGGCCTAATGTGTCCCATGTCAATAAGCTCATGGATGGTCCTCTCAATCTCATCCTTAAACCGTTTGGGGTGACGGTAAGGAGTAGTAACCACTGGTCTAGTGTCCTCGAGCTCAATCACATGCTCAAATCCCCTCTCTGGCGGTACACCAGGTGGTATGTCACTAAAAACTATACTGTGCTTGTCCAATAGCCCCTGTATATCTACATGATACTCTGGTTGTCCATCCTCTGAGTTCTTGGTAGAAACCAAGCACTGTACTGGCCAATCAACCCCATTGTGTCTGTGAATCCTCTCAATCCTCTTTGCTGAAACAACTCTGGGTGCTTCTGAAGATAAACCTCTTAAGGTTACATTATTTCCCTCACACTTGAACTTGAGTTCCATGGTCTGAAAGTTAGTCCGAAATTCTCCAAGAGAATGGAGCCACTATACACCCAGCACAAGGTTGGTCTCTCCAATACCAACCACATAGAAGTCATCGGTGACTGTATGGTTACCCATGCTGATACTCAACTGTGGAACTCGCTGCATGCATCTCATGGGCTCACCATTGGCTACCACTACATTGAAACCCTCAAAGTCTTCTACCTGCAGTCCCCACTTCTCTACCAAAGATGCATCAATGAAATTGTGGGTGGCCCCACTATCAATGAGCACTACAACTCTCTGGCCCTGTAATGTTCCCCTAACTCTGAATGCCTTGTACCTCGAGGTACTCAACAAAGTAGCAATAGTCTCCTGGGGAAAAGTCTCCTCCTCTTGTTCAATCCCTGCACTATCCAATGCCTCCTCATCTTCATCTTCTAACTCCTGATGGCACCGCTCCTCCTCGTTCTCACTCTCCTCAAAGACCTCTATGAATTGGGCCCTTCCTTTCCCTCTACAATCATGTCCTGGAACCCATGGTGTGCGGCAATCGAAACAGAGTTTCTTTCACCTCAACTCCTCCCGGTCTTCTCTCGATACAAATGGTTTCCTTGTGGTATCCTGCCTGGGTGGGGGCCCCTTTGGTTGTGAACCCTCAGTTTTCGAAGGAAAACCCTTAGGCTGATTTCGAGGGGGAAACCTCGATTTTGGAGTGGACAACTCCAAATCTCGTGCTCGCCTAATCACCTCATGTAGGGAGGAAGGCTCAAATGCCTTCACAAATCCTGCTAAAGAGTCCGTCAAACCTGCCATGAAGAGTGAAGTCAACCTCATCTCTGAAACATTAGATACCATCACTGACAACCTCTGAAAATCTGCAATGTATTGATCCAAAGAACCTGTCTGCCTCAAGTGGGTCAATTCCCTGAATTACCTATCTGGGTCCCTCTTGTCAAACCTGCTCATCAATCTCTGTGTAAAATTTGCATATGTAGTGATATGCATGTGCCCCTATGTGATCAATCCATGATGCCACCAGTCATGGGCATCTCCCTCGAGGTGTAGGATAGCAAACTTAATTGCATCTTCCTCGCGCATGGGATTCAAGTCAAAGTAAGTCTTCAACTTCTGAATCCAAGACTGGGCGGTACACTTCCTAGAGCCATCGAAGTGTGGAATAGAGATCTGTCCTAACCTCTTCTGAAACTTAGGTACCTGTGGCTGGTAATCTCTCCTAGGCCTACTTCCAATCTTCATTTTGTAATACTCCTGAAATGGCATGTTGTCTCGGAAACCCTCACTCAAAGTCTGGTACTTCTCCCAGCAAGATTCTTCATCCACAATGTCTACGGGCTGTCGTGTCTGTGAAACTTCCGGATCCTTTAAGAATGAAGGCTCGTGGAGTCCCAATGGCCTGGTAGATGCATGAGGGGACCCTTGGCCCGAATGTCGACTCTCACTTCTATTACCATGTTGACCCATATTGCTGGCCTCTCCCTTCTCCGCACGAGTCTCGATCCTACCCTGTGCTAACCTCTCAGTAAGCTGGCTTAAATAGAGGTTGGTAGTCTCCTGCTGCTTCACCATGTTGGTGAACAGTTGTCTCATCAGATCTACTCCCATTTCTTCACTGTCTCTATCTCTGTCTCCCATCTTTCAACCCTAACAGGCTGGAGGAACAACCGCTCTGATACCACTGAAATATCCCTTATTGGGATCTTACAAAAAATGACAAACGCAAAAAATTGCAGAAATATACTAAATCTGATTTTTGCAGATTTTACACAGAAAAGTACAGCTAGGGCAGCGAACAGAAAAATGTGAATAACTCTTAAAATACCCGTCCAAAATACTTGAAATTTTAACTGGAACAAGATAATAATATGTAGAACACAAGGGAAATATTTTTGGAATTTTTCAGATAACAAAATGCTGCCAGAAATTTACAGCATGCCTAGAATAGCTGGAAAACTTCGAAAATTAATATCTTTTCGAATACAAATGAAATAAAGATGAAACTTTGGAAATAATATATATAAAAATAGTAGATAACTCTCCAACCTTCAGATCTAAAAAAGGACTGCTGGAAACCCTAGAAATTAGGGCTGCAAATTCCCAAACAAGTCACCTCCCTTGGAAAACAGCCAAAACCCTTGTGAAACCCTCTGTAGATGATGCCGAATCCTTCTTCTATGGCTGCCGTAGGTCTGATACGAAAACCGGCTGAAAATCTCCACAAAAACTCTCAAAACCCTTCAAACCCTAATTCTACAAATCCTGAAAATACCTCTGTAAAACAGCCCTGAAATCCACTCCAAATGACAAGCTAGGGTAGATCTTTCACTACTGAAGAATGCCCTGCTAGCTAGGGTTGGATCTTTCACCACCGAAGCTAGGGTTCCCGTGGGATCTTACTCCACAAGTTAAAAGTTGCAAACAGCAGTTGCACCATGAAAAGAAAATATGAGTGTATGTATGAATGATTATCCTTTCACCCCTCACCTCCTTTTATAACCTTTTCATGCCAAAGAAACCCTAAAACCACTCAAGGCGTACTTTCCCAAAAAGAGGGCCTTATTAAAAATAACTTTAGGTTGCTTTTCCCTTCCTAGGCGCCTAGGCCCATAAAGTAACCTCAATGAAGAAATATAACATTTAATGCCATGCATGTCCTCTCAAGTCACCAAAAAGGTACTTTAAGTGGCCCCAATGATGAAACATTACATATAGTCCCTTTTTAAAAGTACTTTATGACCCAGTCAATAAAAAATAATAACTGGACTAGATGCCCATACCCAATAGAAAAATAGTGTCCGTAACCCCTTGGGCATGACTAGGGTTAGGGCACGCATTGGCCCTTAGGCCATGGGCGAGGGAAAAGGGACATTACAGATAGATCTGACAAATCTCGCCAGAACAAGAATGGTCTTTGTGAAAATGCGTGTTAATGTATCACCAAGGAAAAATTGGTCTCATTTTATCCGTCTGAGATCAAACTATGGGGTTGTTGAACATGAGTTAGTGTATGAACATTCCCTTGTTTATTATGTGAAATGTAGGACTATTGGGCATGGGGCTAGTTCTTGCAAATGCCCGGCCGCATAATGGTAGTTGAAGCCACCTACCCGCATTAAATCTGGCATGGAAATTCCAAATTATGATCCCCGGAAACCTTTTTTTCCAGTCTCTATGGTTGGTTCTTTGCAAAAACATGATTTTTTTACGCGAAGGGGGCCCACAGACGATTCCAATGACAATATAATAGATATGACAAGTCTTTAGTCTTATCCCTTTGTTCCGGTGGGTAGTATCAAGGATGATAGCGAGACCATTGATGGGTCAGAAGAAGAGGAGGATTAGGGGTATGAAACAGAGGATTCAGTGATCAATTCGGCTAGGGTATCTCTAGTTTTGATGGAGAAATCACTGGAAAGGGAGGATTCATTTGAAGAATCAAGATGGAAGCATTATGAAACGAAAAACAGGGACTCATTTTTTTTGGAAAATATCATTAGCACCAAATTTGAAAGACTAAATCCAAGTGTTGTGGAAACCCCTTTGGGTAACTTGGAGGTGGTTTTGAAGATCAACAAAGAGGACAAAGAGATATCTAAACCCCAAATCAATTTGGACTCCCTAAAGGTTCTTTCTTTTTGGGAGGGTGAGCAATATAAAGACTACATCAAGGACACATTTGGGGGTGTTCTTGATGTTGATACTGGGTGGCACACTATGCAATCCAAAAATTTTAAGTGGTGGAACTGACTATTTACAAACTTTTGGGGCGGACCATTGTTATTTTTGTTTGTTTCTTTTTGGGTGTCTCTTTTTGACCTTGGATTTCTTGAGTTAAGTCTATTTAGCTCTCTTTGGGGTCATATTTCTTCTTTTGGTCCCTCTTTGGGTGCTTTCATAATGCCTCTTCCTTTGTAAGGCTTCTAGGAGCCACAATGTCTGTTTATTACCCGATCTAATAAAAAATATTTCTTCATCTAATATTCTCATTAATTATTGATCCTATCCACAAATTAAGGGATTAAATACAACCCCCATCTAATTCTATAACTAATTAACCTATTATTCAACCTACCAATGACCTATATCCATACACAAATTAGACTTTGACTCCATCAATTATATCTCTTAACATTACCTTGCCTCCCTCAACATTTGCACCCTTACCTCCTACTCTAGAAACTACATATTTCCTAGAACAACATCTATCATATTATGGACGACATGAAGAATATGAGAGTGATATTAATTTTTTATTTCTTTCAACCATATACACGTCACTCTTATCGTCAAGATTTTCTATCCCATCATGTTGTTTTCAACCATTCATCTCCTAATTGTGAAATACTCTAGCATAAACAACATCAGTAATGGCTACCTTGTACTCCACCTTAAGAAGAGGAGTTGGTTTGCCTCTTTATTATCTATGCTAGTCCTATCTAATATGTATTTCCCATCACTATAGACATCATTTCAACTAGATAACACACCAATTTCTCAATTCTATCCTTTTTAATGTGAATATCCCTTATATTATTATACACATCCTCCCTCCATCTATGATGGACCTGTGCTAGCATATGTTATATTGAGTTTCCATAAGGGCACAAATGGTGTCATTGTTCCTATAGGTCAAGAACCATCAAAAGGTGTGTTTGTTCCTCATATACATTAAGGATAGATCATGATCTTCACACATTATGTATTATTCGTAAAAAAGTTTATGAGGTTATTAACAATTCTTATATTTTCATATCACACCTCTAAGATCATTTTTACCTCTTCCCATACTACTTTTTACATTCAAGAATTTACTACATATATTCCAACAATATGTGTTTGTCCCACTCAATCCAAATATTTCATCTACCCATTAACATATTTTGTTGTAGCACACATAAGTTAGTTTTAATGTTTTAGATACTCGTTTACATCCTTAATTTTAGCACAAGATACTTAGTTTGAAATTTCTGGCCACCCATTACATTCTTTTAACACAGGTTGATTAATACAATTTTCTTACCTATCCCTTAAAAATCCTTTATAATCTATTTTTTGTAGGTTGGTTAGTCCACATGTATTGACCCTACACCTTGAAATCTTATTTCTATGCTTCCAATAATCTATGTGACATCTCACCCCTCCTTAGTGTACACAACCATTGATTTCTTACTTGAATTACTTAAGAAGACTAATTGATTGTAATGTTTAATAGTCTTCTTGTGAGATTTTGTTTAAATTTATTTATGTCATTTGTGTCTTCTTTGATATTTTAGAACGTTATCCACAAATTATGATCTTATGTTCCACTTAGATATGTTCACTCTCTATGTTTTCCCTATACATGTAATAGATTCACATTATAGTTTCTTTCCATTTGTAGCGATCTATAATTCCTACACAAACTTATTTACCTTTTTTTACCTTTATTCCATATAAAGCAACTCCTATACCACCTTATGATTAGATATCAAATTCATCCATCTTTTTACCACTTATTTATCCTTGCAATTTTTACTTTTTTGAGTCTTTTTTGAGTTCTTTTGTCACTTTAGGTACATTTATATTGGATATTAGATCTCACTTGTTTCCTAAGGTAGGTGTTGAGGTACTTGAGCATCGACATGTTTGCATGTTCTCCCTTATATCTATAATTAGGTTTAATCTATCTTTTGACATTCATATTTTAAACTTATTTAATCATCCTTCCTAATATGTATTGAGGTAAAACTATAATAGCAAAACAAATAAATTAAAACCCATAATCAAGGTCTTTGTTATCATTTGATTAAATTTGTGCAATCCATTGACTACAGATGTATCCCATAAATAAGTAATTGCAATAACCTACCTTACAAATTTATTTTAGAATTTGTGTTTATCATAAATATGTTATAATTTAGAATATTGTAGGAGTAGGATATGCATGTTTAATATTTGAATTATACTTAAATATCTCATTTATAATGACAACCTTAGATAATCTTTTATACTATAAACCATATACAAACTCAAATTAATTCACATATCAATACAACACATTAGATTGTTACCCTATATCAGAATTCTCTTTAACCGCAATTCAACAATCTACCCAAAAAGAGGAACATATGTGAGAGACGGAGATTTCTTACACTTTCTTTAATATTTAAAGTTAAAAGTCCTTTTAACTTCCTAAGCTTTATGACAACACCACAAACAATTCTGTCGTTATAGAGTCGCCTCGATTTCTAAATTAAAACGTCGTGTCTACTATGTGTGACCGTTATTGCGATTCAGATGTCAAATGGGATATATAACAATACCAATACCAATACCAATACCAATGAAATAGTAACAGCTACCAAAATAAGAAGAACAAATTTGCGATAAGTTTTTTTAAAACAATATGTTTGACAAGACGAAGCGCTCCTCTAAGTCTGATAATTTTGTTAAAATGCTTCATAGGAGAGAAATGGGAAGCATAACAAACACGGTGTTCCAAAACAGCAATTCTCATATGAAATTCCGGAATTTTCAGTTCAAGGCAGCCTTGGAGATATGTAACTGCCATAGATCAATGATCGTACAAATAGTTTATGCTCGACGTATTATATTTGCATTAACAAGCTGTGGTACTTGTGCAGCGTTTAGCAGAGAAGCAAACAAAAAGCTTTGTTTGTTGAACACAACTCCAGGCCAGACAATTCGTAGCATCTTCTATAACAAGGAAAACAACTCTCTTATCACAGTCTCACTTTATCCATTTGATACCTCACTGAAATGCAGAACAACACCAATTGAGTATATTAAAAGAGGTCAACCTGAGGCTGGTTATCCTCTATTTCAGTCCGAGTCTTTCTACTGGCCAGGTTACATAGTGTTTGACAATTTTAACGGAAGGATTCTCAGTTTCTCCCCTCAAAATGGGATTTACAAGGTGTTTGACTTAAATAATTATGCACTGTTATTCTCCATAACCGATACAAATATTATGGACATTCAGATCACTAAAGGTATGATCCTGTTAATATTTAGAAAATCTCCAATTGAAGACCACCTTGATTTCAGAATCTTATCCATGATAAATGGCAATGTTTTGAAATCCCTTAGACATGTGTTGCATTCCCAAAAGAAACTCGATTTCATTGGGCAATTCCAGGAGAAGCTTTTCATAAAACAAGAGAATAATAACATGCAAATAATTGATGTTGTTGATGACCGGCTGATTGAAGTGAGCGATACAGACATTATGACAACATCTCCTTTTATTGTCTTGAATGACAAACAATTATTTTTAACATTCCATAACAGGTCTGTTAATGTTCGGAATTTCCAAGGAGAACTAGTAGCATCATTCGACGAGCACCTAATTTGGCAACCGTATTCTAATTCCAGTAATATCTGCGTTACTGGTGACCAAAATTATATAATATCTTTCTGCAAGGTCGATTCTAGTGGAGTTGATAGAGGAAATCGGTCAATAAATATATGCAACGTGGTGAGTGGGAAACGTTTTTCCATGATTAGTTCTAATGACGATAATGCACCAACAATCAAAAGCAGTGTTAAGGAAGCTCTTGAAAATGTTACTAGATTGTGCTATAACGAAGAATATAATGAAATTTATACAGGCAATACACTGGGAATGGTGCATATCTGGTCAAACTGATTTGTGCAGATTGATTGTTCAGATTAAAACTAACGATGTTTTAATCTTTTCTTTTCATGTTAAAAACGTTTCAAACTCATGTTTTTCGTCTTTCATTAATAATATTACATAATCCTTGTCATACCCGGTTTTTGCATCCTCTTATGTTTGTGCAGTTCTGAGCACTTACTATTTCTCTTTTGATGTGCTTTGTAGTGACCATGTCCACGCTAAGAAAGTTCTTTGACCTAGTTTAGATTATAGGCATTTGTTATGGTTTAGGCTATTTTGTGAACTGTTTCAATTGTTGACCCTAATTGAAATAAAGTATAACATCTGTGAAAACGACCTTAATTATCTTCGACACATATATTATGTTTGTAATGTATGCTTTTAATAGTACTATTCCAGTGATTATGGCGAGGTTCATATGCATTGCTAATCCTGTAGAAAGTATTGCCTCTACACAATAGATTAAGTCTATGTTCACATGATATTAATAGATTATCTAGCCATGTTTAACTTATTAGCAATCACATGTGTACAATACAATGTGAACATCGAATGGTATATGTTATTCAATTTAGAAAGACAATTATTACTTTTGTAATTGTTGTTGATAAGGGGTGTGATTGACAATATTGATTTTCTATTAAAGCCAAAACAAATGTTGCAAATGTAAGTGAGACATGTAAGTTTGCTAATACTCACTCTCAAGAATGTTGTGAATGTGAAGTGTTGTTGTCAAAGAAGATTGAAAGAATGACTAAGTGCTTTAACATATTATCTCTCCATGAAACTAAAATGACACAGAATACGCAATTATATATAAACAAATCTAAAATGGTTATGGTACATTCCAAATTTCTTTATTACCTCAATGAGTTTGAGTGCATCATTGTTAGAGCTATTTTGTGCATATCTTACAATCATAGCATTCCATGAGACCACATTTCTTTGAGGCATTTTCCAAAAAAAAAATGATATATGTTATTTGTGTTATAGGGATAGTTTTTACTTTTGTAAGTGTGTTTGTTTAAACTATGGGTGATTGATTTTGTATGTGTAGAAATATAGATGAGTCACTTCATTTAAAAAGCGCAAACATGAGGTGTAACCCTTAAAACTATTCAAAATGTAAAAAAGTGATATAATGTACAAAGCTTTGGATGGAAACTACTATAAATTGCATGGTTCTTTCTTGGCATTAAGAACGGTAGGCTACTTTTTAGGGTTCATGTTATTCCATGAAGAGAAGCAATGGCTGTGTTTTTCAGATTTGCATATGCTACAGGAGGGAAATACTTCAAAGGATAATTTTCCAAAAAAATTGTGTAACACCTGCTAAAAAAAACCCACTTGAGACCCAAGAAACAACCTACGATTAGTTAGGAAAATTTATGGATTATTTCTTTTTTGTTTAAAAGAGTCTACAACCAGGTTACAAGGTAATAGCTATCACTAACAAGTTCCAAAACAATTCTAATCCACTAGAACATAATTTTCTTTTATTAACAATTATTAGAGGTCATAAGATCCCAAAATTTAGGGTTAGAAGGTTCAATTACGTTTAGAGGGTAATTCCTCACCATACCCACTCTCTAATAGACTTAAAGTTTTAACTTGATTTTTCTCACACTTAACGCATTAAAAAATTTTCTAAATCATTTCCATTGGATAGGAAATTTCCTCACTTTTACATTGATATAAATAAGTCCTCCTAACTCCTCATATTTCTCAAGTTATGGGCCGGCAGGCCTTGGGGTGAAAATTTTCCCCAAGAGCGGGCATGCGGGCCCAGGGGTGAAAATTTGCCCAAAGGGTGGGTTGGTGGGCCGTAGGGAGACATTTAGATCATTTCCCACATGGGGCAAAAAAATGACTTTGCGCTCACGCGCCCGCAGGTCCGCAAGTCCATAAGGGACATGTGGTGCTTCTCAAACCAGCGCGGGGAGAAACGGGGCGGCAGGAGATATTTTGAAAACTTTCCTGCGTGGGGTGAAAAGTTAACATTGCACCTGTAAGTATGCAAGCCACAAGGGACACGTGGCATCACCTAAGCCAATGTGGGGAAAGCGGAGCGGCGGGGAGAAAATTTTCTTAACGCCCCGAAGCGCTAAGAGGATAACAAGGACCCGTGCCTCCACTAACACCTCGCGACGCCACGTGGCAACTCTAGATTGGCTACAGGCCAACGGGATGGCGGGGAAAACATGAAAAATTTTCCCAAAATTTTTGAAGCACAAAGAGGAAAAATGGAGGTGTTCCACTGCTGACGCCTCGTGACACCACATGGCATCACTAGATTGGTCACGGGCCGGCGGGGAAAATTTTGAAGTTTTTCCCAAAATTTTCTGAGAGTGCTAATTTAAAAGGAGATCCATCCCACTTCTGACACCTCATGGTGCCATGTGGCAGCCTCTTATTGGCTGTGGCCGCCAGGGCAGTGGGGAAAATTTGAAAAATTTTCCCAAAATTTTTCCTAAGTTCTTAAGGGAAAAATTTGGGCCGCGGGCCCGCCAAGGAAATGTTTCCCAAAATTTTAATGCTAAGTGAAGAAAACTTCATAAGGCCATAAATTTTGATAGAGAGCTTAGTTTTGGACAAATGAGTACTTTCTGGAAAGCTCTCAATGTCCTCTTTGCACAAAGATCATTAATTTTTTATTTTGATAAGGTTTAAGGGGCCAATTTTAAGAAAATGGCTTGCAAGCTTTCACAATGCGAATTGGTAAATTTTAACTTGTGACATTTATTCAATTTGATCTTCTTGCACTCTCTACATGTCAAATAGACATGGAGAATTGTTCTTAAATGGATTTAGGTTAATTTTTTGAGGTAGATCTGTTTGATTGAATTCCACTTCGAAAATCTACCATTTTGACAGCAAAATGATTGTAAAACGGTTGAGCCCGATTTGGCTAAGTTTTGAAATATTTCCTTTAAGTGTTTTTCCCTATTTGAATTCATTTAGGGCCTGCTACTTCAATTTAATCATTTAATTTGTTATTTTATTATTACAAGTTCGAACTGTGCATTTTTTTTGTTTTAATAATTGCCAATTTGAAATTACAAAAAAAAGGATCAAATTTTGAAGGATCTTTTTACCATTTTCATCTTCTAAGTATTAAAATTCATTTCAATTCTAATCTAACACATTAGTTGATTCAAATCAAACTATTCTAAACCAAAATACAATTCTGATTTCTAATTTTACACATTTGAAAAGACAGAGTTTTGTATTTTCCTCACACACATTTCTTCCTTTCAAATAGATATTTCAAATACATTAAAGTGATTAGATTCACTACAACAATGCAATTTGAGAAAGGTAATACAATCATTTATTGATTCCAAAAGATAACTTTTAAAACTTCTTTCTTATACGTTCTTCAAATACAACTCACATAGATATACATATTTCTTTTCTTTCATTCAAAAACAGAGAACAAAGTGCATACCTCTTTCACATTTCAAATTACAACTTTTCATAATCCAAATACAAAAAACTTTTCCGTTACCAAATGTATGAAAGTATCATCCACTTCAAGTGGGAACAAGGGTTTTACAATAAGATTTACTCTCAACAAGGGATTGCCACAACTGTCTTTTTTTCCTTTGCTCCAAAACAACAACATGCCAGATTTATCGTTCTTCCAAATTTTGATCACAACAAGAGGTAGGGGAAAAGCAACACTCTCTACCGAACAAAGACATCCAATGAAGAGGAGAATCCATCCTTCTTCATTGGACCCCAAACCCCAACCATACTGTGATAAGAAGATGTGATTCAAATCATGCCAATAACTGGCTTCCACAACCCACAATGCAATCATTTCAACATGCACATTTCAAATTAAACATACAGTCCAAGAATAGAACAGTAGTTTACAACTACATTAAAGCATGAAAAACAACATTGAGGCTTTTTCAAGTAAGCCAAAGGAGTAAGAAACTATGGTGGATGCTACTTATGCCTCCCAAAAGGGGAAATGTGTATCACCACTTAATTTTAAACCGCCAAAATAAAGTATATCAAAGTCCTGACATGGCCTTATGCCCCCCCCCCCCCCCCCCCCCCCCAAGTACCCCTTATTCCTCACATTTCCTTATGCCTCCCCAACCTCTTATGGCACCCCATAACGAGTGAGGAAATGCAAGCTATTTCTTTGTAAAGTGGAACCCAAACCCCAAATCCCTCCACACTTATACCTCCCCAAAACAATTGTGCCTCCAACAAAATAATCCCCATAGTCTTCTCCTACACCATTCCTAGGCCATCTACCCAACATCCCACAAGCAATGCCAAAACATCCACAACAATAACAATATTCATAAACAGGGAAAAGAAGAGCATATTCAAGAGCCAAGCTCCTACCTCTCCATGATGGAGTTGTTCAAAGTTTCAACACAACAAGCTTTATCCAAATGCAAGCAATCCAAATCAGCCAAGCACAACCATGCACCAATCTTCCAAATACTTATTCAAAGCAAGAGATCAAAAACAAAAAAATAATTCGCCCCAAAATAAATTTCTAAAAGTTAAGCAACCCAAAACAAGGCAAGCAATTTGAATTTTATAGGAGAGGGAAGAGAAGAGGATGCGGTGGATTCATGTAGGATTCCACATCACACATCCTCAACCCCAACCCAAAAGTCAACTTCATTCTCCAATGCATAATAAATAGGTGGGTGAATAATATGACAGTTTACTTACACACTCGAAAACAAGCCCGCACCCCATAAGGACTGAAATTAAAACATGTAAGAAAAGTGCAATTAAAACCTACAATTTGTCTTCCCAAAATGCATTATAAAAGTCTAATATTAACTCCCAAACCATAGGTCTGGTTGGTAAGTGAATTTTAGAGGTATGAGACAAGTTTAACTTGTCCCACAAGCCTCTAAAAGCAACCTCCAAGGACAAATTCGAATTTCCAAGAAAGTGGAGTGTTTCACACTCAAAAGTTAACTTACACATCACTTACAAGGTCACTTACACATTACTTACACATTCTTACACCACTTTAAATCATGGCCAAAAACTCTCATTAATTACCTTCTTATGACATATTTGATTTATTTATTTTAACAATATGATTACTCACAATATTAACACCACATTAAATAATTAATGAAAGGGGGTAAGTGCACCACAAAATAAACACATGCAAGATTAACAAAGGGACCAAATAAAAAAAATACATAAAACCCCTTTGTCACATTTAAAGGTGATTCCCCCCATGGGAATCCCTAACAAAAAATAAACACACACAAATAATACAAGTTGCCATGGTGACCTTGTTGAATTCATCTAGAATTCCAATGTGGTTGGTCTCTAAATGTTTGTTGTGATATTTTAACTTGCAAAACACAAATACCTCCTTCGGCCTCATGGCCATTTCAGAACATCTAAAATAATATAAATATAATTCCAAAATCATCTAGATATATGAATCATAACAACATCAAAACAATCTAACAATATCATTTACAATTTTACCAACAACTATACCATCATCCAATAATTTCCATTTCTGGGTCTACCCACAATATCCAAATATCACATGTTCGAACAACATCCATAATATAACCATGTCAAACAATATATCATCATCAACATATAAAATATCTCTAATAATCATAATGCATCATAATTGAATCAAGATCAACAATAATCCATGATCTAACATCTAACATCATACTAAATCATAACCATAATATTGACCATAATATAATAAGCAGTATTAAGATCAATATCATAAAGGTGTCAAAGGGAAGTGGGCACTACAATTGAGCAAGTTTGGATGTTTTCCAACAAATCTATTCTTTTGCGAAACTTGACGTTGGGATTTAATAGTCTGCGATGAGGGCGGCAAATATGGAAAGTCTTTGTGTATGGGGAGGGGTGGGGTGTTTTGTTTGGGTTGATTGTGGATTGTAAGGTGGACTTTTTGATTTGAAAGGGGTATGATGAACCAATTTGTGGACATGCAATACATGATCAAACCGAATGAGAGAAAAATGAACCTCCTTTGAGATAGTTTCTTGTGGCCATGTTCACAAAAAAATGGTTTGAGGCATGGGTAGTAGTTAGCAAATATAACATGTTCCGATACAGAAGGAATTGGTATTAAACCTTCATGCAAATTTGTTTCTATGGAAGTTACTTGCAGAATGTTGTGACTAGAAATTTCAGTAGTTGTATTTAGTCGGCAAGTTTGGAATGACAGGGAATGGTAGCTTGTTGGTCGATGTAAGTTGTAACAAATATTTGAGACTTTCATTGTTCTACGCTTTAGGTGATGACGTCTCTGACTCAGAATTTATGTGAACTTTATTTTTTGTGATTAGTTCGTCTCTTCATTGTGCTCATGTTTTGCTTAGGGGTTGACATGATTGATGAAGTGAGCACACCTATGGAGTACCACCCGTTGAGAAAAAATTGTCTTTATTTTAGTAATGAACAGTGCATTGTTTACTTGACATACCAAAAAAACCTTATACAATAAACTATCGTTCCTCAATTGTAATGCATGTGGAGATCCAATGGGAACTACTGTGTAAGAGGTATCATTTGACCCGAGGATTATGCCAAAAATCTATATTTGTTGCTTAAGTAAAATAATATTAGTTATATGGAAAGTTACAGTACATTCCAATAGTATACAATGATAGCCAAATATGTACATGATATAAGTGCAAGTAATTATCATTTATTTTCTTAAAAGATATTTCAATACACATAATAGTAGGAGGCAATAGTATGTCGGAAGTCAATAAACTATATACATTTAGGAAATGCATGTAGAGTTTTGAATGGGAACTAATCATAAGAGGTAACAATTTGAGGATAAAAAACTAATATTATGTTTAGCCTAATGGAAAAGAGTTTTTGTTATATGGAAAGATACAATACGTTCTAATGTACTATACAAGGATGACAATATATACATAATAAAAGTGCAAGTTGAAATGCATTTATTTTCTTAAAATTATTTAACTAATCCACATAGTATTAGGTGACAATAGTATGTCAGTTTATAAGGAACTACAAAGAGTTTTCTTTTAAAGTAGGGGAAAATGGCGAAACATAGATATGAATTAAACAACATAGTGGTGATAGTTACCATGAAGTATAGAATGGGATGGGTGAGGGTGTAAAGTATTGAAGGGATGAATACATTATAAGTATTTGCATAAAGAAGGTTACGGAGGAGTTGCATTGTTATCCACTTTCTTAGAACTTAGGATGACAAATTTCAATATGTTGTTTAAAAACAATATGTCTCATTTTCTCAAGGGAAAGTGTGAAGCATATATTTGTTGTCGATGACATTGCTTGTAATTTCACTAATGTAGCGTCTTCCACTAGAAGTCTATAGACAATAGGTGGAGATCTCTAGCTTTAACACCCATGATTGACTCTAGTTGTCTCATCAAAAGCGGTAACTAACTGGAGTTCTCCTGTTAGGTCCTTTAGATCAATCCTGAGTTGCATATCTATAATCATAGTTAAATCAAAGTTGTACGTTTAACTCGAACAAAACCATGAACCATTAGCATTATCTCTCACCTTAACATTTCCTGTAAATAATTGTTTTCACCTTTTGTGAAGAGGACATGCATTGCAAAGTAAAGTTGTCCATGTTGATATTTGTGATTTCATGTAGTAACCATGGCCCATCCATTTCTTTGTGTGTTCCCCATATGTAGTACCTAAAAAATCATTGTTACAGAGATCAAGCTTTTTGAAGGGTCCATGAAATTGGCTTGTGATAGAGGGCACCAGAAGGGAGTAGTCATCATTGAATCAACCTATTTGTGCATGAAGTGTATTTGTTTATGAAATTAGAGGGTTGGCGTAATAATTTGGTTCTTAGAAATAGTGTCAAATGAGCTTCTATTTAAACTGGAGACGTGAGCAGCTTTCAAGGCAATGGACCGGTTTGAGGGTGGTATAGAAAGCATGTCGGTTCAAGTTCCGTTTCTTATCTCATCTAAGTGTTGTTCCCATAATGTGACACTTACGGGGTGGAATCCTAACATGTCCTTTAATTGTAGTGGTTCTTCTCTTTGTTTTAGACTTGTCATGCCGACTTTAAATTGTTGAGCATGGTGACATCGTAAGAACAATGCTAATCAAATCAACTGTAGAACTTTTAACATCCTGCATGTATGTCCTTGATTTTGGTGAAGTGAAAGTGATGGGAAGTTATTGTATCCTCATTTAGGCTATGAGTGGGGATATGGTTGAGGAAGGTTGCAGGAAAATCTATCAAGGCATTGTTCAAATGGTTGTAACATTGCTTTCTATAAAAAATCACTTCACATTCGCTTGCATTGGAAATTGTATACAACTTTCCAGTTTTCAATCTGCGCATAGAATGCTTCCACGACCTCATTGAAACAAGGTGAATGTGTATTTATCTCCTTTCTGATCCAGGAAATCAGTTACACACGTGATCCATCTCCCCTTGAAGAGTAATTATAAAGGGTTATTTTTGCTAGGCCACGACCCTCTAACGGACCACATGCGCATATATGTATTCAATCCACTTATTTTAGTTGGTGTTCTCGAAAAATACTAGTTAACCTAATTGGAACTTGCATCTGTTTGAAGACAATTGACTATCTTGGATAGCATTTGTTGGCAGTTGGATTGGAACATCGATTATCAAATGCATTTTTCGACAACAACCAATCCATTTCAATGATAAGAACAGTCCTGCAGTGGAAAAGAAAATCATGATATAATTAGAATTTAGCAACGGATGAAAAAAAAAAAATAAATAAAATTATAATTAATATAGGGAGTTTATATACATTCAGTAATCGAATAGGAGATGAAACTTACAGTTCAATTTGATCATTCTAATGCGGAATTTGCGTAAGCACACAATGGAGCCTTCTCGTATTGATTTGTCGGTTACACGGCTTGCAAATTTGGAGGGTAGAAGTGTTGTCTGAAAATGTTTCCCATCTGAAAGCTCAACACGATGTTGGGCAACCAAGTTGTTGAGAATGGGATCTTAGGGAGGACAAGTGCAGTACCGTGAAATATGGGGTCAACCAATGGAACTCAACCTGTATCAATTGAGAAATACGCGCCTAAAAATATAGTCAAAGTTATTTCCATATGCAACTACGTAAAAGCATGCTCAAGATAGTCTGGAGTTTGTGCAAATACTATGGTGGAAAATGTAAACTTTTAGTGCATATCAAAGATGAAATGAAGGATGTGTTTTGGAAAGCATGCATTTGTAAGCAATGAGAACCTTTAAATTTTGCTTCCAAATTTTTCATTTATATTTTCTAAAAAGTGCAAACATTGAGTTGTCTAACCCTTGGGATAACAATTCAATTTTCGAAAAAAGTGATATAATGTACAAAGTTTTATATGAAAATAGATTAAAAATTGCATGTTCTTTCTCGCCATAACTTTAAAACTATATGTATTTGTGTGCAGATATAATGAGGAACACATTAAAAATGGTTGTTCGTTCACATAAAAAAATAAACAATTGTATAAAGGAAAGATATAATGAAGAACACATTAAAAATGTGTTGTTGGTTTACATAAAGTAGATTGCAATTGTATAAAGGAAAAATTGAACGCATTTGTTGAAAAGTTAGATTTTATGTTCCATATTTTCCACCGTAATATATACATGTATTTATTTGAAATGAATTACATATTATTATGTTAAGCAAATAGAATGGAAAACATTAAGAACAATATGTACAAGTCTTTGAAATGAGAAAACTATAGATATTTGTATAGACCCTTTACACAATGATAAAGAAATTAGGAATGCATAGTTGTTGGATGAACAAAAAATGAACATGTGTGTTTGATAAGTTTGATTCTCTGTCAGATATATACTGCCATCAATACATACATGCGAATCGCAGTTTGGAACGAGTTACAGTTTGTTTCAAAAACACTTATAGACAAACACTTATAAACTAACCACTACAAGATATTTTTAAAATCAAATTTCCTTCCTTTTTGCTTGTGCAATTTTCTTTGCATGTTGTATTTTACTTTTCAGTATGCTAATCATTAGGCCTTCGATTGGAATTCCCATTCTCCTCAATTTTTGGGGTGGTTCATATTTCAGTAAAACATCTTCGTTAGAATCATAAATCAAGCAAAAGTCATTAAGTAAATGGTCTCCAATTATTTGGATTTTGGAGAGAAAAATTGGGGATGTTGGCATCAAGTGGAGACAATCTCTAATCATTTCAGCTATCATTGTTTTAGGTGGTTTCAATTGCCGGCAATGCAAAACATTAACACATTGAAAATGTTTAAACTCTTCTTCCCTCTGTAAGCGAGGTGTAGTTAATGTCAACTCCCGTTGTAGGGAGGGGAATTGTGTTTCTAGTCTGTCTTCATATTAAATTGGAAGGGAAAAGAAATATGTTAGTTCTAGAAGATGTTTTTAGGTATGATAGGCAACTTAAAAAACCTTGTTAATGATCATTCTAACTTCTAACTTGGGGATGCAACAAAAATTGACAACAAGTCTCCTCAGAATTTGACTTTGTAATGAATCCTATCATTTGTTATGTAATTGAGGGGCATTGTTCCCCACATGAGGCCATTTTGAAATCCCCAATGATGTGACAAAATTTTTAAATGTAACAATCAGAAGCAAATAAGTCCACTGAAAATTGTAGTGATAATCTTTTTGAAATTCATAAATGTCATTGCCAAAGACATTAGTTGAGCATGGTTACTTCGTAATGAACATTGCCAATAAAATGAGACTCTAGAATTCAACGTCTTAGGATTGAAACTCTCTTCTTTAAGTGAAAGTGATGGAATGGTCACAATTGTAACCTCTACAATTTGTTATGAAACCTTCATGGTTGAGGAATTGCACTAAATATCTCAAGAGACGCACTAGGGATGTTAATGGTTGTAACATAGTTACATAAAAAACAACTCGCAATCCTCCCATTGGAAATTGTATATAGCTTTCCATTTTCAATCTACTCATAGAATGCTTCTGCGGCTTCAATTGAAAAAGGTAAATGTAATATATCCCCCCCTTCCTGATCCACAATATTTTCAAACCCAAACACGAAACCATCTCCCCTATGCATTGTGCATATTCACGAATGGTTGTTTTTGTTAGGGTGCAACCCTCTACCGACCATATATGGCATAGATGTATTCAATCCACTTATTTTAGTTGGTGTTCATGGCAAAATATTTGTTGGAACCTGATTGGACACGTAGAGAGGTGGTGGTTTGAGGCAACTGACTTTCTTGGAGAGAATTTGTTGGTAGTTGGGTTGGAGCATCGATTATCATAATGTTTTTCGACAACATCCATTTATGTGACACTTGACAGTCTATGTTGTGGAAATATGAGCTCATGATATAATTAGAATTGAGTCAACGGATGAATAAAAACAAACATAAAGAAATTATAAGCTACCTATAGATTTAACACTAGTCCATACAGTTGGTAATTGCTCCTTTAGGAGATGAAACTGTACAATTCACTGTAGTTGTTTCATTCTAATGCGGAATTTGCGTAAGCACACAATTGTAGCCTATAAAAATTACGTGATTGATTTGTCGGATACTATCGGCTTGCAGATCTGGAGGGTAGAAGTGTTGTCTGGCTCTGCATGTTTCCCATGCTGAAAGGTCAACATAATGTTGTTTGAGTAGGATAAGCTTTGAGAATGGACCTTAGGTGAGGATCAAGTGATAGATATCTGAAATGTGAGGTCAAAAATGGAACCACCCTTAATCAATTGAGAAATGCCTTCGTGTGTCAAAGTTTGTGAGATCCTTGGCAACTAAAAGATGCTCGAGATAGTAAGCAGCCCCTAATTGCATAATGTATGGTTTCTAAATTGTAGACTGTGTATTGCAGTCAAAGATGAAATGAAGGATGTGTTCTCGAAAGCATTCCATACCAACAAAACAAAGAGAACCTTTAATTGTTTGCTTGCTTTATATAGATACATTTATAGCTCATTCTAAATAGTGCAAATTTCTTTAGCAGGTCTAACTTTAACTTATCTAAAAATACGCGAAAACAAGTAAACATATGATGTACAAAGCTTTGCATTAACAATTATCTGAAGGAAATTGAATGATTCTAAAACCCCTTGTGATTGAAAAATATATGTATTTGTGTGCAAATATAATGAGGAACACATTAAAAATGTAGTTGTTGTAGATTTACATAAATAAGCAAGTGGTAATTGTATGAAAGAAATATATAATGGTTGAACACATTAAACATGAATGTTGAATGGTTTACATAAAATAGTGAGCAATTGTATAAACCAATTATCTGAAGTTGCGTTTAAATTGAAAAGTTAGGAATTCTAAAAATCCATAGAAATCTGTCAGCAATGATATACGATGCATTTATTTGGGCTATCATGGAATTATAGATTACTATGTTTAGCAAATAGAATGGAAAACAATAAGAACAATCATGTATGTTTTGAAATGCATTTACATAACGATAGGTATTTGTATGGAGACACGATGATGTTTAAATTAGGCCATGCATAGTTCTATTGGATATGCATTTAAATGAACATGTCTTTGATAAGTCTTGTATTGTAGTAGTCAGAACTATATTACTGCCACAATACATACTTATGACCATTTTTTGGAACAAGCTACAGTTTGTTGGTCAATGAGGTTTTGTTATATGTTGTTCGCTGTATAAGCTTTGATCCAACTACACTAGTTATGGTTTTACCAATCAAATTTCTTACCTTTTTGCTTGTGCAATTTTCTTTGCGCGTATTCTTGTATCTTTTGTCTAGTTTTATTAATGCCTCATATTTGAATTCCCATGTGTTCCTCAATTTCTGGGGTGGTTCATATTCTTCAGTGCATCTACTCGTTAGAATCACATTATCTTCAAGCAGAAGCATCGTGAATGAGGTCTACCGATTGTTCGGATTTTGGAGGGCAAAATTATTAAATGTTGGCAAATCAGGTGGAGGCGATCTCTAGATCATTTCAGCTATCACTGTTTGAGCATCTGGTATTACTTTAATTGCATAGATAATGTTCCCAAGTTCACTTAATTAATCAGCATTGACAGACGCTTAATACTCTATCATCCTACATCTGTAGATGCGAAATATTAGTTAATGGCAGCCCCATTGTAAAGAAAGGAAATATGAAAGCTTAAAGCTCTGCATCATATTAGTTACCTATGTTGACCTAATTGCAAAGGGACTGTTACTTTGAGAAGATGTTGTAAGGCTTTGATGAGGCAACTTAACTATACCTTGATCGATGATGGGGTCTAACATCCAACTTGGGGCGCTTCCAGTTCCGCCTCATTGGGGTTAACAAAGCCCATGCCATTTTGCATATCAAAGGGTGTCAGAGACGAAGATTCACATGCTACCAAGATATTGTCACCTGGTGCACAACTGTTTAGATGTCTAAACATGAAATGTAATAATTACGAGAAAATGGTCATGAAATCTGCTCTACTCTAATTTTTTAGCATCCATGATTTCCAAGGTCAGAGGATAGACACATGAATGAAAGAGTTCCGATAAATTAATTGATTAGCCTACTCAAGAAAACATTGGCTTGGAGGGTTGAATGGAGTGAGATTTACCTACGAGGAGATATGAGAATGAGTCTAAATACCCTGAGCATTCATAGCTTTAGAATGAGGTTCCATAAAACTATTTTGGATCCTGATCTGATCACTTTTGTGCACCTCACCTTAGTTACTATCAAGAATCAACCTTATTATTCAAGTCTGAGATTATAAATCTAGCTCTCTACTCATAGATTTTTATTTTTTCAGATTGTAAATGAAGAAATCTATAGGCTTCTATATTATTACTATATCTGATAGGAAAATGATTCACTTAATCATTCAATCTTAAGAAATTAAAACATACTCTTTAGATTTGAAAAGCTTGAGATGTTTTGCTTATTGTTTTTGAACCCGACCAACCTTCTTTAAGTACTCCTCTATAGGACCATATATTTAACAAATGAACTACATCGTGTAAACGTCTAGCCAAATTTTATTTTAAATACCTTATCCTTCTAATATATATTGGTCCTTCTTTATTATAATTATTGGTTTTTTCCTTCTGTCAAACAAGCCTTGCAGTAATTTAAACTCTTTTTCCATGAATTTTCCTCCATGATTTGTCTTGACTTTGGAGGATCGGGATTTTCCTGTAAATTTTCCTTTCTATAACTCCACTGAAACATTAAGATAAGAGAAGTACTTTGAACCATGCAATGATTGGGTTTTCCACATAGGTCACTATGTATATGTTCTAATCCAAAAACCTTGTAGAGTGGAGTTCTTACTGGACTTGTAAATTGAAAACCATTTATAGATCTACCAATGGACCTAGAGTAGAGATTTAACCATGGGATATTTCAGCACTAGATATTTTTTTGCATGTTAATTATGATATATACTTTTGATTTTACCATGCAAATTTATGTGATAAGAACATGGATGGATCGAATCTCTTCCATCAGAAAGAAATGGGGTTTCTTTCTTTTCTTGGGTTCTTCAAAAATTTACTTACACAGAAGTCTATCTCACTACTGGAAGAAATAATAGAGAAGATATTGTTGTGCCTTCCATTGGAAGCAGTTCACCATTTCCACATGGTATGAAAACAATGAAGCGATTTGTTATCTTTATGGGATTCTCGATTTCATGGTGTCAATTGCATAGGCTAGATCCCAGGTTGTTGTTAATGACTTAAAAACTAAGGGAATGTGAATTTTATTCCTTTTGCTTCATCACAGGAAAATGGAAGATAATATGCCTTCCCTTTGAGCTGGGAATTTATGCCATTGGATCAAGTAAACACTTAGTACTCCTTAGAAAGGAAAATTTGTTGCACTCACAAGTTTCTATAAATAACCCACTCACAGGAACCTATTTCCAACTTCCTAGCCTAAAATGCATAAGTATGGCAAGCATGGTAGTTAGAGAGGAGGGTAAATTCTACAAAGTAGTGGCGATTTGTCGAAACATTACACTGCATAAAAATATTATACAAATCTATGATTCTCGGAAATAGTCACTATGTCTTTGTCATTGCACTTGTCCATTCGCCTAACAAATTTTTCCCTCACGTTTAATAGGGTACAATCAAAATGTATCATCACTCATAAATCACTATATAAGAAGTGATACAAGAAAATCCTATCCTCATTCCCAAATCTCATATTACTTGTCTTGTGCTTAATGAATTTCTAGAGTCTAAAATGGGGAAAACTCTATTAAGAACACTATTGTAGCCATCACAGAATTCTTGGCTGTAAGGGGTCCAAATGTATGTATTACATTCTCACCCTTCTGTGATCCAGCCAAATCAAACAAAACCATGAAAACTATGTCTTTTAGGTTTTTTGAAAAACATGTCTACAAGAACCCACATCACCACATTAACAACACATTGAAGACATTTAAAATCTCCTTCTCTTTGCAAGCGATGCATAGTTAATGCCAGTCCCATTGTAGGGAGGGGAATTTTTTTTCTAGTCTACATCATATTAAACTAGAGAGGGAAAAGAAGTATTTCAGTTCTGGAAGTTGTTTTTAGGTATTACGGGAAGCTTAAAATGCCTCGTCAATGATTAGTCTAATTTCCAACTTGGGATGCTTTAAAATGGCCTCATTGGAGAACAAGCCCCTCAATACATAACAAATCCTTCCATTGAAAAAGGCACATGCCCCCATATGTCACTTTGGAAAAAATATTGGAGTCTAGATATAAATGTAGCAATCAAAATAAAATAACATGAAAGCACTCTACGATAATTTTTTAATCTATAACATGCAATAAACAAAACAAATGAATAAATACTTCAATCAATATTGAAACCCGCCTTAATTTCATTTAGAGATGACACTCTCTTCTTTTTTGCATGAGAATAAGAATCACAAATACCCTACAAAAAGTGAAAAAAGAAGGTTAATAAAACTAAATATATCTATGCTTATTTAATTAGTTACATAAAAAACAACTCTATTTTTGACCTATTTTTGATGAGATTATAAATTGATCAATGAATAGATGAGCACCAATTTTAAAAGGTAAAAATTAATATAGAGGTAATTTTACAATATTTTCACACCCATGAGCCCAAATCTCATTAATCAAGATTCCAAGGCTTTGCATATTCCTGATTTATGTTAAATTGAAATATCATCTGCATAAACATTGCCTAAAAATTTTTATAGGAAAATTCATTATATAGGACTACAAAAGATATGCACAAGATATAACTTCTATTATTCTCGTAAATAGACACTATGTCTGTGTCATTGCACTTGTCCATTCACCTAACAAATTTTTCCCTCACTTTTAATAGGTTACAATAAAAATATGTCATCATTCATAAAGCATTATATAAGAAGTGATACAAGCAAATCCTATCCTCATTCCCGAAACTCATATTACTTGTCTTGTGTTGAATGAATTTTCATAGTCTAAAATGGGGAAAAATCCTTTAAGAACACTATTGTAGCCCTCACAACATTCTTGGCTGCAAGGGGTCTAAATGTATGTATTGTATTCTCACCCTTCTGTGATCCAGTCAAATCCTTCAAACCCCTAAAAACGATGACTTTTAGGTTTTTTGACAAACATGTCTGCAAGAACCCACATCACCACATTAATCATAAACTTATTTGGGATTGGATTCACAAGAATGAGAGTGTAGAAGTTAAACACTGACTAGACATCTAAAGGAAATCCAAACCCTATCGGATATTAATCAATTTGAAAAACTAAGTCAAATGGGGAGATTTTACAGTAGTAAAGGTGAGGAACATCAAGTAGTAAGGAATACAAAATTGGGACAATTAATAGTCAGTCCAAAAGCTATTGTAATTGGAGGGTCAAAATACAAATGATATAAGGATAGTCCATCCAATCCCATTAAAGAGTATTACTCCATATATGTCAAGTTTGGGATCTTTATCATATTTTAGGAAGGAGAATTTCAACAGCTAGAGAGGGAGCTGAAATTTTGTAGTGGGGACTTCTAATGCTTAGTGTTAAGTACTAAGATTACAATATTACAAGTATGGGTGAATGAATTATTGAGCTTCTTTGTTTTAGTATTTTTGGTTGTGTAGGAATAATTTATTTCCTTCAATTTAATTTCAAAGATTAAAGGGCATTGGCTAAATCATATTCATCTAGAATTCTAACTGAGCCTCAACCTTTTTGAATATCTCCTAAGATTTGTATTTTAATGATCCGTAACATTAGATTAAAATCTATTTTGATTGGACTCTTATTTCCATTTAGTAGTTCTCAATATTTAAAAAAGGGTTGTGCACATAATCTGTAGAAATTTGGGATTCAATTGTAATAAAAATTATTTATAAAGCAAATAAATATTTAAAATGTCAATTATGTATGAAGTCTACCCTTTCTCATCTTTATTTATATTATTCAATTTTATACCCCTCAATATGAATTTCTTAAAAAAAATAGGAATAAATAGAATCTTACCCTAACAAAAACCAGAGTATTAAATGGATTCTAAATGTTAATAATCACAGTAATTCTCTTGTGCACCTATCCCAATCTTGACACCAAAAAAATAAGGAAAGAATTAACAAAACCAAGATCTTGGATTCGCAAGCCCTTCAAAATACAAATATCCCGACCTAAATCAAGAATTAAAAAATAAATAAAAGAAAAAATCCTATTTTAAAATTTAAACCAAAAAACTGGAAAACACTTACAATTCCAACACCACATCTCATATAGATAACCTTTTTTCCATAGATTTTCCTTATACGATATCTCCTACCTTCACCCAAGAAATAATAACCCAATTGTCTAAAATAAAAAGAAAGAAGAAAAATAGAGTAACACAAAAACATTACAAAATTGTAAATAGAGTACCAGATAAATCCAACAAAGGATCTGGTTGATGGAGAAATAGTTAAAACATGTGAAAAATTTCAAACAACATTCTTAGTGAATAACGATCCACACCTCCCTAAAGTAATTGGTATTGTTTATGATGACATGAGCATGAAGCTACTGGAAAATGTGGCAGCCTATGAACCTTCTAAGGATGAACAAATTTCCTTTGGAAATTCGAGAAGATGATTTTTTGTGACCAAGAACCAAAGCTGTCGAACTGGTCATAAGAGGAGGCTAAGAAATATAGTTCTACTAGTACATATAAGTATAAACAGAATTTAAATGTATACCTGCAGAATTCAATTTAACGCAAGGGATTGACTGCAACTTGGAGATCATGAAGAATGAAATTATAATGTTAGTGACCAGTATTTAAAGGTTAATGCATGCAAAAGATATAAAATAAAATTTAAAAATAGTAAATCCAAAGCAACATGCAAAATTAGAAAAACAGAGTTGTTAAAAATAGCAAAAGCAAAATTGTTAAAAATAGCAAATCCATCATTTAAACCATCAAATTTGACACATTCCCATGAATGTTTGCAAATACTTTTCCCATAGGGGTAACACCTTCAGCGTAATAATGAGAGTTTGGGATAATTCATTAATGTATATTTCATTTGACAAACCATTATGTTTCCATGCACTATTTTATCTTTTTTTGGGATCTCGATTTTATTTTATGACATAAAGTATCCTACTTTGTACCCTTGTATAGATGATCAATTGGATACAAATTTTTATATTAAGGATTATCACTTGCTTTGTAATTCCATATTATTTTTCATTGATTTTTTTTTCTATTTTATTAACACAATATGGATGCTCATTGTTTATTAGTGCATGGATATATGTTGTCAAAAATTATATGAATCACAAGAGATTATGGAATGCCCAAGGGCGAGTATCTTTCTATAAAAGGAATACATAGAAATTAGGAAAATAAAATATCAAACAACAGAAATAAAATAAAGAATTCTATAAATAAGCAAAGTATTCCAAACTCAAATCAGCACTTCTGTGCATATATGGCTTCTTCAATATCAGAGCTTCAGCTCAATACAATTCGTGTGTAAAAAAAAATATAATTGTCTCTATTATATATAAGTATTTCATTTAACAATACAACACTCAAATCTTAAAATATAACATATTAAAAATAGAACTATCATCTACAAATAGTGCATGCTTTTGTTCATGCAAATAAATATATTTGTTTTATTTGATTTTATCCTAAATATAGAAACATCTAATTAAAACTAACCTATGCATGGAAAAGTAACTTGCTTTTTACTTTTCCTAAAAATAGCAAGAGCATGTGCGAATAAATTATCTATTTCCAACACTCCCCCTTAATTTCAACCTTCAAACTTTTATTATTATGGAGTTGAGTGTATGTTTCCAGATCTGACATATTTCTGATCACAACTTCTCAAATACTCAAAAACTTCATTTCCCAAAGCCTCTGTAAAAATATCAGCAAATTAATCTTCGGATCTAAAAAATTCAAGACAAATTTCCTAGTTGTTAACCAACTCCCTTATAAAATGATACGTCGTGTCAAAATTCTTGTTTCTCTTGTGAAAAACATGATTTTTTGAAATTTTTATTGCTGAGTTGTTGTCACAAAAAATATGTTTAGTGTCCTCTTGATTCTGCCTCAAATATTTCAACACTCTTCTCATCCACACATTTTGACATGTTGTTCATGTTACTACTACATACTCTGCTTCTAATAAAGATAGTGTGACTATGGGCTACTTCTTTTATTCCTATGAAACCACTCCTATTCCAAAGTGAATATCATAGCTGGATGTGCTTTTTTATCATATAAACTTTTGGCACTATCACTGTCTGTATAACCTATGAGTTTGAATTTATCTAAGGTTGAATACAAAATTATATGATTTTAAGTTTCATATCCATACCTCAAAATCATTTTTCCACCTTGCCAATGTGAATATTTTAGAGATTCCATGAACCTTGACATGAGGCTCACACCATACATAATATCAATCCTTGTGGCCGTCAGATACATGAGACTTCCAATTAGCCTTTTGAACAATGTTGGATCCATAAATGATTTGTTGGTATCCTAATTGATTCTCCCTTGGAATCCGAGCAGCATCACAGATTTAACAAGATACTTAGAGAAAGACAAATCATGGTATAAGTCGTTTTATAGCTGGGGAGGGGATTCAGTTGACTCTTTGTCACTCAAGCGTTGGAGAAATGGATAGCACCTTCATTAAGGATTTGATCTATCCTCACTACTTTAGGTCGTGCCTTTTAACCAGGGTGAGAGGACCCGTTTTGTAACCTCTGTTGGTGAAGGACATCAAGAGATCCTTCTTTGCAAAATTTTTAGGGGAACCTTGAGAAAACATGATCAATACACCACAATTTAACTCTCACGAGTTGTCACTTCTAAAGAATGGCTATATTTTCTAAACAAGGTTCAGGTTACTAAAGACACTTAAAACCTGCTTGCTTCTGTATATTTTGGCGATAGAATTTGTTCATTTGTGGATACACAACATAAACAAGGGTACTTCAAGTAGGACTCATGGTTATTTGAAATTTTTGGTGGGGAATAAGCAAGATGAAGTTGATTTCACCAGATCTTTGACGACCTTTACAACAATTGGAAAACTAACAGACATAATGCTTCAGAATAGCCAAAATATTCCTTCAACCAGAAGGTGTGCATCAATGGAGGCCCAGATCTGCATGGTTTCACATAATCTTTAATAATTCAACACAAAGGATCGAGCTAAAGAATCAATTAAACATTAACAACCCCTGGTTCATCACACCTAAGATACACTCATAGGCTTACAAACAATCTTTATCAACATAGTGGAAGTAAAATTATTTTAAATTGTTTATTTCATTACCAAATGAAATATACTCTCATAATGAAATTAAAAATGCCAAAATGCTAACACATGGATGAGATCTTGTGTGATTCAGAGAGATTTTAATATAAGATTGCAACAATAACAAGAAAAACCATTTGAAAGACATTCTGAAATAAAATCAAACACAATTTTTCCAAAGATCAACATAGATTAATTCGAGATTTATCAGATTCATCAGTAGGGGAAAGTTTATTGAACAATCTCATAGCTTGTTAGGTTGTACACTTGCAACCATCTTGATGTGATTTAAATCTAAAACACAAGAAATTAACAGGTTTCTCAGATGTTCTCTCATGAAGATGGGCTTTCTCAAATTTTCTCGTAAAAATTAAACCCCAACCATTTGCAAGAGTATTCTCAAAAATTCACTCACTCACTCATCCCAAATTTTCCCCCAAAAAATAATAATATTTTAGGAATCCTTTCCTTGTTACAAATTTGTCTCAGAAAGTGATGTTATATAAATTTACACCCAAAGCTGCCAGGTGGATTAATCATGAAATAATCATGTTTCTCAAACCCTCTACTATGACTGGGATGCCATATCATATTTTTTTGTACAATATTCTTAATCATTATTTCATTCTGTCTTGTGAGAAATCCCCTTTTTAATCATTTTCAAGTGGCTCCATATGGTTGGATCTGACAAGAAATTCTTTTTTCCCTTGTGAATACACCTTGAGAAATGAGTGCCCTTGCATGGATGCCTGCATTCATGTGCTACGGGTCTGATTCGGCTAAGTGCAAAGAGGGGTCAACAGAAACTTCTACATGTTTCCTTGGCACAACTACAAAGGTGAATTCTAGAGGTAGGTTCCCAGATGAGTATGGGCCTTCCACATTCAGGACCCTAGAGAATTGCATCGGCTATTGAAAATTCAGAGTATGGGAAGGCCCAGTAGAAGCTTCCATGTGTTTGTTCATCGCAACTTCAAAGATGAAGTTTAGAGGTGGGTTCTTGAATGAGCGTAGAATCTCCATGTGCCCTAGGCCCAAGAAATTTTCCTCAGCCATTGAACAAGTCTTAGCATAAAAAAGAAGCCAACAGAAGCCTCCACGTGTCTCTTCAACTCATTTTTGATATAGAGTCCAAAATCGGAGACCCCAAACAAGTGTAGGCTCACCACATGTCCCAGGCCTTAGAAAGTTGGTTGAGAAGTCTAAGTATAGAGAGGATCCAATGAAATCCTCCATGTGTCTCCTCGGTACAACTGTGAAGGTAGGACCCAGAGGTGGATCCTCAAATAAGCGCAATCCCTCCACATGTCCATGGTCTTATAAAGTTGCACCAACCACTTGAAGAAAAGTCTAAGTATGAGCAGGGCCAACGGAAACCTTCACATGTCTCCTTGGCACAACTCCAAAGGTCAAACCGAGAATAAAATTTTCAAATGATTGTAGGCCCTCCATGTGGACAAGCTTTGAGTTGAAGCAGACCTGAGAGTCTCAAAATTCCCCGGTGACCTGCCTCTTCACTTCTAACTTTTTATGTGGGCCCAAGTGGAGTTGTGGATTATTTCATAACTTTTCTCCCTCATACAAACAGGAAAAAAATTACAAAATGCTCTGGCGACCCACCTCCCCGCTTGTAACTTGAAAAAATGCCACATGTCCTTCTTCGGGGTCAAAGCAAGACTTTTTCCCTGCCGCTTCATATTTGCTGAATAACCAATTAGATGCTATCAGGGTTGTAGGGCCAATTTGATATTTTTTACAAATGTGACAAAAGTGACAAGTTTCACCAAAAAGACCTGTCAGGCCGCATCCAACCAGAAAGGACCATGTTTCCACGGATGTTGGGACAAAAATTGTTAGGGAAAACATGGCTGTGGAGAAATAGAAGGAAGGAGAAACCCCAAATTCACCCCGAAATTACAAATTCTTTCTCATGGACAGAGAAACGAAAAATAATATTTCTTCTCAATGTGACCTTCAACCAAAGGAAAGGACTGGCCATGACAACCAAATGAAGGAAAAATCTTTCATGAATCAATACAAGGCAATAGAGAAAACTTCAAACCATACGGACCGAGACATTTTAAACAAACAGGGTGAAATTAAATTGAGCACCAACATGATGCACTGCCATCTTTTCTTAAATTTAAACCTATTGCAATTGGTATTGGCGCTGACTTGTAATTCAACATGTTAAATCTCTTAAAAACATCATTAGCATACTTTTCTTATGAAATAAATATTGTACTTCTGATTGTTGAACTTAAATTCCTGAAAACTAATGCATCAGTCCTAGATCTGTCATCTCAAATTATTATTTCGTAGATGATTTGAATGAATCTGTAGATAAATTTCCGGAAATAGTTAAATTATCCAAATATAAACAAACAATCAAAATTTTACCTTGCCCATTTGTCTCGATCTATAAGATAGGCTTGATGTTGCTCCTGCGGAAACCATTCTAAATCAAATAAGAATCAATTCTGATATAGCATGCTCTAGGTGATTTATTAAGACCATACTGTGCTTTTCTTAACATGTATACCATTCTTTCATGACCTTAAATCTCATAACCTTTTGGATAATTCACAAAAACTTCTTCTTCAAGAAAACCATTCAAGAATGTTGATTTTACATCCATAAGATAAATAGGCCATTTGTTTTGAGCTGCAATTACTAAAACCATTCTTATCGTCCCCAAACCTACTACTGGTGCAAAAAAAATTTTGTAATCTACTCCATATTCCTTTGAAAACCTCTTGCAACAAGTCTTCTTTTATGTTCCTATAATTTACCATCAGCATTTTACTTGGTCTTCTAGACCCACTTCACTTCTATCATGTCCTTTCCTTCTAGAAGATCTACCAATTCTCATGTCTGATTCTTCTCTATGGAATCTATCTCATTATCCATGAATTGATCCCAAACTTTAGTTTTTATAGATTCTTCAAAATATACTCTATCTATAGATTGAGAAAACATTTCAAAAACTTTAAAAAATTGAGTTGTATCAACATCATAAATATCACTAAGACTCTCTATTTTCCACTGCAAAGGGCTATTTGATGATGGCCTATTTTTTACTGAAGGAGTTTGTTATGGTGTTCATTGTGGTGTTTATTATCCAAGTTTTTCCCTCAGGAAAAATTGGACAAACATGAATTTGCATAGAGAAAATAGGAGGAGAGATTCAACTATGGGAGCTTAGGTTTGAGCCAAGTAAGTTAGTGAAGTACGCAGAGCAAATTACAGAGGAGTTTGGGAAATAAAGAAGCTCCGAAGTCTAAAATTTGGACTTTGGATGTGGGGTCATTTGGAGGTAGGCCGAAGCAAAATTCAGGGACTGGGTAGAAAGAAGCATGAAAAATGAGTAGAAGGTCCAAAACCCAAAGTTTGAAATTCAGAATTTGGGATTTCAGAGTTTTAGAGGTTTCACGAGCTCAGAAGCAATGAACAGTGCCACTCGGGGAGTGGCAAAGGTCTAAAACCTGAAGTTTGAAATTATAACTTCATGGTTTCAGAGATTCAGAGATATGCAAAGATCGGATGGGTGAACCCTTGAAATCCTGAAACCTAAACCCCTGAAATCCCAAAACCCAGAACCCTAAAACCCTAAAACCTGAAACTCCAAAACCTGAACCCTTGAAATCCCAAAACCCAAAACCCCCGAAATCCCAAAATCTCGAAAAGAAAAAGGTCTAAAACCCAAAGTGTAAATTTTAGAATTCAACATTTTGAAACGTTGAAGCCCCAGTGCACACAAATCACGACTTGAAGTCTGAAACTCGAAGTTCAAATTTTAGACTTTGGGGTTTTGGAATTTCAAAGGTTTCATGAGTTCAAAAAGGTGAATAGTGATAACAACCTCCAAAGTTAAAATGCTTGAAGATTTGAATCCAGAAAGTCCAAAATTTTGGATTTCAGAGGATGTGATGCAGGTTCGAAGTCCAAAAATGCAAGAACAACCACTTACATTTATCGCAGTATGACACCCACATCTTAAGATGGCCATAAATTTTGACTAAGAGCTTGGATTTGCACAAAATAGGAATTTCTAGAAAGCTCTCAGTGTCCTCTACCCAAATACACTCCTCCATTTTAGAGGAATGTTTTATATTTCTCACCTACCCAAATGATGAAGGTATGGGGTTCATTTCTTCCCCAACAAGGAAAAGTACATGGAGGTATGGGTTTTGAAGTGGCACCCATCATTATTGCAGTTGATTTTAATGTATTTTTTGGCGGTTGAAGCAAGATTTAAAATTCCTTCACTCTCTCTTTCTCTCATTCTTCCTATATATTGTAAGGAGGGATTCATTTTTAAAGGTTGGGAAACTTGTATATTCCCTTCACTTCTTTCTTAGCTATAAGATATTTGTGGAGATTTCAAACCTCCCTATTGAACATTGCAATGAAAAATCTATGCCTTTGGCCCTAAATGTGATGTATTCTATTATTTTTAAGAGCAATAAAATCATATCTGTGGTTGCTTCAAATCCTCTTTTGTGTTATATTACAAATTTCTAATCTTTCATTGCATGCAAGGTTAGTGTATATTGTTGTTTTTCTCATTACAAGGTTTTGGTAGTGCTGTGTTTATTATGCAGGTTGTTCAACATCCTTCTTCGTGCATCACCTTCCCTTAGAGTAGATTTTAATTTTCATGCATATTATGTATCTATGTCTCCTTGGAAATATTAGAGTAGGGTTAGATATGCAACTCTCTACACTTTGGAGTAGATGGTACTGGTATAGGGTAGGAAGTTGGCCTTCTCCGGAGGGTTATCCCAATTACAAATTCCTACACTTTAGGATAACTCCATGTTTAAAAAGTCACACTGACTACCTCAACCATTCACTTGCGAACAATCAGGGGTGTTGTGATTTTGTCACAATAGTGTCTCTTATATGGTTGAAGATGATTGAAATCTTCAATACCTCCTAGATGTAGATGGAGGTGTAGATTGTGCTACAACTTATGGTGCATGTCAAAGATTTGAAGAAGATACAATAAATTTCTTCTATATAGTATCATCTACCATATCATCATGAGGAATATCTTCTACTATAATGACTCTACTCTTAATACTTCCATCCCATCCCTCATTTAAAAAAAATTGTACATCTCTGTTGATTATGAATTTTCTCGTGACTGTATTAAACAACTTGTAATATTTTGTATTCTCTAAATATCCAACAAATATGTACTTTTCTCCTTTTTTATCTAACATCTTCCTTAGCTCATTAGGCACATGTGCATATGCCACACAATCTAATATTCTAAAATGAGAAAAATGGTGTTTCCTACTAGTCCAAGCATGTTGAGGAACCATGTTTCGACAAAATTTCGTTGGATGCCTATTTAAAATGTAAACAGAAGTTGCCACTGCTTCTACCCAATATTTGTTTCAAATATGATTTTCCTTCATCATAATTCTCACCATCTCCATGATGGTTTTAATCTCTCTCTCTCTTCCACACCATTTTGTTGTGGTGTATACCTAGTAGTAAATTGCTTTTGTATATCATGATATTTACAAAAATTCATAAAAGCATTGGCAACATACTCACCTCCTCTATCTATCCTCAGATCTTTGATGTAGTACCCACTTTACTTTTCCACTAAGCCCTTAAAATGCTGAAACATATCAAAAGCATATGATTTGTGTCTCAAAAAGTACATCGATTTATTCTTTGTATAGTCATCAATGAATGTCATAAAATATGACCAAGCTACAAGAGAATTTTTTTTCATAGTTGCACTTAAATATGAGTGAAAAATTTAAAGTGGTACACTTGATCTTGTTATTATTCTAACTGGGAAGGATTCTTTGTTTTTCTTCCCCAAAATACAACCTTCACAAACTCTCTCTGATTTCGGAATCAAATGCAAACCTTTTTCCATATTTTTCTATGTAACAAATTCAAACCTCCAGAATTCAAATGAACAAATTTTGAGATTCCATAGCCATGATTCATATTTTTCAATTTACTAAAAAGTTGATTCAATTTATTTATCTCCATACGGATCTATAGTATGAGCTCTAGATGTGGTTGGTCTAATATTCAAAGGAAACATTTTATTGCTTATCATCTTCACTTTAGAAATCAACTCGGGACTTGGATCTTTACCCACGATCACACATTTTTTTCTTTAATATAAAATTTGTATCGTTTTTGTACTAATAGACCAATGCTCATAATATTTTGCTTCAAACCTACAACATAATAAACATCCTACATAAGCTTTTTCTCCCCCTTTTTAGTTAGAATGTTGATTGTTCCTTTTCCTTTAATAGGAACTATATTATTATTCCCAAGGGTAACATGTGTCTTTAGTGACTCATCTAAATTGGAAAATAAATATAAGTTACCTAACATGTGATTAATGCAACAAGAATCTAAATACCATACATCCTTAGGATTCTCTTGTGATAGATTATGTTCAATAGGTGATAAAGAAGGTGTTTCTTTTGCAATATTTTTGTATGCAACAAACATGGAGCTTGGATTAGAGATTCCAACCTTATTTTGATTATATATGTTTTGATCATACTAGTTTTTCCTTAAATCATAAGCATAGTTCTCATATCTCTTATAATAGTGGCATGCACATGCGACATATCCTGTCTCTAACCATAAAAATAATTATGATTGTTCTCTTGACTATGTCCTCTTCTAACTAAGTTTTATTGATCTCTACTGCGTCCTCTAGATGAAATTATTCCTTTGCCTCTAAGGTTGAAGCTTCATTTTCCTCTTCCACAAATTCTTGATACCTGTGATGAAAAATCCATATCTACAATTGAATGTTATATATTCAACCTCTATTCATGATTTATTAGTGATGCATGCAACTCATCAATTGAAAAATGACTTAGATATTTAGTTTCTTCAATAACAACTACCAAAGGATCAAATTTTATAGGAAAAATTCTAAGAAACTATTATGGTGAAATCACAGCACCCTTGATTGCTCACAAGTGAATGGTTGAGGTAGTCAGTGTGATTTTTCACACAGGGAGTTATCCCAAAGTGTGGGAATTTGCAATCTGGAACCCTTCGGAGAAGGTCAGCTTCCTATCCTAACCTAGTGTCAACTACTCCAAAGTGCATAGATTTTTAGATCTAACACTAATCTAATGCCTTCCCAATGAGACAGAGTTTAAAAAAATGAATGAAAATTAAAACCTACTCTAAGGGAAGGTGATGCACCAAGAATGATGTTGAACAACTTGAACAATAAACACAACACTACCAAAACCCTTGTAATGAAAACAACAATAATACATAATAACCTGCATGTAATGAAAGATCAAAAGGTTGCAATATAACATAAAAGAGGGTTTGAAACATTCATAGATCTGATTTTATTGCTCTCAAATTTTATACAATACATCACATTTAGGGCCAAAGCCATAAATTTTACATTATATTGTCTAGTAGGGAGGTTAGGAATCTTCACAAAATCTCTTACAGACAAGAATAATAAGCGAGGGGCATATACAAGGTGTCCAACATTGAAATGAACCCCTCTTTACAATATATAGGAAGAATGAAAGAAGGGAGGGAGAAGAATTCAAAATATTGCTTCAACCACCCTAAAATGCATTAAAATTCCCGCAACAATGATGGGTGCCACTGTAAAACCCATACCTCTATGTAATTTTCCTTGTTGGAGAAGAAAGGAAGCCCATACCTTCATCATTTTGCTAGGTGAAAAATCTGAGAGCTTTCAAAAAAGTCTGATTTTGTGTAAATCCAAGCTTCAAGTCAAAAGTTATGGCCATCTGAAGATAAGGTTGTCATACTACAATAAATGTGGGTGGTGATCTTTGTATTTTTTGGACTCTGAAATCAAGTCACGTGACACTATTCATCACTCGAGCCAAAAGTTCCAAACTTCCTAAACTTCAAAGTCTAAAATTCATACTTTGGCTTTTGAACCTTTGCATTTTTAGGTTTCAAGGGTTTGGGAATTTGGGTTTCAGGGTTTCGGGACTTCAGGTTTTAGGGTTTCGGGACTTTAGGTTTTGGGGTTTTTGGGACTTCAGGTTTTAGGCTTTTCAAGACTTTGGGTTTTGGGGTTTCAGGACTTCAGGTTTCGGCGTTTTTAGGATTTTGGGTTTTCGAGGTTTTGGTACTTTAGGTTTTTGGGGTTTTCTTCTCCCCGTGTGGAACTATTCATTGCAAACTCATGAAACCTCCGAAACTCTGAACTCTAAAATTTCGATGTTCAGAAAATTTTCACTCCCTTTTCATGCCTCTTTGCGCCTAGTCCCCGAATTTCTCTTTAGGATACGTCCAAATGACCCCACCGTCGAAGTATAAATTTTAGACTTCGGGGCTTCTTCATTCCCTGAACCAACTTGAACTCCCGAGATTCCTTGCAATGTGCTTGACCCACTCCAATTCACTCAGATCGAGCCCTAAATGTGAGCTCCCATGGCTGAATAGATCCTTCTATTTTCTCTGTGCGAGGTCATGTTTGCCCAATTTTGTCTGAGGGGAAAAATTAGATAGCAGAAACTTTTCAATTATAATTTTGTCTTTAATAGTTTCACTAAAGACTAAACCAACTATAAAAGTAAATAATAATTCTAGATAACTTGGATCTGTCATTGACATATTTAAAAAATCCCTTCGAAGTAATTGTAGCTTTGTGGTTTTTATTTTCTCTTTACCTTGGTATGAAACTTGGAGAGTTTCCCAAGTTATCTTTTCTTTACTAGCTATTATTACTCTAGGTAGGATGCTTTCAAGCATGGATTGACAAATATAGAAAAAAAAATTTCCATGTATCTTTCTTAATTCCTTCAAAGCGTCTTTCTCTACCTGTAAGAGTGTGTTATATGCTGCTACATCTATGGAATCTTTGTACCCATTCTCTATAATTTCCCACACATCTTGGGATATGAATAGTTCCTTCATGTTTAATGACCAATACTTTTAATTCTTTCCTAGAAAGTATGGTGTCTGCAAACCAAATGTAGAAGACATAACCTGTTTTTTATTAGATTGGGTAAAAATAGGGAAGAAGGCTCCCATAAGCCATACAATAAAATATGCATCGTGAAAAAACTCAGATAGGAATAGAAAGAGAAAAAATACCACAAGAAAGAGTTAAGAAAACTTAACCCAGGAAATCAGGTCCACACAATAACAGGGCAAACACAGTCTACACACAGTCAATTCAACTACTTAGATCTTCTGGATTGCCCTTTATGCCATCCATCATCATAATTTTCCACAAACCAATATGTCTCCTTGAGATAGTCTTTATAATTGTTACCCTTTCAAAATTCAAAAACTTTAAGGGCATATAAATCAATTTGGGGGGGAGGCATCCCAAAGGAAAGCTTCAAATTATCCTCGTTATTAAATTCTAGAACCACCTCAAGATTACCCAAAGGGGATACATCCACCACCTTTGATGGTCTTTTAGGTTTGATATAAACAAAATTACACTAATTCTTTAAGACTTTTTTTTTCCTTTCATAGTTCTTCCATCTTGTTGCTTCGAAAGAATCCTCCAACTCAAATGTATGCGCCATCAAAACAGGAGATGACATAACTAGTTTTTCCATTGCTTCCTCCATTTCATATCCATATGAATAATCATCCTCAACCTTAGACTCCATGGAATCCTTGTTGTCCTCTTGGTCCTCCTAAGTAATGCCATCCAAAATAGTAGTGTTGGGACCATCACCCATGGTAGGAGCAAGAGACATTGAAACTACCACTAGGGAGGCCACACCAGACGTGACCACTTCCTCCCCCATGCATACAACAACCAACCCTTCCCTAGCTAACACCTCACCACTGTTGGAGGGATTCAACCCACCATAAAATAAAGGGATAGGAGACGAAAGCACCATGCCCTCATCCAGAGGCTTCAACTTCCATTCCTGATTTGATCCCTTACATGAAACAATGTTTTGACCCACATATCCACATTTAACATAGTACACAAGGGATTGTTTATACTTGATTTCCTATGTTATTTCCACATGGATTGAGTAGAGATGAATAAAGTTTAGTAGCTATTTACCAGGAAAAACATTCACACACATTCTCACTGCAACCATTCTAGTCCTAGTTATCATTGTCGAGTCAATGATCAACAGATCCTGAATAGCTCTAGAAATCCCCTTCACCACCTCCACTTCCTAGAACTTAAGAGTCAAATAAAGAAGCTTCACCCAGAAAAGAAAGGTGTTGGGTTCAAAGTTTTTCATGTCAATACCAGGACACCATTTTTCTAGTTGAAGCATCGTCTTCCCATAAAGCTATGGACCATCATGAATGGCCCGAAGGTATTCCTCATCCCTGTTGAACTGAAATAAAAAAGATTTATTTGTAATGGCCAATGCAGAGATATCTCCCTGAGGGGCCCATTTTATTCCAACCCAAGCCTTGACTAGGTCGATGTTTGGGCTAATGCCAGTAAATTTACCGAAGAGTGAAATCCCATTTCTCAAAGTGGCCCTATTCACTAGCGCTTTAGGCAAGAAAAAGTATGGATCATTTTATTTCCAACTTTGGTTTAGGAAAAAAAGGGGGAACAAGGTTCACTCCTCCCAGTAGCCTGTACTACCTAAGATTTCACCGATGCATCCTTCAGGGGAGAGGAACTAGCACCAGGACCAGGCTCCTTACGTGGATCTCCCACAAAAATTTGAACTGATTTCTTCCACTCAACCATCCAGCTCCAAAATAAATTTAATTAAAGTCACCAGAGATTATAACTTGTTGTAAATTAGAAACCTACCAAAAAAATGCTCTGATACAAATTTATAGAAATTAGGAAAAAAAATATCTAACACCAAAAATAAAATAAATAATGTTTTAAATAAACAAAGTATTCCAAACTCAAATCAACACTTTTGTGCATATTTATCTTATTTTATGTTAGAGATTCATTTCAATAAAAATTTTGTGTAAAAATATTTACAATTGCCTCTATTATATATGGGTCTTTCATGTAATAGTAGAACACTCAACTCTGAAAATAAAACATCTTAAAAATTAACATCGTAAAAATAGAACTATCATCTACAAATAGCACATATTTTTGTTCATGCAAATAAATATATTTGTTTCATTTTATTTTATCCTAAAAATAGTGACATCTAATTAAAACTAACATATGCATGGAAAAGAAACTTAATTTTTACTTTTCCTAAAAATAGCAAGAGCATACGGGGAGAAATTATCTATTTCCAACAAGGAATTAATTTGATATTGTACCATTCTTAGTGTGATATGAAAACACATATAATTCATACTAGTTTGTGTGTGTGTTTGTGTGTGTGTGTGTGTGTGTGTGTGTGTGTGTGTGTGTGTGTGTGTGTGTGTGTGTGTGTGTGTGTGTGTGTGTGTGTGTGTGTGTGCGCGTGCGCGGGTGTGTGGGTGGGTGTGTGTGTGTGTGTGTGTGTGTGTGTGTGTGTGTGTGTGTGTGTGTGTGTGTGTGTGTGTGTGTGTGTGTGTGTGTGTGTGAGAGAGAGAGAGAGAGAGAGAGAGAGAGATTTGGATATCATGTGGTTATCTATATGGTGGTATTGATCATGTTATTCATATAAAAATCATTTCATTAAATCTTAACATATTTTACTAATTCAAACAACTATTTTTACAAAAAGAATTGTGACATATTATAATCTTGGTGTATAGTTTGGATTTTATCTTTGCTACCATTGAATTATATTATTGCTAGAATTGGATTCCTTTAATGATAATCCTCGATTCATTTAACACCATAATTGGATTATTTTATTATTATAGAATAAAAATTTACAGTTATCAAATTCTAATTGTACAAGTTTTCTAAAAAAACATAACAAATTATATGTTCCAATTCTCAATGCTAAGTGCACTTTGTCACAATATTTTTAATGTCAACTAGAGGCCTTTTAAAAAATATATGTCATATTGTAACCTAGTGCTTTCTGGCCTTAGAGATAACTTTTTGTTTTCATATAGTTTTAATTTTACAAAAATAAACATTATAATTTTCTTTGTATGAATTGATAACTCTTTAAAATATATGTAAATGATGCAAAGCATACAACACTAATACAAACTCAAAGACGTTATTTTGATTCAAAGAAATCAATCAATCACTCTTAGCTTGTAAAATTATTGTTTTCTCAACTCAAGTGTTAGGCATTAGAGAACAAATATGCGGAAACAATTCCTCAAATTACAGCAGTAGGAAACTATATAGCAAAAGTATACATGTAGAAATATAACAACATAAATAAATAATGACCAAAAGAAGACAAGACAAGATTTAACGTGGTTCACCAAATGTGGGCTACGTCCACTAAGAACTTGCTCATATTTTATTATCAACAAGAGTAAAACAACTCTCATAGTCTTCTCTCAGTTATGAACTCACAACAGAATTCCAAAGATGTTAAACCACATCTAAACCACAATTGGCACTCAATTTCTTAACCTTGATCACTCTTGATCACCTCTTGATCACTAAGACTCAAGACCTCTTGAACACACAAGATATCTTCAAGATACCCTAACACCTCTATTTATAGGATTACAATCCTGTAAGAATTCAAAAATCTGACCCTATAAGTTTGAAAGGCATGACCTTTCATCTTCCCACGGATGGAAAATAAATTGTCATGACCTTTCATCTTCCCATGGCTGGAAAAGAAATGGTCTGGACCTTTCATCTTCCCAATTCAAACTCCACGCTTCAATACTGATTTGAGAAGACCAAAAATAAGCTCCACACCCCAACAATATCCCACTTGGAGACTGTTCCTACTGAGCAAAGTTATCAACCCTTCATTATCAACCATGAAGGCTAATCAAAGTTGAACAAAACTTCATCTTCTCCCTTGTGACCACCTTGTTCATCATATCCATAGGATTCTAACTGGTATGAATCTTTTCCAGCTTCAACTTATCTTCTTCCAAAGCCACCCTGATGAAATGATATCTCAGCTGAATTTGCTTCATCCTAGAGTGAAAAGTGGAGTTCTTCGTTAAATGAATAGAACTCTGACTATCACTGTGTAGTCTCCCAACTTCCTGCTTATGACCCAACTCATCAAGAAACTGGTGTAGCCAAATCATCTCCTTGCTTTTCTTTGTGGAAAAAACATACTCATCCTCTGTGGTTGACAAATCCACAACCTTTTGTAACCATGAAATCCAACTCACCATTGTATCACTAACCGTAATTACATAGCATGTCGTGCTCCTCCTATTGTCAAAATATCCTGCCATGCCTGAATCTACATAACCACACAATGTAGTGTCTGATCTACCAAAACACAATGTTGCTCCCATGGTCCCTCTCAAATACTGAAGGATCCACTTCACTACCTGTCAGTTCTCTCTTCTTGCATCACTCATAAACCTTCTCACTGCTCCCACTGCATGGGCAATGGCAAGCCTAGTACATACCATAGCATACATCAAGATACCAACTACTTATGAGTATGGTACCCTGGACATCTAGATTTTATCCTCCTCAGTCTTGGGACTCTGCTCCTTTAATAATTTAAAGTGACTTTCCATAGGAGTACTAATCGGTTTAACATACTACATACTAAACCTTTCCAAGACCTTTTTTATGCACTCTTCTTGAGATAACACCAGCTTCCTCTCCTTCCTGTTCCAAGTAATTCTCATACCAAGGATTTTTTTTTCTTACCCCAAATCCTTCATAGAAAAGGAGTCACCTAGTTGCTTCTTGATTACCTTTATTTCCTACATGTTCTTCCCTACAACAAGCATATCATCCACATACAGGCACAAAATAATATAACTGCCATCAAGAAACTTCTTGATGTACATGCAATGGTCTGAGTGACACCTAGAGTAACCTTGCTCCTGCATAAAACTATCAAACTTCTTGTACCACTTTTGTGGAGCTTTTTTCAAGACATACAAGATCTTCTTCAATTTGCATACTAACCTCTCCTTCCCTTTGACCTCATAACCCTGTGGCTGCTACGCATACAATTCCTCCTCTAACTCACCATGAAGGAATGTAGTATTCACATCTAACTGCACTAAGTGCAGGTCTTCTACTGCTACTAAACCAAGAACAGTTCTAATAGAAGTCATTTTAACAACAGGAGAAAAAATCTCATCAAAGTCTATACCTTTCTTCTGTGTAAATCCCTTAACCACCAACTGGGCCTTGTATCTTTTCCTGCCTCCATCTTCCTCTTTGATTATATACACCCACTTGTTTTGCAATTCTCTCTTTCCCTCAGGTAGCTCCACTAGATCCCAAGTTTGGTTTTCCATAAGAGATCTATGCTCTTCGTCCATGGCCTGCTCCCACTTCTTCCTGAAAAAAACCTACATTGCTTCGTCAAAGCACTTTGGCTCTCCACTGTCAGTGAGAAATAAATAATTCAAAGATGTAGTAAATGGTTTAGGTTCCCTTCTTACCCTAGAAGACCTTATCACCTCAGGATTTTGGGGTTCCTGAATTGGTTGTGCCGAAACATGCTGCACCTGAACTGACCCCTTGGACACCTTGTTGTCTGCAATGTCCTCTAACAATGCATATTCTTTCTTTGATTCCTCTTTCTATTCCTGCAACTGATCTTTATATATGACTTTTTCATTAAAGACAGTATCTCTAGACTCAAATATTTTCTTGTCCTTAAGACTCCAAACAAGGAAACCAAATTCATCCTCACCATATCCAACAAAGGTGCATTTCTCTGACTTAGCCTCTAACTTGTTCCTATCATCTTTATCAATGTGAACAAATACCTCACATCCAAATAATCTAAGAAATTAGTAATCAATTTTCTTACCAAACCAAGCCTCCTCAATTGTACCTCCATCCAAAGCCATAAAGGGTCTTCTATTAATCAAATAAACAACTATGCTCACCACTTCCACCCAAAACATGAGTGGTAACCCCACATGTAACCTCATGCATCTAGCACACTCGATGATTGTCCTGTTCATTCTCTCTTACACTCCATTTTCCTGTGGAGTATTTGGAACCATTCTTTACCTGCAAATCCCATTTACCAAACAGTAATCAAGAAATTCATTACTGCAATACTCCCCTCCATTATCCAACCTGAGACATTTCAACTTGAGACTTGTTTCATTCTCAACCAAGGATTTCATCTTTTGAATGTTTCAAACACATCAGATTTCTTTCTAATGCAATATACCCAAAATTTTCTAGTTACATCATCAATGAAAGTGACATAATAACATGAACCGCCAATAGAATTTACCTTAGCTGGCCCCCATACATATGTATGCACTAAATCCAACTTACCATCCTTCCTGGTAGATCCAACCTTGAGGAATCTCACCCACTTCTATTTTCCATAAACACAGTCCTCACAGAATTCTAAATCTAACTCCTTTAATTTGGCAAACCTGTCCTTTATAATATGAATACCCTTTTGAATTATATGACCGAGTCTTTGGTGCCACAAAGTTGCATCTCCATTTGTAGCAACTAAATTACAATAATCAGCACCACTGGTTAAATACAAAGTACCAGTTTTCTTACCTCTTGCAACCACAAGAGCTCACTTAGTAACCTTCTAAGAATTCACTGTAAAACTGACCGTACAGCCATCACTATGTAGCTGACTGCTGATATCAAGTTCCACCTCAACTTAGGCACATTCCTAACATCCTTAAGTAGCCATGTGTTCCCATTCTGCATTTTTTACCCGAACACAACCTTTCCCTACTATTCTACATGGTTCATCATCACCAAGATATACATGTCCAAAATATCCTTGAACAAAATCATTAAAGTAATGTCTATGTGGGGTGGCATGGAAAGAATCCCCTGAATCTAGCACCCAAGACTCAGCAATATTATCTAAAGAAAGAATTAAGGCATCCTGAAAAATAGCACCCGCTACCACATTTACCTCTTTAGTTTCTTCCTTCTTGTTCTTCTTATCCCGAGGATCCCAGCAATCTTTCTTAGCATGACCAACCTTCCCACAGTGCCAACATTCTAACTTATTCTTGAACTTTGACCTTCCACAATCATTTTACTTCCCATGGTTACCTTTCCCTCTATTCTTTTGTCCCCCTCTGCTCTTCATCGTCAAAACGTTTCTAAAAGTAGAATAATCTCCGGTGTTCTTCCTTCACATTTCCTCACTTAGGATCACACCTATTACACCCTCAAACTTCAGCTTTGAATTTTTAAATACTTAATTACTTATAGCCATAACTAAGTTGTCCCAGCTATCTGGTAAGGAGCACAAAATCAACAAAGCCCTGACCTCATCATCATAGTCAATTTTTACCAAGTTTAACATACTCATAACTATATTAAATTCATTCAAATGAATAACAGTACAACCATTCTAATACATATTCATATTAAATAACTTTTTCATCAAAAATATTTTATTAGAGGCAGAGGGTTTTTCATATAAATTCCCCAATGCACTCATGAGACCTTTCGTGGTCTTCTCCTGTGATATGTTGAAAGCAACTGAAGATGCAAGGCATAACCGAATTGCCCCGATTGCCTTTCTATCCAGTAACTCCTAATCATCATCTGACATGGTTGTAGGTTTCTTTGATTTTCCATCAAAAGGAACTTGCAGGTCCTTTTGATATAAGTAATCCTCTATTTACATCTTCCACAAACCAAAGTTCTACCTATTGAAATTATCAACCCTTGATCTACCTTTATCTGCCATAGCTCCCACTAAAGCTAAAATTTCCCTGTGATTTACCACTTCATCAAAAAAACAACCAAATCTCTAATACCAGTTGTTAGGAATTAGAGAACAAATATGCAGAAATAATTCCTCAAATCACAGTAGTAGGAAACTATATAGCAAAAGTATACATGCAGAAATATAACATAAATAAATAATGCACAAAAGAAGACGAGACAAGATTTAGCGTGGTTCAGCCAATGTGGGCTACGTCCACAAAGAAATTGCTTAGATTTAATTATCAACAAGAGTAAAACAACTCTCACAGTCTTTTCTCAGTTATGAACTCACAACAGAATTCCAAAGATGCTAAACCACATCTAAACCCCAATTGACACCCAATTGTTTAACCTTGATCACCTCTTGATACTAAGACTTAAGACCTCTTGAACACACAAGATATCTTCGCGATACCCTAACACCTCTATTTATAGGATTACAATCCTTTAAGAAGTCCAAAAGCCGACCCTAGAAGTTTGAAAGGCATGACCTTTCATCTTCCCAAGGCTTGAAAAGAAACTGTCATGACCTTTCATCTTCACATGGCTGGAAAATAAATGGTTATGACCTTTCATCTTACCAATTCAAACTTCACACTTCAATACTGATTTGAGAAGACCAAAAACAGGCTCCACACCCCAACATCAAGAACCCTCCAAAACTTACAATTCTAACTTCAAATGCTCAAAATGATTGATGAAAATATTACAAAATTTTCTCTAGCCTCTAATCATGCCAAACTGATCATCAAGTTCATTAGAATCACAATAAATATTTGGTTTTCTCTCCTTCTACAAAAACTACCTATTAAGCTTCTTGACCATAAGGTTGATGATGAGTTATTGGTTAGATAAATCTAAAAATCACTCAAGAAAGCTAAAATCATTTTTGAACACCCTTTTCCATCCTCTAGGTGTGGAGTAAAAGGTTTGTCTCAATTCCCAAGGGAAGTGTCTCTTTCTTGTTTACCTCCCTTTTAAACCCTGTCTCTACTAACCCTGCCACATGTCAGAATTTGGTGTAAATTTGGATGCAAGGGATGAATCTCCAATCAAGTAACCCTTTCAAATACCCAATTTTGGAACACATTTTGTGTATAAAACCTCATTATACCATCCTTTGTTAAAGATGCTTCAAAACCACAATTCTAGCTCCTCATTAGGCCTCCTAATTAACTGTGCTACATGAATTTTAGGATGAATAACATGGTTTTATATCAAATTTTGATCTTTTAATTAAAAAATTCTTTGTAAATATTCTTGATGGAAGCACTAAGTTTGTTTCTTGAAATTATAGACCTATGTGATTGAGGCTGGACCATAAAAGCGCAATTTAACAATAAACCATAGGAGGGTTTCACCCAGTCACCTGAGAGGAGTCTTTTTCTTACCATTTATGTATTTATTTTCTTTAATGACTCTAATCACCTTCAAATTACATGTGTATATTTATTAGAACTTCTAACTTTAACAACAACCTCTAAGTTTTCCCCATAGCATGCATTTCACTCCACACGGACTTGTCTTGCCCTCTTGAAACAGGTTCTACACCAAGTGTTAAGATTTTCTAGAAAATAATTATTATTCCTTACTTATTTAGGATTATGATAGGTCTAAGGCTTCCCCTAGGTCTTATTACCCAAAACTTATCCTTCAGTGATCCAATAGTTCCCTTCCTAAAGTTAATTTGTGGTGTCTGGAATAAGACACAATGAATTATATGTAAATCATTCAATGCTCAAAATAAGTTTTCAGAAAGAAAAAGAATCAAAATCAATCTATCAATCAAAAATTAAAATGCTAAAAGAAAATTCATATTGATATATAACTCTCTCTTGGGGTATTTCCAATAATCTCTATCGGGGCTATGAACAACTGACTGACAATAGAGCAATGTTATGATTAGAATAAAATGCATCTCCGTCGTGGCTATGGATGTCTAGCTGGTAGTGGAGCAATGCACGACTCTCCTTCCACCATCCATTCAAAAAATCACCTATCATATATCAAAATAAATCATTCCTACACATTGGCTAGGGTTTCTTCACTTGTTGTCTATTAAATCTTCCCTTCAAGAGGTGATTAAATTTCCACATGCACACACTGGATCTCTATGAATAAGTAGGATTATTATGTTACCAAGTGTCTTTTTTTAGACCTTTTTCAAAATCTTACCTTAGTCCTTATCTCATCTCACGATTTGTGCCTTTGGCTAATCACTTCTTCATCATGAGGATTCTAAGCCACATTCATATCATTAACATTATTCATCTACTTCATTCAAAACATCCATGTGTATGGTATTGCCTTTTGCCATTATTTTTGGACACCTTTGTCCCCTTTCACAAAATCAATCTTCTCCTTCCTTTCTATCATGTTCTTTTAGGCCAACTTACGTTAGGGGCATCCTTTCTTCTTCCCATCTCTTCATTGGTTTATGTTCATCATCATGTTCAACCTATCCATAATGGCCTTGGGTGACGCTTCTACCCACGAAGATTTTTCCTTTGAATACCCTCACCTAATCATTGGGGCACTTTTGCATCTTCACCTTTCTCGTACGTGCATGGCCTTTTGCCCTTGTACATCCCATCTATCACTAGGGGCATCAACGCTGCTTTATCTTCCTAGACATAGCTTCATAAAACTTTCAAAATCATTAAAAACATTCAAGTATGTTAGAAAAATCAAAACATCCAAATATGTTAGAAAAATCAAAACATTCAAATATGTTAGAAAAATAAAAAAAACATTCAAATTTGTCTCAAGAAACATCAAAAACAATATAAATCATCCTACAAAAATGTCACTCTTTGGTTCTCACCTATTCATATGTGCGACTCACGGATCATCTTGATCTACCTCCATCAATGAAATCTAGGTTTCTTACTTCGTATGTACTCTGGGGTACAACAAGTTGCCTAGTATTGTTTTGTAGTGCACATTTCTTTATCATTAGACCCAAGTGTCCTATGTTATTCCCCTCACATGTATCCTTGCTTGGGGTACCGTCATTAAACCTTGTTAATTTGAATAGGTTGGAATTGAAGCTTGATAACAAAAACATGGTACATGTTTCTATGTTAGGTTTTCCTTGTTTACTTTCTCATATTGCATTGCATTCTGTATGTTGCATGGATTTAGGAATCTTTTACTTTCTTACATTGCATTTCATTTTGTATGTTGCATGGAGTTTGTGTTTTTGGACATGGACATTTGTTTGTATATGTCTTTTCATGTCATACTACACTTTTGTTCATTCTTTTTAATAAGGACCGATGATGAATATCCTTAGCAATATGATGAAAATAAAGTTGTTTAAAAGGCATTGGATGGATGTAAGCTCATTCCCTCTTCCTCATACTCATTTTTCTTCTATATTTCCTTTCTTCTTCACACTATTCTTTCTTTTTTTCTCTTTTTTTCATCTTTTTCATCGTCAATCGAGTTCTTCTATCACCCCATCAACAATCGAGGGGGAATCCTCCATTCTACTAATTTTTCTTCTATCCCTTTGAAAAAAATAGCTCTACTTTTTTATGCTTGTCTACTTTCTTTGAAGTGATGTCTCTTACGCCACCTCAAAGAGGGGAAAATTTAGACACCTAAAATGTTATTACACTTAATAATTTCCTCCAGATCAACCGATTAATGACACTTCGTTAATTTCCCACTCTGAACCCCACTCTCGGATGCCCATTTATGAAACCTTCTCACTCGTATTCTTCCCATATTCAACTTATTTGGCTAATATATCTCTTATTAGCTAAACATTGCTCCTTTCAACCATTCAAAACCTCCCTAGTTCTCTCTATATCACTTCTACAGGCTTCCTAGGCTATCTATCAGCCACAAATGGTTAATCAGACCCCTCCTAACTCTCAATGAGTCTCTAATCACTTGCTAATCAATTTTAAATAGACCAAACCAATCTTAATTACTCCTAAAGCATGTTTATCCTAATCTAATCCTAAAGTTATTTTTATACTTTAGTGCCACATGCAACCAAATTACAAATTCTTCCAAACCAGAAACTATAAATACACGGCTAAGCCTGCCCATTCAAACACACAACTTTACATAATAAAAAAAACAAAAGAAGCCTAAGAAATCTTGGATCTCATTTTTATTAGCTTCAAGCTAATTAGACATTTGATCTAAAGCTTTCCTTCCTCCATTGTTGAGCTAACACCTCCATTTGCATCCTTAAACCAAGTTTTAAGTAATATGGAGAGAACCATTGGCCTTGAAGCCATTAATGGTGAGACTCCATTCTTGAAAGCTTGAGTTTCATATCAAACATCACATTTGATTACTAGGATATTCATAAGTTCAATGTTTTATATCTTTCAAAAGAGTAGAGAGTAGTATACATGTTATTTTTTTATGCTTTTGTCAAATTTATAATTCTTGCATGTTAGTTTCCCTTGTTTATCTCTTATATCATGGTGCATGAATGAGTTAGCAAAGATTTGAGGTTCTTCACCATCATTCCATAGCTTTTGTAACTTTCCATTTCATATAGGACATACAGAGATATCTTAACACACATTCAGGGAATCAGTTACATGAAGGAGAATAATGCATCTTTCTCCCTGCACTTCTTGGGCCAGGTTTGTGTGAGATCTCACAAAAAAATTGCAATACAGGATGTCTTTCTACAATCACTTTCTCGATATGGATTAGGTGCACATGATCGAATAATACTATTTCATTTATGTATTTTATATTTACATAATTTTACATGCATCTTTTACATTGTGTTTTTACACATACATGCATACATATTTGATTACTTGATCGTTTTATCCTTACAGGTCTGGCCGTATGAGAAATAGGCTGTAAAATGGGGGAAACAACAACAACATCATCAACAACAACAATGCTTCACGACAAAACACACTATATTAACCATGTAGGTACATCACACACATAAGTAGTTACACACGAGTTTCCTCCCTAAGTTCACTCTCATCACTTGCACTTTTTTATCTCTAGCTTCCATAATCCATCAGAATTTTTTCATTCCACGCTTTGTGTATTCCTTTAGTGTGTTTTCTACCACAATATTCATAGAAATTAGTTATACATCTCTATCTACTTTATGTTACCGAGATTTTCTCTCACCAACCTAAAGTGAGGTCAAATGTAGACACAAAATTATGCACTTTAGACATTATTTAGTCTTGGTCTCATACTCTATTTAGAAGGTTTTTGAGTGAAGAATGTACTAATTAACCCCCGTCTTTTGGCCATATTTTATTATTTTATTTCGTCATTCCTGACCTTCTACACCTAAATTCCTAGTCATATTTTGTCACTTTGCATTATTTTAGCCTTGAATGGGGTGCCCAAGATAATAATAAGGTTCCCATGAGCATCCTAGTCCCACCAGGGTACACCGATCCTTTTCACACTTTCCTACCAATTTTGGGCTCTTTCTAGTTGTTTGAGGTATTTATATTTTGGTAGTCATCCATTTCAGGGTTAATTACAAAATTAGATCAAGAGAACCCTATAAATATGAGGTTATGAGACCAAAATGATGGACCAAGAACTAGTTACTAATATCATCCACCTAGAGTTACAATTATCTATTGCATTGAAGATCATTGCAATCAAATACCTCCATCACAAGGCACAAGGTTAGGACATCTACATCACACAAGCATTGGGGGATGATTTTATTCTATTCCATGCACACATTCTGTTACATTTTCTACATCTATTTATTACTCGCTACTTCACGAAGTGTGACTGACACAAGAGCAACTAGGACACATTATGCACACACACATCAGAACTACATTTTGGTCTGAAATGTAGTGAAACACTCAATTATTAAGCCCACTTTTATGGCAGCTGAGTTCAGTCCGACCCATTCATATGCATTTATCTTTTTTTAGCAATTGATGCTTGTTTAGGGTTTTGCAGGAATTTTTATCCATCCTAAGATATTAGCGACATATAGAACATTACAGAGAATCTGGTGTGATAAATAATGAGGGCATCATACCATATTCCAAACCTATGAAAATTATTTCCAGACCTTTTGCATAGACCAGGGCACCCATTTTATAGACCAGAGTGCCTATAGGCACCCCAATCCCTCTCCAAGCACTCTAGACTAGATAGAAAGCCCATATCCATATTTTTGGGGGCTTCTGCATAATTGTTCCTACTTCTATATTCTCTAGTCACCTATGTGACATATTCCCATGAGCATCTCCTTTTCAGTTGAGTTATTTTCTCTTCTCTATCACACATCAGGGTTTATATTTTCATTAGATTAGTTTCTTGGGTCATCTAATACATTTATTTATAACATGTATTTACTGCATTTACATGTCATTCTATATTATATTAACTATAGGATATTTCCATATTTTAGTTAATCACTTGGGTAACCTCGTTGGAATTTTGTTAAAAACCTGGGAGGGTTTCAACTTTTCTTTCATCCTCATGAGGAAAACACGTTTCACCATATACAACAAATAGGGTTTCAACTCAATAAGGTATCATTTCTAACATATTCCTAGCCTGAAATAGAATGTGATCCTTGGAAAATGGTATGGTCATCCAACAAAGATGCATAGGACTGAGGAGTTTGGAAAATGTTGTAGAGGGAAAGTGCTCTTTTGTATTGTCCTTATTTTAAGGAATTTCTATGTTATAACTTTGGTTATGTTTCCAAGTACCAAAATATTGATATTTTCAAAGCATATTGGAGATTAGAAGAGTCTTTTGTCAGATGTTGTAGTTAAAAATGCTGGATAGATATGTATGCAAAATTTGGAAACATGAACTTAGCACATGGAGTGTTGGACAAAATATGTTGAAGAAATGGGGGCACAAACACAAGGCATGTGAGCTATTCAGAAAAAAAAAATGGCTCAAGAAAATGTGTTCATGTGGGTAACAAGGATTACAAGGCAGCCACAAAATGGTTTTTATTGAAATGGTTGCAAAAAAATTCAAGAAAATGCAAAGAACAGTTTAAATCCAACTTCACAAGCTTTTTCAGTGTCCTCCACAACTTGCTCCATCCTTTTTCCAAATTTCATTTGATGGGATGTACATTGTTTATTTGTTTTTTCCTAGATCATTAAATGGAAGAGATTCTAAGAAAACATGTAAAATGTAAGAAAAATTTCCTAAAGAAATGCGGCCTTCTTGATCTAACAGGTCTGCAAATGTATGAAATAAACATGGTCTCTTGGACTTCAATGATTCCCGTGTGTGCAAAAAAATATTGATTGTGTGGAAGTGTTTAAAATGTTGTTAAAACATGCAAGAAAATGAAATGGCAGGTGTAAATCTAAATTCCACTACCTTTTTTTGGTTATCTATGTGTGAATGGTTCACCTTCTTACTCATATTGAATATCTTGAGGAAACACTAAACATGCTCTCGATGTGTCATTCCATCCTGTGGTGGTTATGTGGAATCTTTTTCTTGGTGTTTGTTTAGCATATGGAATGTGCAATTTTGGTGCGATTTGTAAACTATTTGGAAAAATTCCTAAAAGAAGTGTAACCTCCTAGTTGCAAGACACTCAAATGGAGTACTAATAGGCCTCAAATCTTGCAAGCATGCAACCTACATGTTCAACTAGCCACAAAACTCATCCTTTCAAACTAGAAAGATCATACATGCATGGAATTATAACTCTCCCTCTTTAGTTTTGTTTTCATGTAATGTAGACATATTATATTTTAAGTGTTTTAATTAAAGAAATTTAAAACATTGTTTTTTTTAATGTTTGTATTCATAAAATCCTCACCCCGTGAGGGTAGCATTCTCTAACTTGATAGATTTTCTTGAGTCATGGAGACAATAGATTTAATGTAAAACATTATCTAATCCATGAGATCTTGAGAATTCTTGTTATGCTTCATCTTACATTAAGAATGAGTAAAATGAAGGGGGTGTTTATTCGTATTCTTGTAAAATCGATTTGAAATTTCCCCGTAAAACTAAACTACAGACCACAAAAACATTTCTTATCACCTCATAACCATTCCTTATTATACAGAGAATGGAGAGACGTAGTCAGGATTCACTGTGATGGCTGGATAACATGCTTTCCATGCCCATTTCTGGGACTAATTAGCCTACTAGGTGTAGGCATAAAATTCTAAAAGCCTATTTTTTTCCTCTTGAATGACGCTTCCAAAATGAGATATGTGAGTTGGGTCATAATTCCGCAAGGTCCCCTGAGATCTTAGTATGTATGGGAATAAGTTAGAAGTAGATCTGGAAATTTATTAGTCATATGTATACACTTTTACGAGGCCATTTTTTGCTAGTTGAACTAAGTTACACTATAAGCAAGTTTTTTAAGCTATGACGTTTTCCCTTGGAGTTACACCTCCAAACAGTGCATTGTTAATTTATCCTTTCCATTATTAATTTCCATGTATTCTTGGTTTATAACACTATCCGTTAGGAGATACCTTCACCTCTTTTTCTTAGCATTCACCCATCTTCAGAGGTCGTTTCGTATTTTGTTTTGGCTATTTGATTTGTATTATAGTTTTGATCTTGGGTCACCATTTTTACCATCCAGTAAATCCATTCAAAATAGAAAGTTTCTTAATTTTTTAAAGACTCTTTTTTTCATATAATTGATTCCTCCATGTTAATGTTATTAATAAATAGGTGAATATGGAGATAAATAAATGAATAAATAAAATACTATTGTATTTCTCTCTCATTTCTCTCTCTAAGACCAAATTTTAAACGAAATGAGGTATGACATGGAAAGTTATGGGTTTTTCTTTGTCTCTCTTCCTGTCTCTCTTTCTCCTAAACTATGAGAAATAATGGCTATGTAACATTTTATGAATTAATGTTTCCTCTCTCCTCATCCTTTATCTCTTTAAACCCTCTTGTTTCAAATGGAACAAAAATGACTAAGTATGTTTGGGGGACAAGAATTGTCAAATATATGATCTCATAACTAGCTAGATAGGAGTGGGTAATTCCATGCCAACTTAGAACTGACACCATGTGGATTCAGGTGGATGGATATATCAGATGGACATCATTCTATGCTAGTGACCTTTCCTTTTTTTATGCACCTCCTAACATTGTATGTATATATGCATTTGGAAAGAGTAGTTCCATATCATTGTCTAAAAAGAATGTGTAGTCAAATTATGCTATATTATTTTTATTTTAATGAATGAAAAAGGAAAATAATGATCCCAATTTTTAAAGAATATCTCATGTTTAAATGGCATGAAATTTTATGTAAATCATTCAATGCTAAAAATAAACTTGATTTTAACATGTATTACTACTTCTAGGAAATAAATGAATTAGTTACTTTTACAAAATGGATATTTGTGTCATTGTAGTTTTAGAAATAAATTGACTAAATCATGGTTGACATTTATCATAAGATAAAAATGTAGTTATTTATTGACATTTTATGGTTTAGTTACACTCCCAAAGAAAATTAATGGTCTCGATTAGTTTATTTCCCATTGTCAATTTATGTCATGGATGGTAGAAAGGTCTATTCTAAACATATATAAATATGATTGTTTCCTAAATCCCTCCCTATGACATTATCACCTTGATTGAGCTATAATCCATTAATTGAACCACTACACTGGACCAATGGGAAATAACTTTTGTTTTTCCCTTAACATTGTATGACCACACTTTGGAAATAAGTGTCTTATGTATCCTTGCATGCTTAAGCTAAAAATTCCTTGTACCCTTACATGTCACATTCATATGCACCATTTGATTAAAGGTTTGAGTTTAATGTGTGGTTTGATACTAAATTTTTACTTTAGTAATCCTCATACATAGATACCTTACATATATCCTTAATGCATCTTGAAAATTTACACATATTCAAGAGTCCCTTGAGCTTGGTAGCTACCTGGAACTCAAGCATTTCTCACCATGTTAATGAGCATGAGCATGGTACACCTCATTGGTAAGTTCATCAAATGGATCCTTGGTTTTTTTTAGTATATTAAAGCATGGAATGTATTTTCTACCCTGTAGTAGACCCCATTGTAGAATTTTAACCTTTGAAGTGTAGATAGGGTTTAGATATGACTAGTACATCTTAAGAGGTCATTTATGTGTGAATAATGTATTCACAAAGAGATCATAGAAATGATGAATATTAAGATTATATTGGGAATGTATAGATTAACTAGAACCACTCATTTACCTTAATGTTAAACCCTTTTTCTGTTGATAAGAAAAAAAATTGTTTTGAGTTGAAGCTTTACTCTTGGTAAGATCCTTTTTCATGTTAAAGATGAGCCTTTTGAGGAATGCATGTGTGTAAGACATGTATTCAGTTGGTAATTGAGATTTGGAAATTTTATGTGCTAGATAATATAGATGAATAAAATGTGACTCATAGGATTTTAGGTGTAAATTTATAGACAACGACATATGGCTTGAGTGTGTAACTTGTTGTTTACTGAAGGAGGGATATATAGTAAATCAAGATGTTATAAATAGGTAAACTATGGAAATTGCAAACACTATAAAAGATAACCTTTCTTCTGGTCTTCATTAGTTATTTTATCCTTGTACTATGTTATGCATGCTTCAACAAAAATAATCATATTCTTTTGCGGTCTTGAAACCCTAAGTGAAATGCAAGAGTTACATGAATCATAACTGTTATATAAACAATGTTAATATGAGGTCTATATAACATAGTTAATATAATTAATACATGGATAATCAAGATGAAACTATAAAATGATTGCTAAAAAAAGCATACTCGCTTTGAATGATGACCAATCAACTAAAATGCCTAAGACGATCTTAAAACAAATGAAAGTTAAGGAGGGCATAATTATGTTCCAAATCATTTTATTAAAATGGTAAGCATACAACCTTGAGGAATGATCACATGTTTCATATTCATAATGGAGTTTAAAAAACAACATAAATTGAAGTAATGAATATTTAGCTCTGGGATTGAGAAGATGTACATATATGTTAAATGCTCTTCAATATATAAAGTTAAACAATGGAATTGATCTATAATAAATATGTAACTATGAATGATGTGTTATAGAATATGGCTAGCCTTAATATTATTATGTGGGGTTCAGTCATTGGAATATGTACATGTATTTTTAAGTTTTACCATCGTGTTCTCTGGTGTTTTCCTATTGTCTGTCTAGATCCAGGCTTGTGTTAGTGTCCTTTGTGATATTGACTTACTCTATTTGGGACCTTATAGTATCTTGTAACAAGTAATGAAAGCCAAAAAATATTCCATTAATTTTACTTTTGTTTTTGGGTGTCTTAATTGATGGGCATTACAGTTGGTATCAGAGTAGAGGTTCATACTCTCGAACCTCTTGGATAGTTGGTGTGTGTTGGTTAAGTCTGATGGTGGAGGAGTTGGAAATGAAATCTAATAGTATGGTGTGATGTGGAAAACTTGTAATTGAGGTCATGTGAATGTAACTATTCTTTTTGCCACTTGGTGGGGACTATTTCTGATGTTGATGTGTTTTGTGTTTAGAGCTCTCTCTCTCTCTCTCTCTCTCTCTCTCTCTCTCTCATCTCTCTCTCTCTCTCTCTCTCTCTCTCTCTCTCTCTCTCTCTCTCTCTCTCTCTCTCTCTCTCTCTCTCTCTCTCTCTCTCTCACACACACACACACACACACACACACACACACACATACACACAAACACACAAACACAAATGGATAAAGCATGTATTATATGTGTGTTACCACCTTGTTGGGTGAAAAATAATGTTAATGTGAAAAATGAAGGCGTGGTGGTGTTTTGTCATCTTACGATGTTGTATATGTGTATTAATGTGTTGTGTCACAAAATTTATTATCCTAATAAATTATATCCTAACATGTTGTTTCCACCATATTACGATGTATCATGATGTACACCACCATGTTTTAATGTATATGTGTATTTGTAATGACATTAATCAGTATATTCATCATACATATGCATTCTTGTGTTATGTGATAAAAATTTTGTCATGAATTAGGAGCATATGTTGATCTTATGGCCCCTTATAGTATTTTACTTGCACTTTTGGTGCATTGTGTGGAAATTCTATGTTGTAAGCCATTAAAAATTGTTATGTCATACCCCATTACTTCACTAGGCATAAAACGGTATGGTTATTGTTTGTAAATGTCATTTTGTTAGTAATGTAGTTAGGTGATATGTTTTTTACCTTATACTAAGGAAAAAATCGGTAAAAGTGTAGGTGTGGAGAGGGGAGGCATGAAACACTTTTTCCATAACCTTGAACTAAGTACGAATTTGGAAGTAGAGTCTCATATAGACTTAAAACCCACATTATATATTTTGGTATACTTCGATCTTTCTCAATATATTATTATTGATCACAACTTTAGGCTCATCTTATATAAACTTGAGTCCCTGCTCTCTCCTATGTGGGTTGTCCATCGAACTCTCCTATGTGATAATGGCTATATGGATCCTCGTATATGTGATTGAGAGATATATGGAGATATGCTCATTCTGGTTATATGTATTTTGATATTTGAGGATCAATATCTGAGTTCTAGAAACTTGATGAGTACCCCTTTAGTGGCCAACAAAAGGTATTGATCATAATTTGATATTTAAATGTTCTTAGTTTATTCATAAATTGATCATTTTATCTTTTCTTCTAAGAACCAACAATTTTATTGATTGATGTATTATTAATTTTTTGGCATTTAATTTGATTTTTACATATGAGAGGCATTCACATTACTGTGGTTGTCTAGCCATTTTTTTTTGCTTAGTTTGAAATTTAATTTGATGTTCTTATCCTAATAAATTATATCCTAACATGTTGTTTGAAATTTTTCTATCATATCCCAAGGTTTGGTATTTTATGCCACTTGGCGATTAAATTTGAGTGTAATGTTGGTTCTATAATTGTAATGTGTTGGATTAGGGTCATGGGATTAACCAATAGTGGTTGGACCTATGGACCCACTTCGTTGTATGTGGGTATGCCCTAAGGGGTCATGGGGTTGTTCATCTTTAGAGCTATAGGTTACTGTGCTACTTGGGTAGAGGTGATGTAGCTCTATGTGCCTAGGGCCATATGATGACTCAACCTCATTAAATGGAGAGATAAGGTCAAAAGACTCTTAGTGAGTGTCTGACTTGGATTTGGTACTATGGATCTTACATTAAAGTCACAGGGCTCTTTGGTGAGTGACTCAGACTGGAGTTGGCACTATGATTCTTACATTCAGATGACAAGAATCTTTGGTGAGTGACCTGGCATAGTTCTGGTATTATGGTTATTATATTCAGGTGACAAGGCTCTTTGGTAAGTGACCTGGCATGGTTTTGGCACTATGATTCTTTTCTCTATTAGTAGACATATGGAGTTATTTTGGGAGGCTTATGGGGATTTGAGAGGCATTTGGAGATGATATGTATGATTTATGAGTTCATCATGTTAGTCATGTTATGTTCTATTATGTTTGAGGCTTGATGCTCCTCCTTTTTGGCATATGTTATTGGATGTTATCTTGTTATTGTGTGGTTACATTCATGGTTTTGAGTCATGTAAAACTTGTTGAATACATATTCTGTGATGTCTTATTGTAAGCAAGGTATGTGTTTTGTATGTTAGATCTATTATTGGGGCATGTGTGTTAAGTTTTATGTTGGGTGTGTCATTATATTCTTCCCCATTGTTGGGATGGAAGCCTTGTTGTGGTATAGTCGATGAAAATTCGTTAAAAATGTATTTTTTGGGTTACTAGTGTTGTACTTTGAACCTTGTGTGATATTATTATGAGGTGAAAATGTGTTCAAAATGTGTTTTGTGGGTTAACAGTCTATGTGCCAAGTTCATGTTTCCACATTTTGCATACATATATCCCCATTATTTCAAACTACAACATCTGACAAAAGACTCATCCAATCTCTAATATGCTTTGAAATATCAAGATTTTTCTTCTTGGAAACATAACCAAAGTTATAACATAGAACACCTCATACCCTCATAATCATTCCTTATTATATAGAGAATGGAGAGACGTAGTCAGGCTTGATTTTGAATGTTGGATAACATGATTTACATTCTTGTTTAGGGGCCTACTTAACCTACAAGGTGAAGGCATAAACTACTAAAACACTTTTTTCCCCTCTTGAATGACACTTCCAAAGTGAGCTATGTGAGTTGTGTCGTAATTCCACTAGGTCCCTTAAGATCTTAGTATATATGGAAATAGGTTGGAAGTATTTGGAAATTTCTTAGTCACCCATATGCACTATTACGAGCCCATTGTTTTCCCACTTGAACTACATTGCACTATAATGCAATTTTTTTTAAAGTACTATGTTTTTCCTTAGAGTTACACCTCCAAAGTGTGTATTGTATATCTATCCTTGAATTTATTTATTTCCATGTATTCTTGGTTTATGAAACTATTTTTTAGGAGAGACCTTCGTGTCTTTTATTTATTTTTCACCCCTCTTCTAAGAAGAGGTCATTTCGCAGCTTGTTTTGGCTATTTCAGTTGTATTATAGTTTTGATCTTGGGTCACTGTTTCTACCATCCACTCACTCCATTCAAAATAGAAAGTTGCTTAATTTTGTAAAGACTTTTTTCATATAATTGAGCCCTGCATGTTAATGTTATTAATAAATAGATGAATGTCGAAATAAATAAATGAATAAATAAAATACTATTGTATCTCTCTCCTTTCTCTCTCTAAGAATACATTTTAAATGAAATGAGATATGACATGGAAAGTTATGGGGTTTCTCTCTCTTCTTATCTCTCTATCTCTCCTAAACTATGAGAAATAATGACTATGTAACATTGTATGAATTGTTGTTTCCTCTCTCCTTATCCTTTCTCTCTCTAAGCCCTCTTATTTCAAATGGAACAAAAATGTCTAAGCATATTTTAGGGGACAAGAATTTTCATATATATGATCTCATAACTAGCTAGATGGGGGTAATTCCATGTCATCTTATCGCTGACACCATGTGGATGTAGGTACCAAGACATAATGGATAGATATTGTTCTATGCTAGTTACATTTACTTTATTTATGCACATCCCAACATTGTATGTATATATGTATTTGGAAAGGGTAGTTCCATATCATTTTCTGAAGAGAATTTGTAGTCACATCATGATATATTGTTTTCATTTAAGGAATGAAGAAGGAAAATAATAATTATTATTAATATTAGTTCAGTTACCCTATTAATGGAGGTAGAGTTGTTCCCTAGCAATGGAGGATTTGTGGATACAATGGAAGTGGTGTGTGATAAGCACAGGGAGGGTTGAGATCTGACTAGAGACTCAGTGGTTGGTTTTTAGGAAGCCCTTTTCCTAGATCATATCTGTTTGGTGGTGGCAGCCCCTCTTTCTCATACCCGAGTGGTGGCGGCGTTGCATCTAAGACTAGTTTGGATGATATCAGTGGTGGTATTGGTGTCGTTAGAAGGGTTGGTTTCAATGTTGGCCATGTTGTGCTTGGGGACACGAACAAGGGATTTAATGATTAGTTTTCTATGCTGCAGGGTTTGGGTGTGGATTTCAGGGTTGGGAGTAAATGAGGAGGTAAGTAAGCCTTTGGCAATGACTAGGGTGGTGGGGCTTATTTCAAGGGAAAAATTGTGCATGAAGGATATTTTTGTTTCCTTGTTATGCCCGAGGTTGGGAGCCATCCCCCCTAAACCCATGCAATATGCTAAAATTACATCTGTAGTGGCCTTTGGGGAGGATATTATAGAATATATCTATTTCTACTAGAATGGGGGCCTAGTTTTCAGGTTCAATGGATGTTTCCCTGGTCTTCCTGATTTGAACAACTGGATTTCTTAGAAATGGCACCCATTCATTAAAGGTAAAGTCAATATATATCCCTCTACTCGTAGAATTTTTATAGTAGTTTTTTGTAGTTCCTTGGATAAGGAGACTATTTTAGGGAAAGTTTGGGCATACTAGTCACATATTCTTCTCATGAAGCCTTGGTTCCCTCACTTTAATCCATTGAATGAAACATTTAATATTAGACCTGTGTGGATAAGGCTTTCCTATTTTCCATTGCACTTTTGGAGAGATGATTGCTTCAAGGCTATGGGTGATGTTTTGGGAAAAAATTTAACTCTAGACATTAAGATGAAATCTTATGACCATACCACTTATGCCTGGATTTTGGAGGATATGGATATGTCTGTTGACTTTCTCGCTACCATTGTGCTAAAGGTCAAGGATACAATATGAAAAAAAAATGGATTATGAAGGTTTTCCTTTTAGATGAAGAAACTATTTTTCTCTAGGATATTTAGCTTCAAATTTCCCCATCATTAAGAAAGGGATAAAGGGATGGGTCTCGTGGTGGAAGGATTTTAATCTGAATAATTTAGTAGTATATGATCTTGACGAAAGTGATAGAAAATATGATTCAATTATTCTAACGGTTAATCATGAAGAGAATAAGGGAAAGATTGTTTCTTCTCCATCTGGACTAGTTATTGATACTCAGTAGGATGCAGGGAAGGGGGGATTATTTTTTGTAACCCCATGGTTCTCTATAGAGTCATAGCCCTAAAAATAAGTAAGTTCTTGAAATCTGCCTTCCTTTCCTCTCGGATGAGAAAGTGGATCCTAATGGGGGGATGGATGGAAGGTAGTGAGCAATAACAAGAAAGGAGAAAGTTGAAATTATCCTCTAAAGATGAGCCTTAGATTTCATAGGGGGAAAGACCATGGTTTTTAGGGTTGTCCCTTGGATAGATGGTCAAGTTGTTTTGACTGGTCTACTTTGCGGTGCCCTGTCAACCTTTTGGTATTTTCTTGCATCTGATTTCTATTGGCTTATTTGGATGTTACACTTTTGGCCTATGGGGCCTTATTCCAGGATGTCTCGCTTTACGCTTTGATGTTTTATCTTTTGGTTGTAAAGGGTTCCCGGTCCCTTCAAAATATGATTGTTACCCAATCTAATAAAAATGAAGGAAAATAATGATCTTCATTTTTAGAGTATCTCTAATGTTTAAATGGTATGAAATTTCATGTAAATCATTTAATACTCGAAATGAACTCAATTTTAACATGTATTACTACTCCTATGAAATAAATGAATTAGTTACTTTTACAAAATGGATATTCATGTCCTTGTAATTTTTGAAATAAATTGACTAAATCATGGTTGAAATTTATCACAAGATAAAACTGTAGTTACTTATTGAATTTATATGGTTTAGTTACACTCCCAAAGATAAGAAATTTTCTCAATTACTTTATCTACCATTATGAATTTACATCATGGATGGTAGGAATGTCAATTCGAAACATATCAAAATTTAATAGCTTCCTAAATCTGTCCCTATGACATTATCACCTTGATTTTGTTATTATCCATTAAATAAACCACTACACTCGACCAATGTGAAATACCTTTGTTTTCTCCCTTAAGATATGTTGACCGAACTTTGCACACAAGTTCCTTATGTATCCTTGCATGCATAAGCTAATAAATATTTGTACCGTTACATGACATGTTCATATGCACCATTTGATTAAAGGTTTGAGTTTATTGTGTGGCATGATACTCAATCTGTACTTTAGTAATCCTCCTATGTAGATACCTTGCATATATCCTTAATGAATCTTGAAAATTTACACATATTCAAGAGTCATGCTTGAACTTGGAAGCTACTTGGAACTCAAGGATCTCTTATCATGTTAATGACCATGAGCATAGTACGCCTAGTTGGTAAGCTCATCAAAGTTATCCTTGGTGTTTTTTCCATATGAAAGCATGGAATGTCTTTTCTAGGTCGTAGTAGACTCCATTGTAGAATGTTTACCTTTGGAGCATAGATAGGGTTAATATATGACTAGTACATCTTAAGAGGTCATTTGTGGGTGAATAATGTATTTGCAAAGAAATCATTGAAATGATGCTTATTAAGATAATATTGGAAATGTATAGAGCAACCAAAACCAATCCTTTAAGTTAATAGTAGCCTCTTTTTCTTTTGATAAGAAAAAACAAATTTATTTTCAGTTGGAGCTTTACTCTTGGTAATATCAATGTTCATCTCAAAGTTGAGCCTTTTAAGGACCGCATGTTTTCAGACATGCATTCAGTTGGTAATTAAGATTCAGATATTTTCTTTGCTAGATAATATAGATCAATAAAACATGACTCATAGAATTCGAGGTCTAAATTTTGAGACAATGACATATGGCTTGAGTGTGTAACTTATTGTTTATTAAAGGAAGGATATATAAGAAATTAAGATTTTATAAATAGGTAAACCATGGAAACTGTGAACAATATAAAAAGTATCATTTCTTCTAGTCCTCATTAGTGATTTTATCCTTGTATGATGTTTCACACATTTAAACAAAATTAATCAGATTATTTTGAGGTTTTAAATACCTAAATGAAAATCAAGAGTTACATGAATCATAATTATTATATAAACAATGTTAATATGAGATCTATGTAACAACATAAATATAATTAAGACATGGATAATCGCGATGAAACTATGAAATGATTGTTACGAAAATCATATGCACTTGTAATGATGACCAATCAACTAAAATGCATAAGATGATCTTAAAACAAATGAAAGCTAAGGAAGGAAACATTATGATCCAAAACATCTTACTAAAATTGGAAACATACAACCTTGAGGTATGAGCACATGTTTCATATTCATAATGGGGTTTTGTAGTGCCCACTCCTCTTTGACACCTATTTTTCTATGATCATGTTTATTAGTTGCTTAGTGACATGGAAAATATAACTATATTTCGGATAGCATGTTGTTAGACAATATGTACATTATGATTACCAGTGTGTTTGTAACTCATGTTATGGGTTGTATGGATTCCTAGCGGACATTGATAGATTTTACAGTACATGATGATTTAGTGTTTTTTTGTTATATGTTGACATCTTGGACTCTTGAAAGTGATGATTATGTTAAACAATTGGACTAACCATATGAGAGCATTGATGTTATGATTTATTAGTAATGTTATGATAATAGGTGATCAGTAATATGTAGTTGAATGCATCTAGATAGGTACAAGTTACAGTGGATGTATGAAATGCATGGTTATTGTAAAATGTGAATTGTGATAGATGGTTATAGTCATAGGGTGATGATAAATGTTAATAGATATGGTAGAATTGTGATGATTAGTAATTGTAAATCATTGACTTAGAAAAGAATTGCTTAATCTTGATAATAATACAGTTATGTTGCATGATGATGATATTTGATAAATGGTGTATGTGTTTTGATTTATTGACGTATTGATATAGCCTTGAGGCTGAAATTGGTATTGTCTTGGTTGTTTGTAGGAATTGAAATCACAATTAAAAAAAGAAGGTACTAGGGGACTAGCTATGGAAGAATACTTGATGTTTACAACATGGTCGCCTTGGTAGTTATGTGTGTGTGTATGTGCTTAGTCGTTTTGCTTTTCATGTTGCTAGGAGGTCTCAAAGGCGAGAGAAACCTCATAAGTGAACATGGGTGTGAAAGTTGTATTTTCTCTTCTATTTATTTTTCTTAGTTGAGTATGTGGTTTTATTAAATTCTAATGTATTCCCTTGTCCTTTTGTTTATTAGTGTGCTCTTTATTAGGTTAATTAACCATGTGGATTTTACAAATTTGGGAGATGTGACAATGTGGTAGATAGTCCTTATTTTCTTCATGATTTTGGATAGATTTTATTTTTTGGGGTTGTGTACCAATGCACATCACCAAAACTCGGATTTGGTCTTTAAGCCCATTTTTGGAGGCTTGTGGGAAAAATTTTACTTGTCCCATACCCCTTAAAATCTCCCACCAACCTAACCTATGATATGAGGGGTCAAATTTAGCCTCTATTATGTGTTTTTGAAAGGAAAATAGGAAATTAATGCCACCCTTTTTCCTAACCCTCTTAATTACGTCCTTGAAATTATGGAATGGAGAATTGTGTGTGAAAGTGAGATTGCCATACCATCACCTTACTCATTTATAGATTCTTGGATTTTTTTTTTTTGACTTGTGAGGTGGATTGGGAAGAAATAGTATGGCATCCTACATGGATCCACCTCGTCATCCTCTCCACCATTTTCTATTTATTTGATTTTCTTAGTTGTTTTGAGGGTTACTTGCTTAGAAACTTGGGAGCTTGCATAGGAATTGGCTTCGATTTGGAAAGAAGGTTGGAGTTTTTTTCTTGAAGGTTGAAGGAGCTATCAATGGCAAGGTAGGGTCTCATACCTTGTTATTTGGTTTTCTTGCTTGTGTATTGTGTTGTAAATTGTATGTATGCTTGTGATTTTGTAAAGGATTGGGTAGAATTTACCATAGTGATGATGTAGGGAGAGGGAAATGGGTCATTTATGGAGGTAAAAGGGACTATGTGAGGTTTGTGGAAGAAGTGTGGGAAGGTTAATCCACCTATGTGGAGATATAAGGAAATCGATACTATTGTGTATTCTTCAAATGAAGAGATAAAGAGTTTGTGTGTGTGTGTGTATAGTGCACTTGGAGGTTTTGGGTGGATATCTATCCCACTTGGGAGGGATAAGGAGATGGCCACCATGTTTTCCATTCTCCTTTGGGTCAAATTTGAGCCTATGTGTTTGTTGTATGTTGTAGGTTTATTATTGTATTGTTCTTATGTGTGTGCAAGCTTTATTTGTACGTGTGAATGCGTTGTTTGAAGCCATTTTGTTAGGGCTGTCATGGTTTTGAACACACATTATTCTCCCATTGTCTGGGCTCGGGGTGTCGACATTAAAATTTTCCTCCGTAATTTCTATTTTATTAATGTATGTAGTTGTTAAGTATAATTAGTAGTGGCGTTCAATAGAAGATAACGGTGCCACCAATAAAGTAGAGTACGGTAACAGTCAAAGTACAATAGGAATGTTGTAAAAAGTAAATATTTGTCGTAAGTGGTCCGGTAATGTTAAAATGTCAAAGTTGAGGTAAGTAGAGAAGTAGGGTCTACATGATTAGGAATTAGAAATATTATATTTGTAATAAAGACAAAGAGTGATGTCATAAATATTTTATGTATTTTATTTGTGGAAAAGTCTAAAAAGGTGGAATCCATGTGAGATGATAAGGTTTATCTTATCTTAGAAGATAAGCCTACATGTAAAGGCAAGAGTTTAGGCATGGAATATGATTGGCCGGAAGAGATTTCCTATCCTATCTTAGAGATAGGGTGGATAAGCCTGAATTCCTATAAATAAAGAGGCCACCCCCCTCATTTAGCATAGAGAGAAGTAGTGAGAAATATTGTATGAGTAAGTGTGCCATCATTTAGAAGGTGTGTTAAAGAATCCATTGTGAAGTTTCTCCCATAGTTATTGTTGAAAGGCAAGCGAATTCAGTAACACTCGGAGTACCTCATGGGTGAGATTGTAACAATTTCATGTTGATATTATAATTTACACTTATATTTCAGATTTGTCATCATTCCTTCGTATCATAGTCTATGGTATTCTTGTGTTATGTTTGTTATTGTGTTTCCAGATTACATCCACCAAACTAAAGGCTATGCATTAGTAAATAATCATAGCACGAGGAGTTCTAGGTGAAGAATTATCATAGTGCCAAATTGGTGATGACATTTTGGTTCCGTTGCTGGGACCATTCCTCGTTGATGGATTTTCTGGAGAGATATTCCCACTTAGTCATAAATCATTTAGAGAGTAACCTTGTTTTTACTATGCATAGTAGTTACCATTGTAATGTCACTTTTACCATGAATAGTATTTACCATAGTAACTTCACTTTTTACCATGAATAGTATTTACCACAGTAACTTCACTTTTTACCATGAATAGTGTTTACCACAGTAAAGTTAGTTTTTACCGCAATAAGTCAAATTTTACCGTGGCCATTCCTATTTTACTGTAGAAAGGTGTAAAGTCACTTTATATTGTAGTGAGTCCAATTATTTGTGCACATAAGTCTTACTACTTATACTTGTGAGTTGGTATTTCACTATGGTTACATTTAAAAATGGGGAAGATTCCTGTTTTTTCAGCCTAATCTAATGAAGATGCTTCATCTTTCATTCAAGAGTTTAAACGATCTTGCATTTGTAATGGCCTCATAAGAAGATAACAATAGACTGAATTTTTTCCTACATTTTTGGATGGTTCAACACTTAGGTGGTTTGAAACACTAGGTGATAATGTGAAAAACTCATGGGATTTATTAACTGAAAGTTTTCTTGAAGAATTTGGTGAACAACAAAAATATGTAAATCTCATGATCAAGATCACAAAGCTAGCCCAAGGAGAGAAGGAGAAGATAATGGATTATCATGCTCATGTTCTAGAGCTAAGGAGGAAGCTCAATGCCCAAATCCAGAAGGAAGGATTAGTGCATGGGTTGATGAATGGCATGGATAATCTCCTCTGTAAGCACTTCATTCTTGAGATGAAGCCAGAGATCAGACAACGAGTGAAGTATGACCACCCAGCTACCATTGAACAAGCAAAGGAGATTGCAAGAAGGCAAGAAGAAAGCATGGAAGAGGAGCCCAAAGAAATTGCTGTTAAGGTAGAGCCTACACCAACACCTTTGGTCCAGAATCCACAACCACTCTCGGTGAGCACAAATATTTCTCCTAGTACATCTACTGAGTATGAAGATCTGATCAGGAAGATGGGCCAGTTAACTATTAATCTTCTTCAAGGAAAAAAATTTAGTTCTCAGGGAGGAGATAGAGGTCTAAAAAGAAATATTTATGAAGTTGTATGTTATAGTTGTTATAAAAAGGGTCACTATAAGTATAATTTTCCAGATAGATCTTCTAAATCTGGTACAAGAGATAATGATAAAGGAAAAGCACGTATGAATTCTTTTGATGTAGTAGATAAGAGCATAAATAATGAAGTAGATGTGTTTGTAACAAAAAGAAAGAAAGAAAAAGATAACCAAGATGGAAATGATCCTAAGAAGATGAAAGGAGAAACTAGTAAGAAACATAGGAGAAGAAAGTTGGGTGTGTAGGATTTTATGATTTCACAGGGACAAGGACCATACTCCATCTTAAAAGATCTGTCCAAAAGGCCTGCAAATATTACATATGGTCAACTCTTGGCTATGTCTTCTAAGAAGAGGCAGGAGCTGCGAAGTGGACTCAATGCTCGACGAAGGAAGGAGGTTGAGGTCCCTATTTTGGAGGTAGAGGCAGATCCTTACACTCCACAAGATGAGGTATTATGTAATGGTATTTCAATTCTTGATGTCTTAGTTGATGGAGGTGCTGTAGTTAATATAATGATTGATTCTGTAATGAATATGTTGGGTTTAAAAATTGATTACCCCTCAACACTTATGTTAAGGTCATTAAATAAGGGAAAAACTAAACCAAAAGGTGTTGTTTCAAATGTGGCAATATCTGTTATGGGTGTTGTATGTGTGGTAGACTTTCAGGTGATGAAAAATGGTACTGTTGCGTACCCAATGTTGTTGGGAAGGCCATGGCTAAGGAGAGTTCATGCCAAGAAACTACTGGAATGAAGGTTTCATGACACTTGGACGTGGTAGAGAGAGGGTGAAGATAAACGTGATCCCTCAACATCATAAGGCAGAACCTATGGATTCAAGTGATGAAACTGATGATTGGACATCCTCTGATTACTCTAGTACCAGTGAAGTGGACACAGAAGATGAAGAAAGTGAGGTTGATGTTTCGGTCATGGATATCCTTCTAGTCACACCAACTCATGAACCCATAAAATTATCTAAAGAAGAAATTGATGATCGTCTCCAACAAATAAAGATTGGTGATGCTGTGATGGAAAGTGAGAAGGAATCCTACCTCCAGCTCTTTTGAAGGTACATACACCTATTCACTTTTGATTACAAGGAACTCCGTCAAGTAAGTTGGGTAGAACATTCTATTGAGCTGGTAGATGGTGCTAAGCCTATAAAGCAAATGCCATATAGAATGAATCCTAATTTTTCCAAGACTGTAAAAGAAGAAATAGATAAGTTGCTTGATGCAGGATTCATATTTCCTGTGGAGAATTCAGAATGGGTTTCTCCCATTATGATCTCAATAAAAAAGAATGGGAAACTATGCATTTGTGTTGATTATAGGAAGCTCAACAAGGCAACAAAGAAGGATCATTACCCTCTTCCATTCTCAGATCAGATCTTGGACGAAGTAGCTGGCCAGGAGTGCTATAGTTTTGCTAATGGATATAGTGGATACAACCAAGTTCGTATAGCAGAGAAAGATCAGCTGAAGACCACGTTCACCACTCCTTGGGGAACGTTTTCTTATAGAGTTATGCCTTTTGGGTTGTGTAATGCTCCGGCAACATTCCAGCGCTTGATGAATAGGGTGTTTGAACCCTACATTGGGAACTTCATCAGAGTATTTCTGGATAATTTTTGCATCTATGGGAGCAAGATGGACCACCTGCACCAGATGGAGACAACATTTCAAAGGTTAGATGAAGCACAAGCCTCACTAAACCCTACAAAGTGTGTCTTTGGATGTTCTAAAGGTGTTTTGTTAGGGCATGTTGTATCCAAAGATGGTATTGGTACTGATCCTGATAAAGTTTTAAAAATCAAAGAGTTACCATTTCCTATGAATAGAAGTAAGTTGAGATCATTTTTAGGCCATGTGGGTTACTATAGAAGGTTCATCAAGAATTTCTTAAAGATTGCACAGCCACTAACCCAGTTCTTGAAGAAGGATGTTACTTATGAACCAGGAAATAAGGCGCATGAAGCTTTTGAACAACTGAAGGAAGCCCTAGTGTCTTCACCTGTTTTAAAGAATCCAAATTGAAGCAAGCCATTCATTGTGTATACTGATGCCTCAGATGCAGCACTAGGAAGTACTCTGAGCCAAAAGGATGAAAATGGGAATGATCATCCAGTTTACTTTGGGAGCAGACAAATGAGTAGTGCTGAGGTAAATTATACTGTAACTGAAAAAGAGGCTCTAGCTATCATTTTTGCTGTAAAGAAGTTTAGAAATTACTTGCTAGGGTAGAAATTTATAGTTGTAACAGATCATCAAGCTCTAAAATATATTGTAAATAATCCTAACCCATCAGGGAGGATAGCAAGATGGATAATTTTGCTACAAGAATTTGAATTTGATATTATAGATAGGCCAGGAAAGAAGCATGTCAATGCAGATGCACTCTCTCGAGCCTATGATGGTTTAGGTTCATCTTGTGATGATGAAGATTTCCTAGATGCAACATTGTTATCCCTTGACACAATCCCTAGTGAATACGTAGATATTTAGAATTATCTGAATGAATTCAAGTTTCCTGATGGTGCCAATGCAAAGACTAAGAGGAAGATTACTCAAACCAGTCGTCCATATTCTATTCTGCATGGAGTATTATTTCGAATAGGACCTGATGGACAGTACAAGAGAGCAGTTGGACGTGATCAAGGAAAGGAGCTTATAGAAGAATTCCACAATGGTACATGTGGAGGACACTTCTCTGGACAACTTACAGCAAGAAGGATCTTGGATGCAGGTTATCACTGGCCCAATCTTTTTTTAGAGATTGTTATAATTATTGTAAGACATGTGATATTTGTCAAACACATGGTAACCGTAAGACTTCATCAGCTCCATTATGCCCTATTCTTCCACTTGGTCCCTTTGAAAAGTGGGGAATAGATATTGTAGGTCCACTTCCAACTACCCCACACCAAAATAAGTATATTGTAGTTACCACAGATTATTTAACCAAGTGGGTTGAAGCTAGGCCATTAAAAACAGCTTCCATGGATGAAGTGGCAAGGTTCATATATGGACGCATTGTCACCAGATTTGGTTGCCCATTAGAAATTGTAACAGATTAAGGAAGACAATTCATGAATGAGGTGGTAAAAGCCCTAGCCAACAAGTTTTCTATTAAGCATAGGAAGGCAACCACATATAAGCCAAATACAAATGGATAGGTGGAACGAACAAATTTTGTGTTTTGTAAAATTCTAGCAAAATATGCATCCTTGTAGGTACATAAGTGGGATAAAAGGATTCATGCAACATTGTGGGCATATATGGCAACATCAAATTCAGCAACAGGATACTCCCCATTTCAGTTGGCTTATGGAATTGATCCAGTTCTTCCTATTGAGTTTGATATTCCCACTGTGAGAGTTATGAAAAATGAAAGGATGGATGAAAGTGATTCAGTAAAAGAAAGGTTGGTGCATCTTCATTTACTAGAGGAAATGAGGGAAAGAGCGAAGGATACAAGCTATAAGAAGAAAATGAAGCAGAAGGAATACTTTGATCAAAAGATCCGTTGGTCTCCATTTCATGTGAATGACTTGGTTCTAGTATATGATTCCAGATACAAAAAAAGAAGGCAGAGAATATTTCTTCCCAAATGGATGGGGCCCTACAAAATAGCAGTTGTGCATGAAAATGGTACATATCAACTGGAGGAATTGGATAACACCCCCATTACGAAATGGGTCAACCACGACAAGTTAAAGATTTTCCAAGCACCAAAATAGTCTACTCCGAGGACAGAGTAGAAGCTAGGAAGGGGGAAAATGTCAACATTAAAATTTTCCTCCGTAATTTCTATTTTATTAATGTATGTAGTTGTTAAGTATAATTAGTAGTGGCGTCTAATAGAAGATAACGGCACCATCAGTACGGTGCCGCCAATAAAGTAGAGAATGGTAACAGTCAAAGTATAATAGGAATGTTGTAAAAAGTAAATATTTGTCGTAAGTGGTCCGGTAATGTTAAAATGTCAAAGTTGGGATAAGTAGAGAAGTAGGGTCTACATGATTAGGAATTAGAAATATTATATTTGTAATAAGGACAAAGAGTGATGTCATAAATATTTTATGTATTTTATTTGTGGAAAAGTCTAAAAAGGTGGAACCCATGTGAGATGATAAGGTTTATCTTATCTTAGAAGATAAGCCTACATGTAAAAGTAAGAGTTTAGGCATGGAATATGATTGGCCGGAAGAGATTTCCTATCCTATCTTAAAGATAGGGTGGATAATCTTGAATTCCTATAAATAAAGAGGCCACCCCCCTCATTTAGCATAGAGAGAAGTAGTGAGAAATATTATATGAGTAAGTGTGCCATCATTTAGAAGGTGTGATAAAGAATCCATTGTGAAGTTTCTCCCATAGTTATTGTTGGAAGGCAAGTGAAGTCAATAACACTTGGAGTACCTCATGGGTGAGATTGTAACAATTTCATGTTAATATTATAATTTACACTTATATTTCAAATTTGTCATCATTCCTTCGTATCATAGTCTATGGTATTCTTATGTTATGTTTGTTGTTGTGTTTCCAGATTACATCCACCAAACTAAAGGCTATGCATTAGTAAATAATCATAGCACGAGGAGTTCCCGGTGAAGAATTATCATAGTGCCAGATTGGTGATGATAAGGGGCCAATGAGAAGATTGTGTTATTCAATTTTTTCCCTTATGCAAAATTACAAAAACATGAACTTGCACATTGAGAAATTAGAGGGATCATTCAGCCATGGGAGCACACATTTTGATTATAACGGTCAAGTTGCAGGTGGGCTCAGCTATGGCAATGATGTCAAAGGAAATAAATTAAAGGAGGATCGGAATCAAGATTAGAGAAATATGGGGGGCCTCGAATTTTGAATTCTTCATACTTCGAAGGTTTTACAGTTTAGAGTTTCAGCAGACCAACAAGGAAAAAACAACTTAAAGGCCCAAAAGCCTGAAACCCCAAAGTCCGAAAAGGCTCGGGGTGGTTTTTCATTGTTAATGGTACCATAGATCAGGGATGGTGGAGTCTAAACTCTGAAGTCCAAATTTCAAAATTTGAAGTTTTGTAGGTTCGGAGGTCTCAGTAGGGTCGAGAAGTGAATAGTGCCACGCGAAGAAGGGTTGAAAGTTTGAAATCCGAAGTCTGAAATTTAGACTTCAGAGTTTATGAGTTTTGGAGATTTCATGCACCTGGATGGATAAGAAAACCCCAATACCCAAGAACCCAAAATCCCCGAAATAAAAAATCCCTGAAACTCTGAAAATGTAAAGTTTTGAAACCCAAAGTCTAAATTTCAGACTTCAGGTTTTAGCATTTCGGAATGTTAAAGCCTTAGTGCGCAAAAATAAAAACTTGAAGTCTGAAACCTAAATGTCTGAATTTCAGATTTCAGGGTTTCAGAAGTTTCACAAACTCTTGAGTGATGAACAGTATCCCAAACTCCAAAATCAACATTCCCAAAGTCATGACTCACGAAAATCTGAAATTTCAGATTTCAGAAGTTGCAATGCAGGTTCAGAGTCTGAAAAAATAGAGCCAACCACTCGTATTATTACAGTATGGCACCCTCATATTCAAATGGCTGTAACTTTTGACTAGAAGCTTGGATTTGCACAAAATCCAAATTTTAGTGAGAATAATTATTTAAAAATGAAGAAATATAGTTCACCATTTTAGAGGGTGTTTATGGTTTTCTCACCTAAAAAAATGATGAGGTATGGGTTTTCTTTCTTCTCCAACAAGGTAAAGTACATGGAGGTATGGGTTTTGGGGTGGTTGAAGCAATATTTCAAATTCTTTTCTCTCCCTTCTCTCATTCTTCTTATATATTGTAAGGAGGGCCTCATTTCAAAAGGTTGGAGAACCTTTCTTTATACCCTCCCTTCTTCTCTTTTCTGTAAGTAAATTTGTGAAGTTCAAACCTCCCATTCAATCTGTAAATGCAATTTTTTCCTTTTGGCCATTGTAATGCAATGTATCAAATCTGTGGAGCAATAATATAAGTCTATGGATGAATTTTAACCCTCTCTTGTGTTCATTGCATTCTCTTGATCTCTCATTACAATTTTGGTTAACTGTGCATATTAAATTGTGTTGCATATTTAATGGTCTAGGTTTAATGGTGAATGAATTGGTGATAAGAAAATGATTTGTGTTGATGTTCATCCTCTTAAATCTTGTTTCACATTCATTTCCTTACAAGGAAAGTTATTCAAAAAAAATTTAGTGCATCACCTCCTGTAGCTTACGTTTAATTTCTTACAATCCTTTTAACCCCATCTCCTTGCCAAGTTAGAGTAGATTTTAGGATAGATCCTCTACAATTTAAGTGTGTGTATCAGAATAGAGGAATATGAACCAACCTTCATCTAGAGAGATTTCCTAATCATGAAGTCCCACACTTTGGGAAAAGCTCCATGTTATGCAATCACATTGACAGTTTCAATATATTGAGTTGCAAACAATAATGGGTGTTGTGATTACACATCAAAAAATTTGGCACACCCGGTGGGACCAAGAAGTCAATCCATGAGCTTTGAAGGAATTTTCAAGAAATTCAGACTTAGAAAACTACAAATTTCTAATTTTGGACCTTTCTCCTCTCACCCTGAATTCCGAAATCAAATTTCAAGGGCTTAATTTGCTAAAACCAAGTCCAAATTTCACCTGTTAATAGATCAGAGGATAATATTCGAAAAGGTATTCTTGGTTTTTTGTAATTTTGATTTTCACAATTTTGGAGTTTTTTAAATTTTGGGTTTTGGGATTTCAGACATCTCAAGATTTTGAAATTTTGGGTTTCGAGATTTCAGAGTTCTCCAAACTTCAAATTTCAATGTTTCAGACATTCAAAGGCCTTGCATTTTTGAGTTTTTAGGATTTTCATTTTAATTCAAATTTCAACCTCAAGAATATCAAATATACAAGTCCTTCAAAGTTCCATTTTAATTTTTTCGAGTTCAGTGTGTGACTTGGAAAAAATCTGGCATTTTAAGGCTAATTCCCCAACACATCTGACGACTCTAAAGGGATAGAATTCAATGGTGTAGCAGAAAATGTTTCCCAAGTACATGAGAAGAATTCATACTAGGTCTGATACTAGAGAAGAGGGTCTATTTTTCTATTTGCAATTATCGTCAGGAAGAGGAAGGAGAGAGAAGACTACAAAGATCACCATCTCCACCTAAAAGGACTTTATCTATGCCTCCACCTAGTAGACATTGTCTCCAATCAGCCATGGTTTTTAGGCCAATCATAATGGCACATATACAACAACAACCACCTCAGGGACCACCTAATCCATTTTTCAACTTCATGGGAAGTAGTCCATTTTCCCTAAATGCTCAAAATCCAATTCTGATTGCAACACTAAAGAACATTCCCTGTTTCACATGAGAAAACCATACAAATCCTTTTGACCACATCCAAGATAATGTAAATGTCTGTGCGATTCATGAAATTAATGAAATGGATGTTGTGGTCAAATTGTTGGCTTCATCTTTCAAAGGTAAGGCCTTACAATGGTTTAGGATCCTAACAACAGGGTCTACTCAAAATTGGAATCAGTTGTGATTAGCTCTTTGAAACCAGTTTAAAGAGAGTGCATACAATCTGTCTTTATTATAATAATTGACGACAATCAAAATGGATCCTACTGAGCAAATGGAAGATTTTAATTTCCATTTCCAATAGACATGGGACAAGATTCCGATATCTGTTAGACCAACTACTAAAGGAGCGTTCCTTTTCTTCTTGAAGGCTATAAATTTGGATATTGCTATGATGATCTAATCAATGAGAGGAACAATGCTACTAGGGGCCTATGACATAGCTATCAGAGTGGAAAATTATTTGATTCAAGCTGGTAAGCTAGCACCAAGGCCATCAATGTCTCCATATCTAGAAATGGGAACACCTACAACAACTCAAACACCTGAGTTAAACCCCATTCCAGCCCCTAGAAATCAAATCAAGAGTGAAGCTTCAACTTCTTTAAGGACTTCAAAATAATTCAGGAGGTTATGAAACAACTATAGAACCTAAGAAATGAGCTAGTAACTATCAAGATATAACAAGCTCATATTACTAGACTGTATCATCCTCAAGCTCAGTATCAAGTTAGGACCCCATATCAGCAAAATAGACAAGCAACTCAGACTGCGAATCAAAGTCCAAACCAAGGACAAACTCAATCTTCTAGGCCATTCCGGGCATATGATCCAAATGTAGCTTCAACATCAAGAGCCTTGGTTCCAACTCAAAACAACATGGCACAAAAGTACGAATGGTGCTACCCCTACAATCTACCTCAAAATAAATTAACGCATTTCAATGGTGTACTGAATCAGGCTCTAATGGTGCATATCGTCGGTGTGTCCCAAAAACCAAGTGAAGAGGGAATTCAGTAGCAAAAAACCCATCAAGAGGCACCTCCAACAAAAACCACATTGGTTAATTAGAAAACATAAGACTAATGTGGAGTTAATCAAATTCCTTTCTAGGGTGTCACTGTCAATACGCAGTCAAAGAAGAGGAACATTGAGGAAGGACAGTCATCTAAACCTATAGTTTCTTAACCCACTCTCTCACCACAAAGTGCTAATGAGAAAAGTGGGGCCCCAAATGTATCAAATCAACCTAAGGAACCTATTACATCAACACATTTGCCAATTTAGGCTCCAAAAACGTTTGTTCCAAGTAAGGGGGAAAAAAAGATAATCCATCCCCTTTCAACATCATAGATCAGATGAAGAAAACACACGTGATAATTTCTGTGTGGGAGTCACTGGTGATCCCAGGATAATGAGATTTGTTGCAAGTTGTAGTTAATTGGTCTGCCTAAAATGGATCAAACCAAAGACAGGAGAAAGTTCTCACTAATTCAGTGCCACAAGATAGGGGTTAACCAAGCAAGAATTTGAATCCTCCACCATTCTATTTATCATTGATTTTCAGAAACCACTTGGTACACAACTACATGATCTATTCAGGATCAATTATCTTAGTGATGCTAAAGAAAATAGTGGATCAATTGGGTCTAAAGTATGAGTCAATCCTGAGAGGATCCTAACAGCAGGGTCTACTCAAAGGGTTAAAACTAACACTGCATGCATGTCCTAATGTCATTGTCTTGCATGAAATGTCTATAATTGACTTACCAACACTCTTTGTACTATGTTTATCTAGGGACTTCACTGCCAAAATTAGTAGATATCTATCTGTGGAGTGGTCACACATTCTTTTCAGGATGAGGTATGGAGCCAAAACCACAATCAGGTTAAAGTCAATTGCAAATTTCCACATAGAGCCTCATGTGTCTAGCCCACTAAATGCAAAATACTCGGCCTTTGATCAAGAAGAATGTTTAAATGATATAGAAACTAGTATGAAGATTGAGGTAATTCCATATATGACTCTGGATGAATGGGTAAAAAAGGCATGTGTTCGATCCATACAAGGAAATGGAAGAATCAGAATTGGGTGTATATTTTGTACACAAATAAAATTCACCCATTCCTAATATCATTAAGCCATAAAATAAGGATGAAAATGAAGTATGAAAACTATTTTTTGATGGCTCAAGAAGCAAACAAGGTTCTGGAGGAGGTGCAATGTTAGTTTCACCACAAAACATCAAGTATTATTCAACTTTTTGTTTCCAGTTTTCATGTTCAAACAACACAATTGAATATGAGGCTTTGATTCATGGACTTCATTAGGAGAGGAAAAGAGGCATAAAGAACTTACAAGTGTTTGGGGATAATAATCTAATCATCAATCGAGTTAGGGGATAACATGCTGCAAAGAATGACCTACTCAAGAATAATAAGAATAGGGTATGGGACCTCATCGATGACTTTGAAGCTTACAATATTGAGTCCATACCTAGGAAGAAGAATGAAGCCATATATAGGCTCACAACAGTTGGGGAAACATTTGATGTGGTGGATAGTATCAAAAGAGACAGAACGCAGCCACATATCCATGTGATTATAAGGCCAGTAGTTATAGATAACAACACAAACTGGCAGGTGTTTGAGAACAATCAACAGATCGCCAATTTGTTACAAGAAGAGGTTGAATTCTCAGCTAGGAATCAATATAAATTGGAGCAGCAGTATGGGGATCAAGTAGTGTAGCTACAAACCAACAAAATTCACAAAGGCTTTGTTACGTTGGAGTCCATATTCAACCCGAATTATCAATTTCCTAAGGAGAAAGCCAACATACAAGTCAAAAGGGAGGATTCAAAACCGATTTTGGTAGGGGAAGGAAAAACACTCCAAATCGGCAAAGTAAGAACTCAACAACTTTGCCAAGATTTTATGGATGTCTTTTCTTGGAGCTATGAAGATCTGTGAGGATTCAATCCAAAGTTGCCACAACATACCATAGAATTGGATCTAGATGCTAAGCCCATCATGAAAATTCAAAGAAAAATCAACCCTCACATTGAGCCTCTAATGAAGAAAGAGCTAAACAAGCTGATAGAGGCAAGTATTGTATTTCCAATCAAGCACTCAAGCTAGGTTGCATACTTAGTGCAAATCATGAAGAAGAATGGAGAAATCAGGTTGTGCGTGGAATTTAAGGTTCTGAACAAAGTATCTCTCAAAAAACACTATCCACTCCCTTCAATGGAACAAATCTTATAGGTAGTAGCCAGTTCAGAAAGAGTCTCTCTCCTAAATGGATACTCGGGATACAATCAGATAATGGTGAAAGAAGATGACTAGTTCAAAATAGCCTTCACCACTAAGTGGGGCACCTATTCCTACAAGAAGATGGCATTTGTACTATCGAATGTTGGAACCACTTTCCAAAGGGTAATGGACATGGAATTCAAGGGTTTTTATCAATAAAATAGTGCTAGTATATCTTGACAACATCATTGTGTTCTCTAAAAATATAGCAAATAACCTCTTTCATCTGAGATGGGTATTTCAAATATGTTGGAGATTCAGACTTTCTTTAAACCTAAAAAAATGTGTATTCTTGGTGCATGAAGGAAAACTTCTAGGCCATATTGTGACAAAGGAAGGATTGAAAATTGATCCAGAAAGAGATGAAGCAATTCGAGAATTTCCATTACCAAGTCATAAGAAGGATCTTCAAATATTCTTAGGAAGGATCATTTTTTTCCACAATTTTTTACTAAATTTTTCCGCTATTATCAAACCAATAATGCTTGTGTTGAAGAAGAGAATAGAATTTAAGTGGAAAACAGAGGGAAAGGAAAGTTTTGAGTCTATCAAAGAGGCTATATCTCAAGCCCGGACTCTCATAAATATGGACTTCTCCAAATAATTCATGCTCTATGTCTTTGGTGGTGGGGACATGATTTCTACAATCCTAGTGCAACAAAACAAAGAAGGGTCCGAACAATCAGTTGCCTTCTTCAGTAAAATTTTGGAGGACTATGAAGTGAGATACTCCTTCATCGAGAAGCATGTCCTCATGGTAATCACGATTTTAAAGAAGTTCAAACACCTAGTTTTTAACAACAAGATCCAACTGCTAGTTTCCCATGCAATAGTTAAGGAATTCCTTTTAAAAAAGGATTTAAATGAGAAATTTACAGGATGGATCACTCATGACATGGAGTATGACATTGAAATTAAATTCACTAAGTTGGTTCGTGGGAAATGACTATGTAAACAACTAACCTTGAGTCAATGGGTTGAATCAGGTGATGGAAAAGAGATTGTTTTGGTGCTACAGAATAGTCAAGAGAAAATAAATGATAATGTTCCCACTCCTAGTTGGAATCAAAATATGATACACTTTCTACAAGCGGGACTATGCCCTCTAGAAATGAGCAAAACAAAGAGGATATAATTCATATTACAAGCCATTACATATGTGTTTGTTGATGGTGTTTTGTTTAAGAAGGACATCAATGGAATTCTATTGAGATGCATTAGAACATGTCAAATTGAGAAGGTGTTATAGGAGTTTCACGATGGATAGGTTGGAGGTCATTTTTCTCCACGGGCAACAGTTCTCAAAATAATGAAGGTGGGATACTATTGGCCAACAGTGTTCAGTGACTGCTACACATGGCTCAAGAAGTGTAAAAAGTTTGTGTTCTTCACAGGAAAGGAAAGGTTAGCAACACTTCCATTGCATCCTATTTCATTTGACCAATCATTCATTTAATGGGGATTGGACTTCATCGGGGTCATTAATCCTAATTCAAGCCAATGCCACAAATGGATAATCATAGCAATAGACTATTTCACCAAGTTGGCCAAGGTGATAGCGCTCAAGGAAGTAAACAAGTCTAGCATACTGGACTTCTATGAAGGAATAGTGACAAGATTTAGTGTACTAGCCACTATCATATAAGATAATGCATTGGTGTTCCTAGGTTCCAAGATCATAGAATGCATTGTTAGGAACAAAATCTATTTGAGTACTTCTTCTAATTATTACCCACAAGGTAACAGACAAGCAAAGTCCACAAACAAGAACTTGTTGAAAATCATCAGGAGGACTCTAGATGAAAATTAAAGAATGTGGCATACCAAGCTCAAATCAGCCTTGTGGGCTAACATGATAACACTAAATAGGTCAACAGGTAACTCTCCCAACAAGTTAGTATATGGCAAAGAGGCAATGTTTCCTATATCACTCAAGTTGTCGGCATTGGAACTCATGAAACAACTAGAATTTTCTGAGTTCGAGCCTATGGAAGCTAGGTATGCAGAATTGATGGAATTGGAAGAAATCAGGGAACATGCAATGCAAAACATGGAAATAAATCAGGCCTTAGTCAAGAGGTCATTTGATAAGAAATCAAGAGCAAGGATGTTTTAGGAAGGGGACTTAATTTTAAAGTGGGATATAGATCAGGTGAAACCAGGAAGGCATTCCAAGTTTGATACCATTTGGAGTGGCCCCTACATGGTCACTGGATGTAAAAGTAGCAATGCCTTCCAATTTTCTACTTTAGATGGAGAGGAACTTATGATTCTGGTAAACGGAATCTATCTCAAACATTGCTACTGAAAAGGAAATGTCTCACCCTTGTAAATATTAGCCTATCGGATTTTAATTCCTCTAAGTGCATATATGCACATTATCTTGTTGTAGTTTAGGTTTAATTTCCCTAAGTGCCTTTGGCATAGTGCCTTTAGATGAATGTTGTAACAAGGAAGAAGTTCATACTTTTATGTAATAGTTGTTAATTTCAAAGGAAAATTAATGCCTAGCAACTAAAATCAGGTTTTGGGATAGTCCATTTCAAGATCAACAGATTACAAGTAGTCAGGAGAAAGTTTCATGTGTAAGATCAGTATCAGGATATCATTTGTAACTTTGTGGCCAATGGATACTTCAAGGCAACTGATCTTTCACCTAGCTGGAAGGTGACTCCACGAGTCGCCAAATTGTTATCCAATTATTCCCCTCAGGAAAAATTGAACAAACACAAAATTACACACTGAGAGATTGGAGGGATCATTCAGCCATGGGAGCTCAATTTTTGATTAAGACGATCAGGTTACAGGCGGGCTCATCAATGGCAATGATGTTGGAGGTAAGAAATTAAATGAGGCTCGTAGTTGATATAAGCGAAATATGGGGGACCCCAAAGTTCTAAGTCTTCAGACTTCAGAGGTTTTACAGTTTGAAGTTTAGGTGGAAAAAAAAGGCAAAAAACACTTAAAGGTCCAAAACCCCAAAACCCTGAAGTTCAAAAAATCTTGAGGTTTTTGAGGTCAATGGCATCGAAGATCAGGGATGGTGGAGTCTGAAATCTGAAGTCCAAATTTCAGACTTCGGAGGTTCAAAGGTCTCGACAAGGTCGAGCAGTGAATGGTGCCATGCGGAGGAGGGTCAAAAGTCTGAAACCCGATGTCTGAAATTTAGAATTTGGAGTTTCAGAGGTTTCAAGCACCCAGATGGATAAGAAAACCCTGAAACCTTGAAACCTGAAATCTTGAAACTTGGAGATAAATTAATGCACTATACCTATACATTGTCATTCTTGGTCCTTTCCTTATCTTTATTTCTTCCTCTTCAAGTCTTAAACTCGAAAACCAATAAAAGTGGAGTGTACTTCCAACTTCTCTTTTTCTAATGGATTTGTTAGCATATATGTGGCGTTTTTAATCGTATGAATCTTCTCCAGTTTCAGTTTCCCATCCTCTAATACCCTCCATATGAAGTGATACCTCAAGTTAATGTGTTTCGTTCTAGAATGAAACGCTAAGTTCTTTGCCAAATGAATTGCACTCTGACTGTCACTAAACAATTTGCAATCATCTTTCTCCTTTCCCAACTATTTTATGAACCTTATCATCCATATCATCTCTTTTCTAGCCTATGTAGCTACAACATACTCTGCCTCTATAGTAGACAAATCCACAACCTTCTCGAATCTCGAAATCTAGCTAAATTTTGTTCCACCTACTGTGAAAAAATATCAGTAGTGCTCCTTATACCATCAAGATCTCTAGTCATATCTAAATCAACATAGCCACATAAAGTAATTCCGAACCTTCATAGCATAACTGCATGATAGATGACCCTCTCAAATACCTGAGAATCCATTAGACTTATTTTCAATGCTCTTTACCTGGATTGAACATAAATCTACTCACAACTCCCACTGCATGTGCAATGTCTGGTAAACCATAACATACATGAGACTCTCAACTACATAAGAATATGGTACTTGTGAAATGTATTTGACCTCCTTATATGATGAAGGACATTAATCTTTACTTAATTTTAAGTGTCCGTCTATAGGTGTACTCACCATTTTTGAATCTCGCATGTTAAAATTTTCCAAAAGCTTATTGATATAAGCTTCCTTAGAAAAATAAAATTTCTTATTCTTCCTATCTCTGTGTATTTGCATGCCAAGGATTCTTTTTACAGATCCTAAATCCTTCATAGAAAATGTGTGAGTTATCTTTCCCTTAAGCTCACCAATGTCTTGTATACTAGATCCTACAATAAGCATATCATCCACATATAGTAAAAAAATAATATAGGTCCCATTTTTAAGCCTTTTGAAATAAACACAATGATCAGATTCACTTCTCAAGTAACCATGCTCATGCATGAAACTATCAAACCTTATGTACCATTTCATTGGAGCTTGTTTGAGCCCATATAGACTCTTTCTCAAACTACACACTAATTTCTCCTTACCCTTGAATTCATACCCATGTGGTTGTTGCATATAAATCTCTTCATCCAAATCACCATGAAGGAAATCCGTTTTCACATCTAGTTGCCCTAAATATAAATCATGTACTACAACTATACTTAACATAGTATGTATGGAATTCATTTTAACAACAAGAGAAAATATTTCACCAAATTCAATACCTATAAATTCCTTTACTACAAGCCTTGCGTTGTATCTTTTCTGTCCACCCTCTTCTTCCTTGATCTTGGAAACCCACTTGTTCTGCAATGTCCACTTACCTGTTGGAAACTTAACCAAATCCCAAATTTGGTTTTGTTCCAAGGAGTCTATCTCCTCACCCATGCCATACTCCCACTATGTGTGGGTCTTATCCTACATTGCTTCTTCAAAACTTTGTGGTTCACCATTATCAATCAATAAAAAATAAGATAGAGAAGGTGTAAATATTTCTGGAGGTTTACTTACCCTTTTTTACCTTCTCATAGAAGTTTTGGGTACTGGAGGCTCATTCTAGACCTCCTAGACATTTGTTTCCAAGTCTAACAAAGACCAACACTGGTCACCTATAACCAACATCAGTTCTTCCGACCAATGTCAGTTTGGCTTTTCTATAACCGATAGCAGTTCATGTGACCGATGTTGGTCAGGGGTCATCCGACACCGGTTACTGTGTAACCCTGTCAGTATTAGTTTTAAATCTTAGAGTCCATTTTCATTCACAAACTTCTCAATCGGTCCATCCTTGGGTACCAAAATTTTATCCCTAAACATTCTCTTTTCATTCCATTAAATTTCATGACTCCTAATAATTTTATAATTCTCTAAATCCCAAAAATGGAGTCTGAAATCACCAGATCCATAACCAATGAAAGTGCATCTCTTGGATTTTGCATCCAACTTTTTCTTATTTTCCTTAACAATATGCACAATAGTTTCTAAACCAAAAAATTTAAGAAAAGAAATATCTATGTCTTTTACGGTCCAAGCTTCCTCTAGTATTTTTCCATCTAGTGAACTTGAAGGCCCACAGTTAATCAAATAAACCATTGTATCAACTACTTCTACCCAAAATTGCAAGGGAAATCCATCATGTACGTCATACTTCTAGCACATTCCATGATTTTTTTGTTCATTCTTTCTGCAATACCATTCTCTTATGGTATTCTTAGAACCATCCTTTTTCTACATATTTCATTCACTGAATAATAATCATTGAAATCCTTGCTACAATATTCACCACCATTGTCAAATCTAAGCCACTTTAACTTTGAATTTGATTCATTCTAAACAAGGACTTTCCATCTTTTAAAAGTCTCAAAAACAACATATTTATGTTTGATACAATAAACCCAAACCTTTCTTGTGGCATCATCAATGAAAGTAACATAATACTTGGATCCTCCATGAGAAGCTACCTGGGCTGGTCCCCACACATTTAAGTGTACAAGATCCAATTTTTTATCTTTCTTAGATGCCCCAACTTTAAGAAATCTCACTCTCTTTTTTCTTTCCAAAGATACAATGCTCACAAAAATCAAGATTTAAATCTTTCAAATATGATAACTTACCCTTACCATTTAAGATCTACATTCCTTTTTGACTCATATGTCCCAACTGATTATTATTAGCATGTGTGTCCAGTGCTCCCTATGAGTTTCGTGACATGGACTAACCGCCTCTCATATATCCTAACTCTGATGATTATAGCAGAGACTAAGACCTATGGGTTTTGGTCTAACAACAATTGTGGTATAACAAATGGTATCAGTGCGATAGGTCTCGAGTTTGAAACTCGCTCAGGTAACGCTGAATGGGAGATTGTTGGCATGTGTGTCTAGTGCTCCCTGTGATTTTAGTGACATGGACTAACTGCATCTCGTAGATCTTAACTCTAATGATGGTAGCAGAGACTAACACCTATGGGGTTTTGGTCTAACGACAATTGTGGTCCAACAATTATGCCACATACATGCATCTGAATCTGAAGTAGATAACATAGTAAAGGAATCAATAACACAGGTAGATAAATATAACGTTCTTACCTTCTTACCTCTTGCCACAAAAAGTTCACCCTTGGTGACTTTTCAAGGGTCTGTTGTGAATGTAACTATGTAACCAACTTCTCCTAGTTTCCCTGTAGAAATAAGATTCCTCTTGAGGCTTGGCACATGCCTCACATCTGTCAATACACATGTACTTCCATTCTGTAATTTTAGATGAACTACCCCTTTACCAATAATACTAAAAGGTTCATCATCACCCAAATAAACATGTCAAAATTTCCGTGGATATAATTTTTGAAATAACCTTTATTAGGGTTTGCATGGAAAGAAGCTCCTGAATCTAAAACTCATGATTCTATTCTATTATCCAAAGAAATAATAAGAGCATCTTGCACTACCTCAACTGTAATATTTTCCTCCTTATTTGACTCTTTACCTTTGTCTGGGTGTTTGTTCTCTTTATCCTTTAACCAACAATCTTTCTTTGCATTTCCTTTCTTTCCACATTTCCAGCAGGTAATTCCCTTACCTCTGGATTTAGATTTTCCATCTGTTGACTTTGATTTCCCATTATTCTTACTCTTGGATCTCTCCTTCTGTTTTCCTCTACTTTCTACATTCAAATCATTCCCAGATGATGATTCCTCTATAATTTTGCTATGAATTTCTTCATTCAAGATTATACTGACCGCATCATCAAACTTAAAAATATTATTAGCAATTGTTGTATTTCTAACAACCATTACCAACTTGTCCCAACTATCAGGAAAATAATATAATACCAAAAGTGCTTTCAATTCATCATCAAATAGAATATCAACTGATTTTAACTGATTTACAATAGATCAGAAATCATTCAAATGACTAGATGCATATCCACATTCATGCATCTTAGAACTAAATAGTTTCTTCATCAAATAAACTTTATTTGAAGCACTAGTTTTTTCATATAAATTAGTAAGATATTTCATTAACTCTACCGTAGAAGTCACTTATGTAATATTGGAAGTCACAGATGCTATCAGACTCAATATTATAGATCCTAAAGTCTTTCTGTCAAGAATTTTCCATTCTTCATCAGTCATCTTCGTAGGTTTGAAATTTTCATCCAACAGTAAGTACAAATATCTTTGATATAGATAATCTTCAATCTGCATCTTCCATAATTGATAATTTCGGTCATCAAAGTTCTCTACCTTGTATGTATTTTCTTCTACGATTGTTGTAACTCTCATTGAATTAGAAAACCATCTATGAGTAAATATGTCAACACAAAAACCCCTCAAAAAAAGCTCTGATACTAGTTGTTGGGGTTAGCACAAGGTTGTACATATAATATATCAGATCTAAGCACATCATGTAATAAAAGTGTATATTCTACCAAAATAAATATATAGAACAAGAGATATAAATCAAGACCAGATTTAACATGGTTCACTCAGTGTGGGATACATCCAAAAATAAACAATCTAATCTATTATCCAAAGCTTTTAGAAGATATACAATTGAAGATCTAAAATATTCCACACCTCTCAGATGTACATTACTTTCTTTCTCTCAAGCATCTTCTTTTTCTCCAAAAATTCTCTCTTACACAATTATTCTCACAATAATAATCAATTCTTATAATCCTCTTTCTAAGCCCTGGATTTTATACTTATATAGGCATGTACAAACTTAGGGCACTTATCTATGTAGTTACAATCAATAGATCATAAATCACCTAGGGGATTGACTTGTCTTTCCTAAATAACCTAAGGGAATGTAGTTGAGCATCCACTAGAGGTTCATTAGGTCTCCCACTGGGCGAGGTCAGTGTACTGGGGATGGACTGGTCCGGGGGTGCCTTTGGAAGGTCATGGCTTTGAAAGTCCTTTCGACATTGTGGTATTGTTTCTCCCGCCTTCGGAGTCTTATTTTTCCCCTTGCAACAGAAGTGGAATGTAGATCCAACTTCTGTTTTGCTAATGGGTTTGAAAACCCATCTGCAATGATTGCAAAAATTAGTTAATCTTCTCAAGTTTCAGACTTTTGTCCTTCTAATCATCTTCCACATTTGCATTCACACCTCACACTGATTGTTTCTCATTCTAAAATTACACGGCTCCACCTTCATTATGCACAAATGATATTATACTCTAAAAATCATCCGAACAATGTTGTATGGATTCTCATCGACTCCTTAAGCAACTCTTGCATAGTTCAGCATCTGTTACTAGCCTAAGTAGCTGCAACATACTCTACGACTCTGATTTTAGCATAAAGCCTACAACCTTCTCTAGTGTCGTCATATAGCTATACCATTAGTCCACCTACTATGAAACTCAGAACCAGTAGTGCTCCTTCTACCAATCCATTTTTTTTGGAAGATGCCTGTAATGACCTTCTACCCACATAAATTCATTATGGAAAGTCGTATATAACTTATTGTGTCATGTCTCTCACTCACACCTTCTATTCAATAGTTACCCATAAGAATCCATGTCTGCGACTAATTTTCTACACTGCACTTACCTAAATGTGGAAAACCACAAATCTACTCATAGCATGCCTCTACCTTTGCAAGGAAATAAATCTCACTTTAACACCATAGCATGACATGAGACAGGGTCCCATGGTGCTCAAAAAATATGCTACTCATGTCATACATTACAACCTCCAAAATATGATGCAAGAATAACTGATCTCAACAGAATTTGAAAACATGCATTTACATAAAAATCAAATGTATTCACTGTATTTGAAACTTGTGTGTTAAAAATTTGGGATATCTTATTTATATAAGCTATCATCATTAGATTGATCAACTACAATGATTCTTGTCCTTCTTATCACTATGTATATGAACATGGTCAGATCATCTATGTATTGTACAACTCTCAACACCCATGTCATACCTCAGGTCATGAGGTAACGCTCTCAAGGTTTTTCTTACACATGCTTCTATGGTTACTAGATCCTTTATCATGATTATGTGAGCATATAATCTCACATCCACACTCTAATCTTCGACACTCTGAGTTCCCCAAAAATTGAATCCTATTTGACCTAAAGGCAATGGTAAGCTCTCACTTTTGAAATAGCCATGCTCATGCATGAAACTTATTAAGACTCCCATGTAGCATTGCCTACAATAATTCTAAATACAATGATCAGAATGGTTCGCAAAAACACCTAAACACAACCATTCAACCTTACCCTGAACTTCATTCCTTTAAGCACATGTTGCATATTATTCTAAGTTCCTAGCTCAAATCATAATTGTGTGGACAATACTGTCTGCACATTTAGATGATTCTAGGATGAAAATCATGTACTTTGTGCAAGGAAACTGTGCACTCAACAGACATTGCGTAATGGAATTGCACACTTTAACAACTAGATACAACATTGTACTCCATAAATTGTCATTAACATATGTTCTTCTACTGCGTAAACCCATATAATACTCCACAAAACTCAAGAACCACTGTACTCAATTATGTTCACCCTAATATCTTGGGTTGATCATGTAAGCCCATTTCTTGTGCAATGTCCACTGACCTGCTCATGTATCAATCACCCATAGATCCCAAGGATGGTGGTTGTGCTCCAAGCCGCTTCTATCTAGCTCATCCATGCCATACGTCACATTGAAAAAGTGAAACTCCATCCTGAATTAAATGTATAGAAATAATAAGGGAATATTAGTTCACTTTCCTATCTACCATCTCATGTCAATCCAATAAATAAGATATACACTGTGTTAATCTCTTCTGGAGGTTTACTTACCCTATTGTCTACCTTGCATTCAAGAAGTTTCGCCTTCTCTCCATATCCACATATAAATGGGAAATAATGGACTTTTTTAGTCTTATATATTTCTTTGATAGGTCATTCTTGAAGCTAGTTACTTGCAACCAATAACGGTTCTTCAAATATAATGTCAGTATTTTCTAATGTGATGTCTCCTTTGGCTCTACTATAAATGATATTATTTCACTGTCGTCTTCTATATTACACTTAGGGTTATATAGCCAAACATTCAAGTTACTTTGTAACCATGTCGGTGTTATCTTTAAATCTACTACTTCCTACTTTCATTCACTTAGCTATCTCAATCGATTAAACATTCGAATACCCATAATTTGATCTCAAGTAGTGTACATTCAACTTAATCATTGAAGTTCAATGTCGTGACTCCTAAAAATGATTAAAATTCTGTAAATGCTCAATAGATGGAATCTGACAATGGCAGCAAAGAGTCCATGATCTAATGAAAGTGCATCGATTGTGAAATTTTCCATTCTTGGCATTAAATTTGGCATTCATTTGTCTGCCATTATTTATTTTTAAAACTTTGATAAGCTTCTGAAGCCAAAAAATTTAATATCTTTCAACTATATAGTAGAGTTTGGGCCCCCTTTTATTTTGGTCCAATATTTGTTTAGCGATCACACCATCTAGTGAAATATGAAGAGAATGCGGTTAATAAAATTATTAATCGGTGTGGTGTATACTGCTATATAGCCCAACACTACATGTTGCAATTTATTACATATATCCTCATAGTTTTAGGGAGAAAATAAAATGATGTGTCATATTCATTTTATATTTTGCAATCCACACATTCACTTGCGTTGTTCGTGGCACATACACACACACTACATGTATTGCATGCAAACATGCACAATAATCACTCACATCCTTGCTACACTCATTCACTCACCATGTGTCAGATGCATGTGCACACGTACACACATGGACATTTGCATTCATTCTCACATGCATGCGATTGCACATCTTTTACACGTATCACACACATCACGATTTATGTTTAATACAATTCAATTGCGTGACCATATATAATTCTTGTGGCATAATCAATTAAATTTGACATAATACTTTGACCATCACATGAGAAGCTACCTGGGCTAGTTTATACACTTTTGAGAATGTACAATCAAACAATAATAATACCTCCTATCTTACAATAGAGTTTGGGTCCCCAACTTTCTAGAAAGTATCACTCTCTTTATCACTAACCAACCAGATACAATGCTCACAAGAAATCAAGATCTAAATCTTTCAAATCTGATAATGTACCCTCAGCTTTGAAGATATGGATTCATTTTTGATTCACATGACCCCACCGAGAAAAATGCCACGTGGATGCAATCTGCGTCTAAAGGGGATAATCATACTTTGGGATTGGGCAATAAGCACGTTGCAGAGGAGTTTAGGAATATGAACGTTCCTACCTTCTTACCAAAGTCCACAATTCAAAAGCACGTCGAAGGTGAGGGCGCTCGAAGAGTCTGTTGCTAAAGTGTAACCATTTGCAACCAACTTCGACCTGGAAAGAAACTGCAGAAATAAGGATTCTTCTTGAAGTCTTGGCACATGCCTCGACAGTCTTTCAAAATTTAGACTTTGGGTATTTCTGGAGTTTCATGTAAGTTTCATGAGCTCAGAACGGTGAACAATACCATGCAGGGAGGACTAAAAGGTTCATCAAAACCCACAGTTTGAACATGTCTAAACTTTGGGCTTTCGACATAATTATGGAGATAACGCTTACGACCAGATGGATGGAACAGAAGCTCCAAAATTTTGAAACCCATGATTCTAACCTGATTATCCAAATAAATAACTTGAGCAACTTCGTATTAGCCTGAAACTACGAATACCTTGAAATCCTTAAATACCAGAAACTCAAACGTTTTCAAAATCCTTGGAAACCTAAAGTCCCAAAAACCCAACAATCTTTGTTTGTCCCAAAAACCTGAAACCTGAAGTCCTGACAGTCCCAAAACGTGAAGTCCCGAATCCCCAAAATCTAGACCCCTGAAAGTGCAAAGACTTCGATTTCCTGATTAGTCCAAATCTTCAGATCTCTCAGGGTCTTCCTACCTCTTCTTTGGACATTCAAATTATTGGCTCAGATGACGATTCCTTTGAACAATGTCATGCAACATGATCTTCATTAAAGATTCGATACTGACCAAAGTCATAAAATTTCAAAATACTATTAGTAGGTGTTGACATTTCTAGATACTCTCGTTAGCCAATTTTGAGCGACTGAATAGCGCAATGATCATATGAAGTGGAAAAGTTCCTAAAGTTCATCATCAAATCTCGAAAGTTTGAACTGATTCTAACAGATTTTCGGAGGGTACGATTGGCAATCATTTGGATGTCTAGTAAGGGTAGATTAAGCTTCATGGCATCTTATTGCAGTATGATACTAGTTATCTTCAGATGGCAAATTAACTTTTGACTGGGAGCTCTAAATTTGCCAAAATAGGAGTTTTTGGAAGAGATTCTCAGTGTAAATCTACACAACTACGAAGTTGGGTTTCTGTAATTTTAGTAAGGTTACGGATATTGTCAAAATGAAGATAATACAGATCCACAAAGTCTTTCTGTCAGGGGGTATTCCAAATTTCTTCACCTACCCATCATAATAAAGGTATGGGCTAGAATTATCTTCCCCAACAATAAGTACAAAGATACACGGAGGTAATGGGTTAATCTGCAGTGGTACCCATCGTTAATAATGTCAGCTGTCAAACATCTTTACCTTGCATTTGTTGGGTGGTCTGAAGCAATATTTTGAATTCCTTCTCTACACAACCAGAAAACTCTCATTCTGTGAGTATATATGTCATACACAGATGGGCTCATCACAACAAGGTTGGATAATACTTGCTTTGTACCCTGGGGTTATTCTCTTGTTTGTACAGATGAGTTTGTGGAGTTTAAACCTCCCATTCAAGTTGTAATGCTAGATATTGTGTCTCATGAAGCCATATGTAATGCACAAGTATCAAATATGTGGAGCACCATAATATAAGCCTGTGGATGACCCAGTGTGGGCTAACCCTCTCTTATGAAAAATTGCAATCTTTCTGATCTCTCATTACAACTTTCAGAAGTTATACTATTGCATGATCTACAATTGTGTTACACGTCTCAGATGTATAGTACTTGTGTTTAATGGTGAATGAATCTCCTTCTGATCCAAGAAACTGATCTCTGTGTTGATGTTCATCAATTCTTACAATTTTGTTTCTAATTTCTAGGTTTCCATGCTTATATAGGCAAGCTATTCAACATTCCTTTTGGTACATCACCTCCTGTAGATTAGGTTTAATTTCTTGCAATCTACTTTCAACCTGTCCCCTTGGCAAGATTAGAGTAGATTTTAGGATAGATCCTCTACAATTTGAGTGTGTGTATTAGAATAGAGGAATTGGAACCAAACTTCATCTGGAGAGCTTTCCCAATCCCGAATTCCCACACTTTGGGAAAAGCTCCATGTTATGCAATCACACTGATAGTTTCAATCTATTGAGTTGCAAACAATCAGGGGTCTTGTGACTACGCATCAATAGGTTGGATTCACCTTCTCATTGGATTAATGTTGGGAGGTGAGTGTTGCCTAATTCCCTTCCCTTGTTATTGTGTTTAAGATGGAGAAAAACAAAAGGAGTTGCAAGTTTTCTTTCATGGGATGGAGTTACAAGTGTATTTGAAAAAAGGAGATTTCCTTTAAAATCTAGCATGTTGTCTCCACTTTTGTGTGGAGGCATTTGTACTTGCATTTTAAGTTGTAAGCTTCTTGTCAAAGAATTATTTAAATCTGATATGAATTATCAAATCATGATATGTATATTGTTGAAATAAGGGTATTTGTAAGTTGCATTTTGTTGAAAATATATCTCATTTAAATCAACAACTTATTTTACAGATTGCATTTTAATAAAATATTGAATTGGAATTGTTCATGTCATACTTTACAAAATTAAAAGAGCATGTTTAATTAAACCCCATTATCACTTAATCAAATCCTCCATATACTATTTCCCCATCACATCCACATTACCTTAAAAATCACCTCCACATCACCCTCCACATCAATCTTCCACTACGCCCCACCATAAAAATTAAATATTTTAATTTTTCCTCATGTCCCCCACCATCAGAATAATATATCCTGATTTATCCTCCACTACTCTCCACCATCAAAATAAAATATTTTGATTTGTCCTTGTTTCCCTGCCATTAGAATAAAACATTCTAATTTATCCTCATTAAAATAAAATATTCTAATCAAATTTCTCATTATACTCCATGATCAAATAAAATAATGGGTCAATTTGTCCATTAGTCCCCCAATTTCAAATTTCTTGTATTATTGCAACACTATTCAACACTATTCAAGATTATTCAACACTATCCACTATTATTCTTCACTTAATCACCCATTCCCTCATCATTCATCATGAGGGAATGAGTGAATGATTCAATCATCAAAATGATGCACCATTTACTCTACCTATTACAACCCACACTTCAAATTCACCCTTTATTGTTGTTCCTGGATCATTTAAAAAGAAAAAAATTGGGATTGGATCTCATTTACTTCACTATATGTTCATCCTAGTAGGCTTGTGGTTGTTGGTAAACATTTCCAAGGCATCATTTCCTTTATCCAAAAAATTTTGGTTTTTTTGACATGACATAGGCTATAGAGTAGATGGCTCTTTAATGGGTCCACTTTTTGCACATTCACATATTTTTTTCTCCTCTTTTTGTGTTGCACAACACATTATTCCTTATGCACACCTTCTTAGGTATGATATATTTGATACTAATTCATTCATACATGAGATTCATGACACTTCTATACATGATACTCTGGATGTAGCATTTGTGTGCGTAGCACATGATCACATACAACCATCTTCATCTACCATCCATATTCACCTAGGATGGATTTCATATCATTCGTTGTATCATATTTATCATTATTTACGTAAGATCTACAACCATGGATCCTCTACCATTCATATACATTTTCCTCACACTACTCATTCTTCCTATCAATGTTCCCTTTATTTTGGAGAAACTCTATTTGGAATTTCTCCATTGTTTTGTAGTATCACTCACATTAATATGAACTTTGCTCAATAAATGTAAAGATTCCTTATGTGGATATAGTATGGTATATAGAATGTTTTATTATGTATTCATTTGTTTTTTAGATATATTGTACTCATTATAAATTATAAATTTTCAGGGGGATTTTTTTTTCACATCGTATTCCGCCTTCATATTTGTGTACTATGTTTTACAAAACCTTTTTTCTATTTAATTTTATATTCTCTCCCATCACCACTAGGTTCATCCTTATTTGAGATACCATTTATATATCTTTTTTTTGACATGTTTATAGTATCATTAATCTTGACATAAATAAGGTAATCCGGGCACTTCAGGAGCGGGGTCCTTAATTAGAGATGAGGGGGGTAAATTAGTGATTGTGGGTTCCTTTCCTTTAAAATATGGAATGAGCAACGAAGTAGAAGCTCAAGCCTTGCTGAAAGGGATCAAATTAGTGGTTAGTGTTGGTTGCAAAGATTTGGTTATTGAAGGAGATTCCCAAGTAGTAATTAGCAATGTTTGAATAGGTAAAGAGGTGTATTAGAAATTAGAATTATTTATTAGCAATATAATCCATTGGATGAGTCAGATTCCCACGTGGAGTTTAAGTCATAATTATAGGGAGTCCAATTCCACAGCCAATTTCTTAACAAATCAAGGAATTAAGAGGAGAGATGGTCTTGTCATATCCATGCATGTGAATGCATGGGAGGAGCTTAATGTTATCATTTCTCGAGAAGAAAGTGTTGGTTGCATTTGAATGTTTGGGTGGTGCTTGCCCCTTCTCCCATTTTTGAAGGTTTGTTGGTGGCTGGTAGCAGTGTCGTGGGATCAATTTTCAAATATGGCATGCCCTTTGTTGCCTAGTTGGTTTCTTCAAGGGGATAAGCGGGAGCTAGCTTTCTTTGGAAGTATATTGAGAGCTCACATTCGTATTATCTTTAGGGCCAAATCAGGGTCCATTTTTTAAGCCATTGAGAGGTTTTTGGGGGAAGAGTATATGGAATCGTCTACGACAGTGAGGGTTAATTCAGAGGTGGCATCTTCGTTTGTTTCTCGGTTGCTCATGGTGAGGTAGAATGTAGTGGAAGTCAAGGTTATAGGTATCCATTTTATCAAGCCCCGGCATCATTTCAACTTGGAAGAAGCGCTGGAAGTATATTGCCAGGTTCAACCATTGTCAGTCGCGGAAAGGGAGGGGATGACTTTAGAAGATGCTCGGCGAGTGATTGTTGTTCTGTCTCCAATGAATGTGAAGCTTATGAAATTCGCGGAGGATGTTCACAAGGCGTGTTCTTCTGGGCTCTCAGAAGGTAGCAGGCTCAAGAAATTTGACCTTTCGGCAATATCGGCGTTGTCGGCGCCTGTGGTCTTTGAGTCCGAGGGTGTGGTTGGATTTCGCAGAAAAATGGGGTTTATGTAAAATTTTATTCTTTGGATTGCTCAAGTTGGTGCACAAGTTGGGGACAGGAAGTCGACGGGCCCAAGCGGTTCAATTTCTTTGGAGTAAGTCAGTCAGTTAGAGGACTGAATTTTTTTTGTATTGGTTGGTTTTTTGTTCGTAGTTGTTGTTTCTTGGTTCCTTCGGTCTCCTGCATAGTTTGCAGAATTTTTTGGTCTTGGTTAGTTTGGTTAAGCTGTTAGGGGTGGTGATTGTATAGTTTGTACTTGGGTAGGATCCCTTCAATCCCCTAATTCTAAGCTCCATCTAAAAATGTTAAAATATCCTAAAAAAATATTGACATAAAGATATTTTAGTACATATACTATCATTTTTTCTGTGACTGGGTATTTAGTTTCATCCACTCATTCATATTTATTAGTCACTCCATTATTTCATTATTATGGGTGTGTTTATGTGTGTGTATTTATATTTCTTCTTCGGGTGTTGTGTCCCTTGCTTACCCTTGGCACATCCCAATATATACTTTAAGAAGTTGATGTCATTCTTTTAATATTGTTTTGTAATTTTTTCACTTTATTTAATAGATTGGTTGTCTCTTTATATATATTCTAGTGCATATAGTGTCATCTTGTCTTCTTTAATGATCGAGTAGTAGATTCAAACCACTCGTGAAGGTTTGAGCTATTTACCAGTATACTCAATTACACTTCTTACATATTCTTCACTTATGGATTTCATCGCATCCAATGCAATATTCATATTATATAGTTTGGTTCTTTGAGATACGTTTATTTTGTATCTCATTTATCCATGTTTTACTTATTATACATGGGTATCTCATTAGGTCTAGTTATTGGGGTTCATTTTAGATCATTATTAGCCTTGTGAATTTTAATAATCCTCTCTAAGTTGCACTTAAGGGTGGTTTTGGTGCAACAGTCTACTTGCACTAATATAAATTTGCCTTTGGTAAGCTTATCTATACTATGTTTGTTTTGTTCACACCTTGTAGGCTTGGAATAGGATAAGTGGAATTTATAATCACTTGTTAACACTTCTCACATGTGTCCTGAACTCCAAACATTTATTCGTTAGTTAGTCAAAATAGATTTGGTTCACAACTCTTTCTTTACTTAGCCAAAAGTAAATTTAGAATCAAAATCTTGTTTTCCTTATATATTGACCACCTCTATTTGTATATTATGATTGAGTGAATAATATACTATTTTCATTATCTATTCTTATGTATTATTATAACATATTATTAATTCATCAATTCTTGATGTGACTGCACATTGAGGATTTTCTTGGGTTTCACATATTATTACAAAATATACCCCACAAAAAATCATAAGAAGTTAATTATCCTAAGGACATAGTTGGGGGGGATATTTTTGTTGAGGTGGTTATCAGGTTGAAGAAGTCTCTTGAGAATCTCACTTTTGGATTTAGAGAGTCATAACATAATGAAGATAATCCTTATTAAGTATTTCACAGGGTATGATGATGGCCCTGAATATCACTTTCTTCTTAGGTATCAACTTATCATCATTGTTTAATGAAATCCGAAGTACCTTATTCTATGCACTCACTCTCACTACCCTTTGTTTAACATGAATTATGAGGCTGACATACTCATTGCCACCTATTAGATAAGCTTCCTTAACCTATAATTGGAATTTTACCATTAATTGGGATAATTTTTGTTTCAAATGGTGTGGGAAAGCTAGTGATCTATTGAGTGGGATCAAAGGAGTGAAATTACCCTTTATTAAGATTTTCGAAACCATCTACTTCGTATTTGTAATGCTAATCATCTTCACTTCAAAATATTTGGCCCATTGAACTCTAGGTCTGTTATTATTTGGATGATAAATATTTAGAAACCTCCACATAATATTTGGTCATTATGTCTCAATGAGGGAAGAGGTTATCTCTAATAATGTTTCCCAACCTAGCTATCTTTTTGCCAATCTTAGCATGATCCTCTAGGTAGGACTAGAATTTCATTCTCATGGCTTCTCACTTATTCTATACCTTAAATATTTATGCCAAGATATAGTATAGGGATTTTATTTCCCCTTCTACCTTGAAGGTAATTCTAGTATGAATAATCACCCTTACGTTTGTTTGTATAAAGTGATATTTATATTTTAATACCTTAGGTAGTATTATTTATCATATTGCCAACAACATATACCAAAGACAATAGGTCTTCCTAGTATTCCACTACCTCACCCTATATATTCATTTTCTTATTAAGAGTCAAGGAAAACAAGACATGTTATGTCTCCCAATTTAATGCGACAGTTGGCCCTATCAATTTAATCTTGGCCACCTTCCATTTTCCTAGTGGCCTACTCAAACTGCAACCTTATTTCAGGATGGTCCATTCTCATTATTTCTATCCTTTAATTTTTTTTCCATTTATAAACCTTGAATCTAATCTTGTTGAAAGTATGGAAGGTTTTGATGAAGTTAATGGACTAGAAAGAGGGACAGGCATATGGGGAATCATGGTGAGAGAAGTAATCATAAAGAAACATAAATAAGGGGTAATTTCCTGAATTGAGGAAGTGGAAGGAGAAGAGAAAAATATAGTGGAAATAAAACTAAGTGATGGATAATTTGTTATTATAGTGATTGTGATGATGAATGAAAGAATGAATTTTGGTAAAGTAAACCTAACCCTCTTTATTTTTTTCCTAGATGGGCTAGGTGTACCCCATAGTTGAGTAATTATGCTAGGAAATTGGGCCATGAGCTGAATTTTGGAAGAGGGGGATATCCTCAAAGAGTGAATAGTTTGAAAATTAATTCCCCAGACTCCTAATCCTATATGTGTTACATATTAAGAGAGGAGGCCTTGAACTTTGGGTTACTACATAATAAACTCATGAATATATTTGGGTGATTAGAGTTTGTTTAAGTGATTGATTTAGATTGTGAAACTTCTTCTACACTCACCTCCATAGATGTATATTATTGTTTAGGTGAAGATGGGGTGATCCATATGGGATTAGGCCCTTAAACATTTACCCCATTATTTATTTAATTTTCTTCCGATCACTCCTATTGATGCTCTATTGAAATACTTTGAAAAACTACAAATCTATTATCAAATCCGTCTCTAAAAGTTTTTCACACTGCAATATAGGAAATGGAGCAATTCAAATTAGGTCTAGAAATTATCTCTTCTTGAGTAGACCCTCTCTTATGCCACACCCATAGCCATATTCATACAAATCCACATAATCAAGACTACTATTCTTTCTCATTTTCTAAGGAACTTTAAGAGCATGAGAATACAAAGTGAGTGGAATTTTTCAACTTAAATAAGTTGTTAAGGATATACTTGTGTAAGTATCTGAGATGGAGGAGGAGCCATGGAATTGGAACACATAAGAAGGTATAAAGTAGGCTATAGAGGAGTGTTTTTTAGAGGAGGAATCCCTCTATAATCTTATAGGAAAGTCACATGGATTCTTGAGACTAAGAATCTTGAGGAAGGGGTTGCTTTGGAGCCTCTTTAACTCTTTACATATGCAATGTCATTATCCTTTCCAATCTCATTTTCTTAAATGCATCCTCCTAACTATAAAAATATTTTATAAAAAAATCCTGGTGATGGGGTTTATCCTTGCATTCCATGGCTACTTTTCCCCATATGTGAGCTTTGAGATTTCCCCCGAGGTTAGATAATTCGAGTTCATTAGTTTATTTCTGATATGAAGGATAGTGGGAAACAACTAACCTTGTGATAAAAAAATGTATTATAATTTGAAATTTCCCAATGTTTTTTTGTATAAGATATAATATCGCTAGCTTCTTATTCTTCAAAATACCATCTACCCCATAAATAGAATAATAGGCTATCTTAAGATATGCCAGTTTTTTGGTCACAAATCCGGGTAATTTGAAGGGTTCAATAAGGATCCCATAAATCCTAATTGTTGTGTAATTAGATAAATGTCAATAAGATCCCATAGTTATCAATGCCAGTCAAAAAATTTCTAAGATCCTTGGCATATCATTCTCTATGATATGAGAAAAAGATAAAAAAAAATGAGGGCTATAAGTATTCTCCAAAATATAGGCCCTTAACCTATGAATATATAACTTTGAAAAATCTTTTATGTAGCAAGATGTCATAGTGGGGGTCCATGTATGGATGGTTGGGAATGGAACCACATGACATAGATGACATATACTAGATCTAGGACACCATGCATAAATTATAATCATTCTTCTTCAAACCCATTACTTATTACACCAAATTGAAACAAATATTATCTACAAAGGTAGAGATATCAACTCTTTATCAATTACTAATACCAACAAAGAACTCACAACTAGTTCACATAAAGCCTTGAAAATCCTCACCCTTGGCTTGAAATTCTTGAGAGGAATGTAGTGTCATAATTTGAGGACTATTGTTCAAGTTTTACACCACATTGTATCACATCCTCCTTCATCATTATCTCCTTTAACTGATTCGATGTAACTTTATGAATGTAGATAGTGTTTGGGGTGGGAATTTGATATATGTTTTTCATAATATATCTAACAACAATATAAACAATCCCATACTACTTTTGTTGGGATGTGATCATGTCATATATACATTAAAAAAAGGATATAACAAGTCTTCACAAGGAAATACCTCAAGTTTGGCAATAACTTGATGGAGATACTCTTTAAATACAAAAACTATCATTAGATTATTTGGATGGATTCCCTCTAACTTAATCTTCCAAGACTAAATTTACTTAATTTAGTTCATTGGGGATTTTGCTTCTCCTTACCTCTGGTATTCCTTGGCCTTTCTGCTGGTTATTTTTCTACGCTTAATTGGTGTCTGTCAGCCAAGAAAGCCCATTTTCTATGGCACATCCGTCATCAAGGCCTTCCAGCTGGCACACGACTCATTCATCTATGGTTTAAGCACATTTATTGGTTTTTCCCTCGGGCTCAATCGACTTAGAGATGGATTCATACCCTTTTTCATCCCTTTTGTCTAGATTTTTTCTCCTAGAAAATGGCTCTTCTGGGTGACTTGGCCATGCTATCTGCAATTTATAACAAAATTTAGCACATCTTCAGAATTGAAATATTATTCGCTCTTTGGAAGATAGAAATAATGCATTTTTTAATAATGTTACGCTTGATGATGATTTATCTATTATTAATAAAGTGGTTGTGATCGCTAATGTCATGCTTCAGATTCAAAATCAGACCGAGAAGGTTAGGCTAAAGGTGGAAAAGTGCCTCCTCAACCACTGGGGTTTGGCCCCTTCTGCTGTCAGTCAGGCTCCCACAGATGCGTCATCGCGCCATCATTTCCTGCCTCCACCTTGGCACTCTCTGCCTCTTGACCGCGGGTGGGGGTGAACTCGTCACCGCCCGCAGAGTCTTTCTCCTCGATAGAGATCTCCCTGCTCTCAGTCGCCTTCGCCTGTGCTTCCTCCGTCAGGTGGCTTTGGTTGGTTTTCTTTTGGTCAAGGCAAGTTTCCTCAACTCTTGTTGACCATTTGTCCCTCTTGGCCTGATGACAATTTTGGTGATCAACAAGATAATGGATGGGTGGATGAGGCTCACTCCTCTGTTTCGGGTTGGGGTGACAAGCTTGAAAGCCCCCCTCCCCCCCCGCCACCTGCTTCTATTTTCGCGGCTGCTGCTTAGTTGTGCTCTCTTTTTTTTGTTGAAATTTGCACCATTTATGCAATTGTTTTGGTGCTATGACTTGCCTCTCTCGAGGCTTATTTCATCACAATGTGACTTTTGGCATTTTGGGATGTAACTTTTCTACCCATTTTTGTACAAATGACTTTGTATATATTATTCTATTAATATAAAAGTGCACTTTCCAATTTTTTAAAAAAAGTCTTACACTTTTAAATTTATGGAAAAGAGCATAAAAGTATTTGTCCACAACGTGAAATGAATGTGGCATCATTATCACTTATCGCCATGTATGCTAATTTTTCAAAGCTTGAAATTCTCTCACAAGTGTGTTTAGAGCTTGGATGATTGAAAATTATTTAATTGCAAATAATTTGGCCCGAGTGCAAATTTTAATACACTTTTCTGTTTCGAATTAGAGAAAAAGTCAGCCATACTTTGTATTACCATTTTAAATACCCCTTTTATTGTGAGAACATGAGAAGTGTTTGAATCGTGAGAACATGAAGAAGTGTTTGGATCGTGAGAACATGAGAAGTGTTTGGATCGTGTTTCGAGCATGACAGCTGGCAAAATTATAGCTTTTATTTTAACGTGGAATAATTATTACTCTGGGTTAGTTGGTCTAGATGTGTTTTCTATTCTCAATATTTTTTAGTATTGAATGTTATATGTAATTAGTTTGAAAATATAAGTATGAAGTGGAATTATATTTTTCATGTGAAATTTATTGAATGGAATAACTAATTTTTTAACATTTAGTAGCATAAATTTATTTGAATAAATGAAATAATTAATGTATTTGGTAATTCTTATTTATTAATTGTATTTCGTAATGACATTTTCATTTTCATATATCGTTATAAAATATCATTTTAATTTGAATTTTATGAAGTAATTTTAATTAAGAATTTTGATTGACAATTCTTAGTTACTTTTAATTCATAATATATAAGATGTTTTCATTTATGGCTTCAGCATATGCTAAGCTTGGTGAAGAGTATTTAATTTCAATGTGATTCCATGATAGCTTGGTCTCCATGAATTGGACTCTCATATGTTTGAAATTTGAATATATTTATTTTTTATCATCCCCTTCTCTACTTTAATGTTTTTAAGAAGATCTACAACTTTTGAATAACATAATTATGAATATCCATGTTTATATTTGGTTGACACATGAGTAGTTTCATAATCACATCACATGAACTCCCTGAAGTAGAGCTAAAGTAATGCATTTTTTCTTCCACCATTTGGTTATTTGTAAAACCATAGACCCACAACTAGTGAATTGATTCATAGTTTGTCCTAATAAAAGAGAATAAATTGTGTTATGATTCTAGTGTGTAGATTTCACTAATGAATTGAAGTTTTGGTGTAATATTTCATTACCTTTTGTATCAAAGCAACCACCCAAGTTTGTCTTGTAGAGCAGGTGACAAGGAGGTCTATTGCACCCCTAACATCTAGAGTCTAGAGTTTAGTTTTCAAAGGGGGTTCACGAAGTAGAGTGGACCAGGGGATAAGGAAGCTTGTTGGTCTAGAGTCCAACCTACGAAACATGGCAGAATGTTATTATCCTAGTGTGTGGATTTCAATATCGCCTCAAGGTTTAAGTGTAATTTTTTGTTACAAATTTTTATCCCTATTTATTTTGGGTTGATAAAACACATTCGTAAATAGAATATGTAATGCTAGAAGGAGGGAAAATCAATTATTTACCAAATGAATTTTGATACACCAAGACCCCTTCCTAAATCTACCTTTGATTTAGGTTCATTACTCCTAGAACCTTTGCAAGCATATATGATACCCATATATGATAAGAATATATTTGTCCAACCCTTAATTTATTTGTTAATTTAATTAGTTGTAGATTCTATTAGAGTTAATTACAAATATTACAAAGATATTAGAATATAAATACTAACTCAAATTTACACCTCATATACAATAGAAATAATTTTTCATACACCAATCAACCTAACATGTAATTGAAAGCTTAAAATGGACGTATGAAGGCACTTAGATAATTTCGGAGGATTTCTTGAGAGATCAGGGACTATGCAATAGTGAAATTGGGAGATCTAAACCTAGCTAAGCTTTGCAACTAAAGTTAAAACTTGAAAACACCTGGGTATTGATCCGTAAAATAGTTGGTTAGAACACACTAATTTTCAACAACACAGATCATGTACATTCCTCACAATTCTTATCTTTCATCAATAAACTAGTTTCTTTTATTTGCATCAATATTCATTAAACGTGCTTTAGAAATGAACTAAGAGTGTTGTATAATCAAAGAAATACTAAGCAATGAAAGAAGAAAAACATAATAAAAGTGACACAAGATTACCCTGGAGAAAGTCAAATTGAGAAAACTCTAGCAAGAGTGAAGCAATGCTTCCTCATATCACTGTCATGTATTTGTGTACAGGATTATTGCCTTCCCAAGGCTTTCATGAACAATATGATGTTCAAACACTCATATAAATTTGCAACTCACTCACTGACACCTTCCTTTCACACTCCAATTATGAAAACCACATATGATCAAGAATACAAATTGCTTGGGATCTCTTCTATCCCATTATAAAGACCTTCCCCACATATATACAATTTTGACACCAAGGAGGGCTCGGAAAAGGATCCCAAAAGACTCAGAAGTCAAAGAGGAATCGTCTGCATCCGTTTACCCTTCCAAACTTTCTTACATGACATAACCACCACTTTCTATAGACCGGTAGCTGCGTAACCACCATTGACACTTACATAGCTGCCAAGGAGTTAGGAAACTGCCACTGAAGGTTACACAACCACCGGAGTGCTTGCATAACCACCACTCTAGCTTGAGGGGCGAACTTGTCACCATACAAAGTTTGCTACCTTCTGGAGGTCATAACTTTTGCATACGAACTCAAAATCAGGTGTCGTTTTTTTTAACTTGCATGATTTCTCGAGAGGAACATAAATAAGCAATAAAGTTTTTATTTTGATGGAATATTCATATTTTTTAAACCTTTTCATAGAAACCTATCTTCTTTGAGGTCTCACAGTTTCACAACTTCATCTTGAACCTTGTTATGTGGTTACATCCAACAAGATCCATATAAATAGTGTTAAGTGATCAAAAATTTACATAATCATGATGGTGATTTTATTATATTATGATGCTAAAAATAATCATCCAAAATTTGGATCATGCCTTCCTAATTAGAGGTTTTTGGTCCCCAAAATATTAGGAACCCATACGGTGAGGAATTTTCTTTCCCCACTTCTTGAACGTCTCTTATACCTAGAGGTTCATAAGATGACATACATTCATTGTCATGTGAACTTCTTAGTCCACATTTTCATGCCCTTGAAGTGGGTCCTTCCCTTCCTTCTCTTTGTGGAGACAACCTAGTGGAAATTGCATCTCATGCTCCTTGTCAAAAGAAAAACTATTGAGATCCTTAGATTCTTGCTTATCTTTAAAAATCGGAAAAGAAACCCTCCTAGTAAAATTAAACAACTACTTACCTTGAGTGGCAATTTCCAAGGAGAGATTAGATTTGCTTGCATAGGAGCTTATGGTGTAATTTTTCCCACCTTTAACTAATTGATATTGATTCAATATCCTCCTAAAAAAAGCATCTCTGATGTACATATAGGGGCACCACAAATATCACTAGGTGCAACATCCAAAAAAAATTCATCAATGAAATGTTTATTTATTGCAAACTTGACTTTGCATTGTTTAAAAACCCTTATCTTTACTCATTTTGTCACTCATCCTAGAGCATACAAATTAGGATGATCATACATTTCTAACCCAAGTCAATCAACCAATTATTTTCCAATGAAATTTACTTGTGAGAAAGAATAAAACAGAACATCAAATTTTACCATCTTAATAAGTACCTTGATATGAAAAAGATTAGAAGTTTCACCTTTTTTTTAAGTTTCTTCATTACCCAAACATACCTTTTTCTTAAGGTTGGTACAACACAACGCGTCATCCAATTCTTCACTACTTTCAACATAAATATGTTCTCCTTGAAGTGATGGCATGGACTTATTTTTATTTTTCTTGTTCTTATACAGATGTAATTTTGGAAGAAGCTTCTAACAAGTCTCATCAGTGTGACTATCAACATCACAATGCCCACAATGCTTGGTCAAATATTTCTTGGAAACTTTAGCACTGGTATTAACCCCATATTTCTTCTTCTAACCATCAGAAGAATTTGAAGAGGGAGAGGAACCCTTTTTCTCATCCATCTCAAGATAATGGGCTTGAGAATAAGCCTTTTCTATGTCCTTTGTCTTTGCAAGAAGCACCGGCCTCCTTAAGTGACCACGTAGCCCTCTGACATACTTCATGAGCATCTCACGATCAAATGTATCTTTTCCCATTTGGACCTCCTTTTTCTGAAACTCACTTGTATAGACATGCACACTTTGACCTTTTTGTTGCTTAAATAATGCAAAGCAATAGACATTTCCTCTTCATAAAAAATAGGATAAAATTCCCTCTTAATCAAATTCTTAAATTTATCCCATTTAGTAATTGGGGGTAACCTTTTAACAACCAAAGAATTAAGATAAATCTCAAACCAAGTTAAAGTATGACTTGCTAACTTCAACCTTACAAAATAATTTGTTGCTCTTCACTAACTTTATGCAAATAAAATTATACCTCTAATTGAGTTAACTAATGATCAATCTTATCTGCATTCACCTCACCTTCATATGTCTAAATATCAATTTTTTCCTCCACTTTGAATGGTGGTGGATCTTGGTTGGAATGGGGTTTCTCTTTCTCATGGTAGGAAGACTCACACTCCTCACTTCCTTCACAATTATCCATAGAAACTCCCATATTTTCCATGACAACCTTTATAATCTTCCCAAGCTCATCCATGGAGTGAGATCTGTAAAATATTTCTTAACCATCATCAAATCTTCACTCATCTTCATGGGCTATACTTCTCACTTCTCTCTTCCACTTCCTTGTGGAGATGTCTTGTTGAAAATATACCAAATCACCTTTTACAATAGCATTTGTCTCTCTTGTAATGGTCATATATCTGAAAAATGATCACTAAACAAACCACAAACTATGGAACATGAATCATATCTTATACTAATCTACGTCGTAAACTAGGTGGTTAGAACACACTAATTTTCACCAACACAAATCCTGTGCATTCAGCACAATTCTTATCTTTCATCAATAAACTACTTGCTTTTATTTGCATAAATAGTCATTAAATGTGCTTTAGAAATGAACTAAGAGTCTTTCATAATCTAATAAATATTGAGCAATGAAAGAGATAAAAAAATAATGAAACTGACAAAGATTTCCCTGGAGAAAGTCAAATTGAGAAAACTTCAGCAAGAGTGAAGCAATGCTTCCTCATATTACTACCATATATTTTTGTACAGAATTACTGCCTTCCCAAGGCCTCCATAAACACTATGATGTTCAAACACTCATACAAATTTTCAACTCACTCACTCACTCACACCTTTCTTTCACACTCCAATTCAGAAAACCACATATGATTAAGAAATCAAATTGCTTGGAATATCTTTTATCCCATTACAAAGACCTTCCCCACACATATATACAAGTTTGACACCAAGGAGAGCTTGAAAAAGGATCCCAAAAGACTCATAATTTGAAGAGGAAGCATTTACATCCATTTACCCTTTTAGAATTTCCGGCATGATAGAACCGTAGCTTTCCGCAGAACAGCAATTGCGTAACCGCCACTAACACTTACGTAACTGCTGATGTGGTTCCTAAACCACCACTAAATTTTACAAAACCTTTGGGGTGGTTGCATAACTACCACTCTGGCTTGAGGGGCAGTTATTTCACCATACAAAGTCCACTACCTTCCGGAGGTCATAACTTTTGGATACGAACTCGAAATTGGGTGTCGTTTGGTTTGAACTTGAATGATTTTTTGAGAGAAACAAAAATATGCAACCAATTTTTAAATTTTATGACATATTAATATTTTTAATGCTTTACACCGAAACCTATCTTCTTTGAGCTCTCACGGTTTCACAACTTCATCTTGAACCCTATTTTATGGTTACATCCAACAAGAGACATAGAAATAGTGTTAAGTGATCAAAAAGTTACAGAATAATGATGGTCATTATATTAACTTATGATGCTAAAAATATTGTTCCAAAATTTGGATCATGTGTGTACATAGGTTAGGACCATACATTACCCTTTTCCTCCTTTTGTATAGTTTTGGACATGTTCTGATTCTGCTCCTACAACGTTCTGGGTTTCTCACCTTCCTGGATTTGTTTTTCACTATCAAACCTTATTTTTCACACATGCAAAAAGGATTTTTGAATGGATTTGTCATCATCTCAAACCTTATCCATGGATAAAGTCTAAACCTGAAAAAAAAAATTAAAAGGGTTGTGGGCACCACCAATATTGACACTATTTCAAAGAGGCCTCAAATCGCACATTGTTCTCCACCTAGCATATGATATCTAGGTAGATTAATCAAATTTAGAACTTTCTTTGACCATGCTCACTTTGACTTGGATCTTACTAAAATACTTGGAGAGATGATTTTAAGTACTTACAAATGGGATTTGGTTTCCTTGACATGGTTTTTAGCTTCATACCTAATGTGTTTTTTCCCCTAATGACTATAGATGAGCAATTCTCATATTTACATATTTTTGGATGCCTTTTTCAAGTGTATGAGTTTAGTGCTCTACTGTATTACCTTAGGAGTTACAGGTTATAAAATGGGGTAGTGTTTACTTCTTTATATATGGTTTTGTAGATTATTTATCTAAAAAGGATTACCTGGATGAAGTATAAGACCCAACAAAAGATGTAAATTTGAAAATGCATTTGAAATAAATGTTGGTCCAATACCATAAAAATAGGCCTATACTAGATGTGCAGTCTCGACGAACATGTATGCTCTTGAATATGAATAGGGAATATGCAAAATAAATTTTGGAGTTGGTAAATTGATGTTTTTATATTGATTTTTTGCATTGTATTTTCATAATTTATCAACATGTTGGTGTGTAAAGATAATCAAGCCAAACAATGGACCTCAAAAAGTGATAAATGTAAATGGAGAATTTGTATTTATCATATCAAGTGTTCATAGTCAAATCAAATTTTTCCAAAGTGTAAATTGGGAAATTTGAGTATCTATATTCCCCACTTTAAGTATGAAATTAAAAATCGCATGCTTAAAGGAAATTATACTTGATAGTGTAAACACACTTTGCCTTTTCTTGAATGTATGTTTTGTAGTTTCTTTGTTGTGTTTTGTGTTGGCATGTTCCACGATGAAACCTACAACACATAGTGTATTCAATGTCCATCATAAATAATTGATGATAACTCAAATAAAACATGTAACATATAATATTTGCATTTGCATATATGTAAAGTGAAAATATGTAAACAAGGAAAGACTACACTTGTTTTATTGTGCTTTGATTTTTCTTGGATATTTGTAACTTCTCAAAATTAGTAATCAGTCCCTAATCATTGTTGAGGAGAATCTAAAGTGTTATGTGTATGGAACCCAACACGTAAATGTGTGAAAGAGAGAAGAAGAAAGAGGTACAAATGCACCCATATAAAGGAAGGAGATCATGTACCAAATTTATTCATAAACTTTTATATCTTCCCCTTTAAGTGTAATAGGAGAAGAAATCCTTCCCAAGAAGCCCTTACCTACTTCACTACCTTCCATAACCCCAGGGATCACACCTTTGCAGATGGATCCAAACCCATTTTTGAAAATAAGGACATACAATAAAAAATAGAATAGGTGCCCCAAAACTCTTCCCATATTGTGAACATTTGAATATGAACTAAAATAAATACTAAAATATGTTTTAAATGTGATAACAACATTGAACTAGGAAGGAGATCCATGCACCCTAGATTTTGAAATTGGTCTTAAAACTGAGTGTTGATGCAAAGAAGGAATGAAAAATTTCATGCCCTATGTACTGATTTGAACTAAGTAATCTGGATGTAAAAAATTTTAGAAATCCTATATGCATAGGTGAAAATATGAAAATGTTGAGAAACCTACTAAAATTTCCCCCTGGTCAAAAACTTGTGGGGGATAGTTTTGACTAAAATGTACATTTTGACCTTGTGTTATTTTACAAAACATTATGTGTGTGAATACATTTCTAGGTGTATGTACCCTATCTTTACCTTTATCTTCCCCCAAAAATTATTTGTATCTACTGAAAAATGTAGAATAAACCCAGATAGATGTCGCCTCTTTTGAGTCATGTATAAAAACCATGTGTGAACATATGGCTCAAAATAAATAAGTGTGTATAGTTGAAGGAGATGTTTGAGTTGTGTAAAGTATTAAAGAGGTGGTCACCTTGGAGAATCAGTACCTATAAAAGGAGAGATGTTTGCACATGGTGGAAACCATGACACACAACAAAATTACTGATAGTAACAAATAACGATAGTAGAAACTAAAGCAACCAATGAGGAAAAAGGGATGTGGGAGAAAACAAGACTAATAACAAGGATACATCTAATGGACAAACAATGGCATATACTACCATAGAAATGGCTCGTGTCTATAGGCCTACAAACATGGGACACCCACGGTTTCATAAGACAATCAAGGCTCATAGACCTATAAACAAGAGCATAGAAATTTGCAAACAAGATAAACATGATGCCACAAACATAAGATGCTCACGGTGTCACAAGATAATCAAGGCAAATAGGCCACAAGAAATGTAAAACTAAGAACGCAATAACATACATGAAAACAATGTAGGCATGATGTAAAAGCATCAAGAGTGTGATAATTATCATGTAGTAGGCAACAAGAGTGAAATATTTTAAATAATAGATATCAACGTTATACAAGACACATGTTTTAGTCATTGTTAATCTTAATAGTGGCAATTACACAATGTATATAATTGAGCATAAACAAGGAAGTGCAAATGAACTATAATAGAACAATAGACACCTATAGAATGTGGAGACCTTTCCCCCCAGTGAAGAGACTATAAGGAGACATGATTGAACTCTTATATGCATGTGTCAATCTATGTGTCATTGCATCCATCTCAATATACAAAGTGAACTGCATGTGTGTAAAGGAATAAAGCATGTTATCTATCAAACCCAAAGTGACAAAAAACATGTGTAATGTAAACTACTAACAATCCAATTAAGATGCACAGGTCATGATTTTGTATTATTGTATATATATTAATGTTTTTATACTATCGCAATACATAGCTATGTACAAAACGGGTGGTAGTGGAAAGAGAGCTATCCTATGAGAACCTCTATGAGGTGGTGAAGAAACTGACCACAGAAGATGGAAATTTAGGTCGTAACGGTGATGTAAATGCTAGCAGGAACTATTATAATAACATGTTCCAAAAAATTCTTAGTAGATGAAGTACTACCATGCATAAAGATGGTGTCGAGGTGCAGTGGACTAGAGGAATGAGTGTGACAATCCATTAGGAGTGGTATCAAGAAGCTATGAGGGTACCATATATGCACTAGAGGACCGTTGTGAAGACTTTAGAGGTGTGAGAATGGATGAGAGAGAAAATGTTGGGCATGGACAATCCTATGAGGATAATCCTAGAGGCATAAGATGTAGAGAGTGTACACTTAGGGCCTATTGGGAGATCGAAGAGGATTGAACACTGGGAGAGGGAGTGTGTGCAATAATGATCCTAGGAAGAATCCATAGGTTTAGAAATAGAGTGCAAGAGCACTGGCCTAGGAAATAACATAGGAGTGTTAGGGTTATGAGAAACATTATGTAAAACCAAATGTCTATCGATATAAGGACTAGGAGGGGGAACTACATAAGGGGAACTATGCATGCTAGGAGGGACAACCTCAAAGGGAATACCTCTAATGGTTTTAACTTGCATGATTTTGGATCAAGTTAATGCATTGATGTATAAATAAGGGAATGATCCCTCAAAGTACATAGCCAAGAGAGACCTAACCACAAGGTACCAAAGTTGAGAGTATATGTAACCAAGAATGAATTTGATGTAGTAATAGGACCAATAATTGATAGGTAGAGTAATGTGAGCAATAGACAAGGATTTATATCGAAGTGCAAGATTGTGCATAGGAATGCCCAAAGATTGAAGCATACATGAGAAAAATAAACATTGTTCTTTATTATATGGATCGACCAAAACACCCTATATAGGGTTTGTGACTAATAGAAACATGAAATGGATAAAATTTTCAAAAATAAGTGTAGCATCGATATTAGAGTCGTCAAAGGTGGTGATCATAGCAGAAAAATATAGTGCATGATTAATTGTTCCTATCATTACATCCAAGGGGTGATCATAACAAGGCCAGTAGAGGCACAACTCGCAATAAACATTATGTATATCCAAAGAATATTTTACAATGTTCATGCTTAGGAAGTGGATCATTAAACATATTTTAACTTATAGTCTTTCATTGATATAATCTTTGAATATGTTAGCAGTTCTAATTCCATTCAATAGCTTGAGAATCGATAAGGCCTTGAATAACATGATGAAGCTTTAGGCAAGATGTCTGTAGAGTTACATAACACACCGATGATAATCACAAAGGGCATTGAAATTGAACTTCTTGCCTTGAGCTCTACTCATATCAACCTCAAATGGTGGAGGGAGAGATGTGTAATTGCACTCAAGTAATTGTTTCAATACAATTTGAGGAGAACTTGGCAAACAAGTAAGTTTATTATGCATAGGCTGGAATTATAGCTTAACAGGTTATGAGATGGCATGAATGGTGTCTTTAGAAGTAGATTTTACATCATGAGAATTATGTTTTAATGTGGGTTTTCTTAAAAAATTATTGATGGATATGGGAGGAGAGCTGGAAATGTACTTCAATTTTCTCATATGTAACAATTTAGCCTTGCACACTCTTTCAAGGTATTGCATAGATGGTTGAAATATATAAACTTATCAAACAAGATTGAATCCTTCGAAGGGGATAATAAGCTTTGTGTGAATAGATTTTGTAATTCATTGTCATTTAAGAGATTATTCATCTTGGTGATTATAGTATTGTAATACAATAAATAGGCATTAAGAGGCTTAGTAAGCTCTTGTTGTATTTGAGCCAATTACGTATAAAAAAATTGTTTTCTCAATATTGATAGAGAATTAAAAAAAATATAGGTTTTCTAAAGTAATAAATGTCTATAGTGGGAAAATATTGGTAATCAAGATGTCATTAGTCTCATCATTAGTCTCATAATTGAAGAAAGAAACATGGAATGAACAAAGATTATCAGTGGGATCCCCTTTGACATCATATATAGGAAATTTAGGTACAACAAAATTAACAAGAAATGGATTAGAAACCATCTCATGTGCAAGCATATTATTAAGTAATTATGTGGAATTCATAACATTAGAAGAAGTGGATACACCTTATTGCAATTGTAATATTTGTGTTTGTAAAGTATGAAAAAGGGATTAAAAGGCTTTTTTACTAGAAGAAGACATGTGTGAACCATGAGAAGTAGATGTGGGATATGTAGTAACAATTTTGTTTTAGGAATAGACATAGATATAGTTGGCATTGATATATGATGGACACCAAAAGGGGCAGGCACCACATATGTGCAAACAACATATATTGGGGTGTGTGATGATAAAACGTGCTTAAGATGATCTTGTGCATCATAAAGTAGAGGATCAATATTAGAGGGGTTCTCTTACAAGATTGTGTCAAATTTTTGGGAATCCTCGTCAAGGAAACCTTCAACATATTGTTCAGGGTGAGAATTATATCCTTGGGATTGAATGTGATTAGCAATTATAGTAAAGGAAGTAGTAAAAAATATACCATGTGTTGGATCAGCAGAAGGGTGATGGGGGAAGGAAGAGGAAGTGAAACATTATGAGCGGAACATTGAATAGGAGTAGAATCTATGGTGACTGTATTTGTTGATATAGGTTCATCATGAAGTGGTGCCACATGATGAGAAGAGAGGGGTAGATTGGTATGGTCTTTATTAGGAAGGGTCGTGATAAGATCATCATCACAACAAGAAACATTAGGTGTATTTATAGGATTAGGTGCAATTGCTAGATCATTAGCATGTGTTGGCTTCAGTGGGTACTAGATTTAATTTGGTAGCATAATTCAAAGAGCATAAATTTCTAAAATAAGTTATGTTTGAATGTATAAGGGATCATTGTGGTTGTGGTAAATACATCAAAACTGACAGAATTTTTGTGAGCCAAGGAAAAAATAACCAGATAGTAACCACAAAAAGTAGACATGATGATAAAAATGAAAGAACAAACCTATTAAAATAAGCATGTACCTAGATACAAACCCTAAATAAAATAGGGATTAAATATCAATAGGTCTAATATAAAAGGAACTTATAATATCCTAGAATAGGAGAAGGGTTCGATCAAAAGTAGGTTCACTAAAAATTTTAACCCTTAATTATATTTTAGGTCAATTTAATTAGGTGTAGAATAGTTTGAGTTGATTTCAAGTATTATAAATATGTTACAATATGAATACTAACTCGGATTTGAAACTCAGATCAAATAGAAATAATTTTTCATAAACCAAACAGCCTAACATGCAATTAAAATCTCAAAATATATGTATGAAGGGACTTATCTAATTTTCAAATGATTTCTAGAGATATCTCGGAGTGTGCAATAATGAAAGTGGAATATCTAAATCTGGCTATTCTTTACAACTAAATCTGGAATTATGAATACACTTGGGTCATAACCGTACCATTAGTTGAGGACCGTACCCTACAATTTTCCCCCTTTAGTATGGTCTTGTACCTTCTCTAATTCTACTCCTGTAAGTTTTTGGGTTGCTCGCCTTCCTTGAATTTTTTGCTTCTATCAAACCTTAGTTTTTGCACATGGAGTAAGGCTCTATGAATGGACTGAGCATCATCTCAAACCCTATTCATGGATGAAGATTCCTACAAAATAAATATTAGAAGGGTTATAGGAACCCTTGTGGACCACCTACATTCAAAGTACTCCAAAGAGGCCTTAAAATGCACATCATTCTCCACCTAACATGAAGTGAGTTCTCTAGTGAAATGCCTTAGGAATTCCAAGTTAGAAAATAAAGTAGTGTTTACTGTTTATATAATGTTTTGTAGATGATTTATCTAAGAAAGGTTAATCTAGATGAAGTATAAGACCCAGCAAAAATGTCAATTTTTAAATGCATTTTAAAGACAGGTCGTTCTAAGACCATACAAGTAAGTCAGGACTAGAGTATGATCCTGACAAAAATTTATGGTTCTGACTATCAGTAGGGAATGTGCTAAATGATGTTTGGATCTAGTAAACTAATGTTTCTATATTTATTTTTTTTCCTTATATTATCATAATGTTTCAACATGTCAGCGTACAATAATAAACAAGCTGAATAATGAACCTTAGAAAGTGCTAAGAGGGAATGGAGAAGTTATATTTATGATAGAAAGATTAAATAGTTAAATGAAGGGTTTGTTGGCTTTCTCTTTAGCTTTATGTCTACTATCTCTAGTAGATATTCCTCCATTAGTAGGATTTTTGTAAAGAGTTATCTATTCTGATTAAAAGAATATATACATCAGTAAAATTCACCTGTTGATATGAATTTATCCCATTTTAAAACATTCCAAACAATTGGTTAGGATAAACAACATTAAACATCACAGGGCCTGCATATCAATAATTTAGGAACCCTAACAAATCTTACTATTTTACATATCCTCAACTGTCAAGAAAACTAAGGACATATTTCTCAACCTTGTAGAAAATTTCACTTCTAATTCAAATAGTTTCAAACTACCTTTTTGGCTAAATTTGGAATAGTCACTAACTAAGTTTTCTTTATCATCATATTTATAGTATTAGGAGATAATAAAATAGACCTATTAGTGCAAAATAACAACACCCCTAAATGGGCTCAAACCTGAGTGGGGCATTCGGTGTGATCTTCATAACATTGGACCATCTCTCAAGCTGTGGGACTTGTGAACTTGAGATGGACCTCTAGAGAAGGCTAGTTCCTGCTCCTAAACTACCTACCACAAGCTATTCTAATTCAAGAAAACTATCTAATCCTAATCTAACCTTCCAAGGGACCAAGGAGAGAAAGTGCATGAAAACAAAGCCTACACTAAAATGGTGATACACCTGAGAAGGAGGGGGTGGCTGGTCACTATCTCAGCTACCTAAAATGGAGAGAGGTGAGAAAAGGAGAGGGTGGACAAGATGCACCATAGACCAAAGATGAATTTCACATGGAACACCACTTCAACCCATTAAACACAGCTACCAAAACCTGTAATAGACATCAGAAGTATGCACAATATACCCTACAATGACGAGAGGCAAGAAGAGACAATAAAATAAGGAGGGATGTACAAGATGCATCACAAAATAGATTTTATTTCTCTAAGATTTCACATAGTACATCATCAGTGGGAAAGAGGAAAGAAAATTCCATTACAGAGCCAAGAGAGGAGGCTTAAGCTCCACTTTCCACCCTAAGGAAGAAAGAGAGAAGGGGCAGGAGAGAAACAATGACCAACCTTTTATAATATACCCCTCCTTTACAATATATAGAAGAATGAGAGAAGGAGAGAGGAAAAGTTCAAATCCTGCTTCAACCACCACTGGAAGAGCATTGAATCCACCTACTATAACCACCCTAAAAACCATTAGAATCCACCTACAACAATGATGGGCTTTACTACAAGACCCATGCCTCCATGTGTTGTTCCTTGTTGGGAAAGAAAGGAGGCCCATTCTTCATCATGGTGGCATGTAGGAGAATTGATAGCCTTAAAAATGGCGGACTAGATCATTAATGGTGGTAGGTGAGTAGCAGGCGTTGAGAGCTTTCCAAAACATCCCCTCCCACTCAAATCCAAGCTTCCAGTCAAAAGATATGGCCGTATGAAGGTTGAGGTTTGGGCGCTTAAAGCAGAATCTCAATATTTAAATATTCTATTTGTGTAAAATCCACATGGCAGCCTCATGCTTATTAATATTTCACCCCCCTCCTTTCACTTCTAAAGTTACACTGAACTGACACATGGCATCATTTGCAGGCCTGCTCTATATCCTTTGTATTCTGCCTAAGCCCCCTTTTGTTGGTGGAGACACTATGCCTGATCCGAGACACATAGAGGCTTCGTGCTCATTTGGAAAATACCCCTAGAGTTTACCTTTGAAGTTACACGAACGAGGCACATGGAGGATTCCATTGACCCTATTTTACTTAGTCGATTCAGGCCTGTTGCCCAGTTAGGAACAACTATTAGACCCTAGACATGTGTAGAGTTCACGCGCATTTGGAGACCCTGCTTGGACCTAACCTTTGGAGGTGCACCGTTTGGACATGTGGAGGCTTCTGTTGGCTCTTCCATAGTTAGCCAATTCAACAAACGGATCTGTCTTCTTTTCAGACATGGGACACGTGGAAAGCCTACGCTCATTTGGGGACTATCCCTTAGGTCTCTCTTTTGAAGCTACGTCGAGGTGACATGTGGCACCCTCTATGGGTCTGTGACTTTTCAATGACCGATGATACCCCCTTTTAGACCCTGACTACGTGGCGGGTTGGAACACATTTGGGACCTACCTTTTTGATGCGCCTTTTGGAATTGCATTAAGCTGACACATGACGCCTTCTGTGAGTCTGTTGTTTGGCCCCGAGTCGAGTCGTATGCGTTGATGTCCAAAAACTTCGAGCCATTTCTCTAATTTTCTCTTGTCGATCTATGGACTCCTTTTATGTTGTTTGATCCTCCATTGTCGAGCTCACTTGCCCCTCAAATTTTGGATCAATTGTGAGCCTGCTGGACTAAAACGTCCCTTAGAGTTTCTTCTGTGTAGGGTCATGTTAGATCAATTTTGCCTCGGGGGGGTGGGGGGGGGGTAAAATTAGGATAACGGTTTGGTGACTCATGGGGACATCTTCCTACTAGATGAAGAGATCAGTTTCTTTATTGTATCCATTGGGCATGGAGTCACAAATGATAGCCTACCACTGATCCTGTCCCGAAAACCTCGATCTTGATTACTTGCACTTTGTGACCCTGAACTCACCTCGTTGTCCGTACTCTCAATTTTCATAAGAAAATCATGGAAATGAGGTTCTAAGAGTAGAAAATTTTCTTGACCTTGGGCTTTAACTAATCTGGAAATGGACTGGAGGCACACTGAACTACACAACGAAATAACCTAGGAGCAATAAAATGCCACATCACCACTATGTACAAAACTGAAAATCATACATACCCCAAGTGGGATATTCAAAGTGTGCAAAAAAAAATTTGTTACTGAAAGCAAACCTAAACTAACCAGAGGCAAGGGTGCTTAAGTAAAACTTGCAACAGGTAGGGAGAAGTAGCTTCCCTTCATCACAAATTGTGACCATGTAGTTGCTTTGGCGTTGGACATGGTCGGAAACAAGAGTGAAAAACCACCTTCCAGATGGTGTTTCACCATCCTCAAAGTATCAATAAATAGAATATACACCTCCTGTATTTTCTCTATACTTGGATATAGGAGGTTTTGTTGCTAACCTTTGGTGCACTAAAGCTCTATCTCATGCTCTGAAATGAGCATGACCGGTGGCAACTCTGTTTTTGGCTCTAGGCTAGCCAAATGTCTTATTGGGCACGGTCTGATCCTTGTGTTTTTCCCATTACTTTGAAGATTAATCCCACAGATGGGATTTTCTTGAAAAAATTCCTCTGAAGGGGAGCACTTGCAGGCTGGGGTGTGCATGGTTCTACCTCTACAAGAAACTCAGTATCCTCTAGAATTGCGCCCTCTAGAGCTAACTAATTTTCATCTAGAAAAGGCACCCGTATGATTTCCTCTTCCTAGTTGGATTCGTATGAGTCATGCCATTCTTCAACTATCCTGCAGTCATCGAACATGATGTCGTTGGCTATGGAAGGCGCGTTGGTAGGGGGTTGTTCATTTATGGTATAGCTAGGTAGAGGGGACTTTGAAGAAAATGGGAGGATGGATGTAGAAGGGATGGAAGGCGTGCACGCAAGAGGATTAGAGGCATGTGAAGGAAGGGTAATGGAAGAGAAATGAAGGTGAGGTGAAATTGAGGAGAGAGAATGGTAGTGCACAAGAAGCTAGGAACATGTGCAGCAGGCTAAGATGATGTAAGTTGGCATGGTGGAGTGTGACGACTGTAAGATGGTAGTGCAGCGTTGCCCCATTGACAGGGTTGCCACACACTAGGATTTTGAGCCTCCATTTTTCCACCCATTTTGTAATCTGGGGAAACATCTCAGTGATAAAGTGCAGCTTCTGCTGGGTACTAAACCAGACTGGTATAGGGCCGACCCATGGACAAGGGACCTTGTAGCCAAATTTAGCCACCATTATGGAGCACTTGAATCTGTGTTGCATCATGTCCATCTCCATATTTTGCACTTGCCTCTCAAAATCAGCTTTGGCCAAGGAGTTTCCACCATCATCTACATAAACTTGTTCTTCATAAACATTTTGGTTAGAAAAAAGTAGGTTGTATGTATTTTCGGGATAATGGAGCTTATAAAACTGTTTTGGAGGAGGATTTTGAAACTATGGGGATGGATGGAAATAGTTCTGTTGCTACAAATGAGAATTCCATGGTGGGAAAGAAGTCTTGATTGCACAACTTCATGTGATGGGAGAAGACGAAGGAGATGGAAGCAAAAAGGATGAAAATATATCGAGGAAAGTTTGTAACTTCAGAGATGGATTTTTGACTAGATGGAGTCGCCATGTGTGCTTGAAAGTGCCTCCAAAGGATGTAATCTTCACCAAGAGCACATCGAACCTGATGAAGTGAAGTGGTGAGGTGCTTCAAACATGTCCCACTGGGCATTCTAAAACTGTTAGTGCAAAATCATAGTACCCCTGAACGGGCTCAAACCTAAGTAGGCCATTCGATGTGATTTGCATAACATTGGACCATCTCTCAAGCTGTGGGACTTGCGAACTTGAGATGGACTTCCAGAGAAGGTTGGTTCCTACTCCTAAACTACCTGCCACAAGCTATTCTAATGTAGGTAAACTATCTAATCCTAATCTAACCTTTCAAGGGACCATGGAAAGAGAGAAATACATAAAAATAGATACACCAGAGAAGGAGGGGGTGACTGCTCACTTTCTTAGCTACTTAAAATGGAGAGAGGTGAGCAAAGGAGAGGGTGGAAATGATGCACCACAGACAAGAGATGAAGTTCACATGGAACACCACTTCAACCCATTAAACACAGCTCCCAAAACCTATAATAGACATTAGAAGTATGCACAATATACCCTCTAATGATGAGAGGCAAGAAGAGACAATAAAATAAGGAAGGATGGACAAGATGCATCATAAAACAGATTTTATTGCTCCAAGAGTTCACACAGTACATCATCAGTGGGAAAGAGGTAGGAAAATGCCATTACAAAGCCAAGAGAGGAGGCTTAAGCTCCACTTTCCACCCTGAGGAAGAAAGAGAGAAGGGGCAGGAGAGAAACAATGACCAACATTTTGAAATATGCCCCTCCTTTACAATATGTAGAAGACTGAGAGAAGGAGAGAGGGAAATTTTGAATCCTACTTCAACCACCACTAGAAGAGCATTGAATCCACCTACTCTAACCACCCCAAAAGCCATTAAAATCCACCTGCAACAATGATGGACTTTACTGCAAGACACATGCCTCCATGTGTTGTTCCTTACTGGGAAAGAAACGAGGCCCATTCTTCATCATGGTGGCATGTAGGAGACTTGACAACCTTGAAAATGGTGGACCGGATCATTAATGGTGGCAGGTGAGTAGCAGGTATTGAGAGCTTTCCAAAATGTCCCCTCCTGCTCAAATCTAAGCTTCCAGTCGAAAGATATGGCCATCTAAAGGTCAAGGGTCAGGCGCTTAACGCGGAATCTCAATATTTAAAGATTCTATCCATGTAAAATCTACATGGAAGCCCCACGTTTCTTAATATTTCACCCTCCTTTCACTCCTGAAGTTACATCGAACTGACACATGATGTCATCCGCGTGCCTGCTCTGTATCCTTTGTATTCTGCCTAAGCTCCCTCTTGTTGGTGGAGACACTATGCCTGATCCAAGACACATGGAAGCTTCGCGCTCATTTGGAAATTTCCCCCAAATTTTATCTTTGAAGTTACATGAATGAGGCACGTGGAGGCTTCCGTCGACCCTATTGTACTTAGTCGATTTGGGCCTGCTACCCATTTAGGAACAACTATTGGACCCTAGACACATGGCAAGTCCACGCATATTTAGAGACCCTTCTTGGACCTAACCTTTGGAGGTGTGCCATTTGGACATGTTGAGGCTTCTGCTAGCTTTTCCATACTTAGCCAATTCAACGGCCAACTTTGTTTTCTTTTCAGACATGGGACACATGAAAATCCTGCTCTCATTTGGGGACTGTCCCTTGGGTCTCACTTCTGAAGCTCTACCGAGGTGACACGTTACACCCTCCATGGCTCTGTGACTTTTCAATGGCCGATGAGACCTGCTTTTAGACCCTGACTACGTGGCAGGCTAGCACACATTTGGGACCTGCCTTTTTGATGCACCTTTTAGAATTATGCTAAGCTCACACATGGTGACTTCTGCGAGTGTTTTGTTCAGCCCCAAGTCGACTCGCATACGGTGAAGTCCAAAAACTTTGAGCCCTTTCTCTGATTTTCTCCTGTCAAGCTCTAGACTCCTTTGGTGTTGTTTGATCCTCCATTGTTAAGCTTGTCTGCCCCTCGGATTTGGGATCGATTGTGAGCCCACTGGACTGAAACAGCCCTTAGATTTTCTTCTGTGTAGGGTCTTGTTTGATCAATTTTTCCCTGGGGGGTAAAATTGGGATAAAAAGACCATTAGATCCTTAATTGCAATATTCTATAATGCATATATAGTATAATCACTCGCTATTATAAACCCATTGTCCAATAAATGCATAAAACACTCTAGACCCCATTACCTCAATATTTCTCCCCAAGGAAAATAATATTGACACTTTTTGGGGTATTTTGCCAAGGAAAATAACATTCATATAAATTTTAACCATCAAGAAAACCCCCTTTTTGGTGGACCTAGTGTAAATTATATTGTTACATTGCTAAATCCTATACTTTCCTAATATTTTACTTTTTTCCCATAAAGATACAAATCAAATAGTGGGTTTCCCTAGTAATTTATTTTTTGAAAATACGTATAGAACAAACTCCAATTTGGTCCCAAATTTAAATAAATCCAAAAAGCAACTCAAGAATAGAAAAAATACTTAGTTGGATGCAATCTAATGCAAGTTCTAGGAGTTGGGAAATAACTTATTGTCCCTCATAAAATAAGTTGGGTAAGAGAAACAAAATAAATGTTAGCTATAAAAGGTATTATTTTACCCCATAGCCACAAATATTTATCCCTAATTAAACTTACCTAGATAAATATTACGGAGTTAGCCTTTCCCAATTGGTGTAGGTTACCCAATACAACACAACATGGAGAAGTAGATTACCTAGAGTTTAATAATTATTGAACAAGTCATTTCAAGAAGAAATGAATACACAAGGGGTAAACGCAAGTGATGAAGTATTACTTGTTATATCTAGTCCCACTGGTTCATCTAACATTAACACTACCATGATAATTTAAATTATGAATTCCTAAAACAAAAATAAACTGAACCTAAAGAAGAACTGGATGAATTATATTCTTATCAAAAATATCATAGATGATAATCAAACAATGATGAACATAAATAGATAATCATATTCTACATAAACACACCAAAAAAATCACGAAACTCCAATTAAATCCATAATAGAAAATTAATGTCTACCTGCTTAAGGTAAAAGATCAACATAACAATAAAAAAATTCGAATGCATAATGCCCCACCTATAGCTATGTCCAAATGGCATACAATATTATACAAGATACATGAAGGATATAAAGGAAAACATTATACTTAATGTTCTCAAAATATCACTCAATAGATATATGTTTTGTTAAAATACCTCACTCCAAACACTAGCCAAACAAAATAAATGGTAGCTAAGTTAATTCCATTACTGCACCTAAATGGAATTTATCTTCCCACAAATTTTTGGTCCCATCAACTGTTATTTTTAGCATGTGTATTCAACCAATTTCTAACCACTTCTACCTCTATAAAATACAAGCTTGCACTCTTACAAGCCCTCTTGGATTTACAACACAAAAACTCTATTAAATTTACTCCAATATTTGCATATTGGAAGCTACTGATATCTGCATATTGGAAGCTCCCTAAATATTCTTGTAGCATGGTCACAGTCCATGTTTGGAGGTCACTCAAGAGCACCCACAAATTTGCATCTAGAAATATTTCACAAGGTTATACAAATTCAGTCTCACACAACCTTTACTTGAGGTTTTTTTTGGAGGACTACATGAAGGTTTGACATGTTTGTTTACTTTCCATTTACTATTTTTTCCATAGCTTACAATCATTGATCATATAATCCCAATCGTGACCCTTCACATAGTGAATATGAGACTAACATCTTTGTTAATAAATCAATCAATGACTATCATGTGTCTTTCTATGTAACCCAATTAAATTTGACGAGCTAGCCAAAAATAAATTCAAGTTTTTAGATGTCAATTGAACGTCTAAAGGCCGATTTTTAGTCAGAATGTACAAAAATAAAAGTGGAACCAATTTTTGTGCCAAAAAAAAGGAAGAGGATAATTTTCAATGAAATTTATAAGTTTGGGATCATACATGTCTCATCCATCATCTACCATACCATACTTGATATAACTAAAAACTCTCAATTTGTTGAAGAATCATCCTCCCAAATAAAAAAAATTTAGTTCAAATTCATCATTGTAATTGTATGCAAGAAAAATTGAAAGAAAAATGAAAGAAATTAATACAATTATACCTTCTCTTTAACTCTCTTGCAAACCTCAAAGACTATCATGGAAGTGCTCAGATTTATGTGATCTTGATGATCCTTGAATTTGGATGCACTTGGCATTACTCTCCAAAGTATATGGATGTAATGTTACGATAAGATTTCACGAGGATTCAAGCAACAAATGAGTAGATATTTGTTGTATTTTCTTATGGATTCCCAAGGATGAGTTTTGGAAGGAAATGGCCTCTTCTTATAGCTTAGGGTAAGACCATGAAAGGTGGATGATATGTTTGACTAAGTTCCAGGTTAATTATGGTAATTACCTGAGATGGAAAGTACATTGAGTCTAGGAGTTATAGATTTGAAGGGGAAATAAACATTTATAATGGCAGAGGTTACATTTGACAATTGAATTACACGTATAATCCAATTTCCCCCACACTTATAGGAATATAGAAGTAGATTCCAAGTGGAATAGGGAAGTGTAGTTCAAGTGTAGTTGAATAGAATGAGGAAGTGGAATCCAAATACATGTAACTAGAATGAGGAAGTGGAATCCAAGTGTAATTAACTAGAATGAGGAAGTGGCGGTTGATTAGGAAAAGAGTTGTATTTTTCTATTTAAGTAACTAATTGAATCAGCTCTAATATGCAAGATAATTAATCAACCATTTATTTAATAGATTATAACTAACTTAGATAAGAAAGGGTTTTGGAATATTTTAATTAATCTAAGGGGTGTAACGTGTATGATTAATTAATAGGATTAATCAATCTTGATGGAATATGAGTTACAATGTGAACTGTGATAGTACTAAGAACAAGTATATAATTTTGGGGTTTCTACATTTTCCCCTATTCAAAGTTTTATTGTGAAGTAATAGTTCTTTAAAGACAATAGATGCATGTAGATTAGCGAGAAGAAAGAGGTGAAGCGTTTGGATGCCCTGACTAGTAGGATAGATAAGGTAATGCCCCCTTAGGCTGGTGGATGACATAGCAAGGTGGTGGATGACCACTTGATTAGAAGAATACAAGGAATTTGAACAAGGATGGAGGAATTGTCCTCGTAGCATGAAAATCATTTGGAGAGTGTGAATATAATAGAAACCTTTATTTCATTATTGCATAATAGAGTTGTCACTATTATTGTGAAATAATAAATATCGTTAGCACAAATGCACATAAATAAACACACACAGAAACATAGTAAAGAAAATATAAAAAGGAAAATGAAATTGATATACAGAGTAGGTGCAGAAATAAGGGTTAGAAAGGAACCAATATGTAATCACACTAATTGTAAGTGGTCCAAAAAATAAACATCAACAATGCAACACAAGGTTGAAAAATAAGACAATTAGTTATTCCTCAAATGTGTTCCACAATGATGAATAAGAATATTCAAATGCCCCTAAGGTGGGAATAAGATCAAACTGAAGATCAGAGTAAAGATACTCCTCATGGAATTTTTGCTGGATCCATTGACAAATGATCTGAGTTGATTTTCCCAATTAGGATTAGGAATCATACAAAGGGAAGAAAGTGATAGTCATAGGATTGGAACAATCATGAGGGTAGTAGATAAGAGTAGGAATCTATCAAGATTATGTTGAAATATTGAAAAAACCACTTCAAGGTTTCCAGTTGTAGGAATTCTGTGATAAGTGAATGTTTGTTTGATAATGTATATGATTTTCTTTTTTTTTTTGAATTTTTGTTGGACATTTGATATTTTTATGGTTTTAAAAAGTTTTAGAAAAAAATGATACAAAGAATAAGAGCGGTATTTTTGTTACATCAGATTTATTATAGACAAACAATTGTACTGAAAGTATAAAACAAACATGTCAAACAAAGCGAGTATGAACAAGAAGAAACTACACCAAAGTAATATGTGAACTAGGATGTAGATAATTTTCCTAAAATTGGTCTAAAATAAAGGTAAAAAAAGTGTAATAAAATAACAAACTAAAAGAAGCAAAATCAACGCCACATGTTGAAAAACCATAACAATACACCACAATTTTCATTAACGACATCTAATGAAACTACAAATGTGTTGCACATTGAAGAAATAGTTAGATATGAATGCCCCCAAGTGATAGCTTAGAATGTGAGAGGATTGGATCAAGCCGAAGAGTGGAGTAGTACTCCAAAAGATACTCTTGTTGGATCCCATTGAATTTTCATCTGTATTGGATTAAAATTTGAAATCCAAGTGTGCCCCAAGAATATTTATATTGTGAAAGGGTAATTGATTTTCAAAATATGATATGGAACAATTATGAGGAGCAGTGTTAAATGGTAAAATTATTGAGTTGTGTTACATAGTTTTTGAAAGTGGGTCAAACATTTTCTGAATGTTTTTATTTTTTACAGTTTTATACTATTTTTTTTATTTTGGAACATATTTGATTTTTTTTGTATTTTGAAACATTTTTTAATGTTTTTGGAACATATTTAAAAAATTTAATTTTTTTTCTCCAGAAAAGGGTTACACATTCTGAACTCATGTTCAAACAATTATAAGCATTCCATTCCATTGGCAGAATGTAGATGATGTAAAGATAGGATGTCTCACACTGCTCATGACTCCACGTAACTAGGAAGATGCGAGGGATCATCACTGAGATCCAAAAATGACGTAAAAATGAGGAGGATAGTAATATGAAAATGATGGTGATGGATGTTAAGACACAAGGTGTAGCAATGATCCACGTAAGAAAAATGTAATGCATCTCCAATCAGGATTCTCTGTCGGATTCCAAGATGATTCCACTTTATAGGTTTTGATTGGGCTTAGATCTGTTGATGGCCTACTGATTGGAAAATTCCGATTGAAGGAGTTGGTATCTCTCTTAACATGAGAAACTAAATTACTTATTGGGTTGTTTTGGATTAAGTGCTTTTGATTTTAAATGATTTATTTGTTAAATGTTTTTGTGAAGTACCCCTACATATTACCCCATGTCACTAGTAAGAGACAAGGAATTAACACTAAAGAATAAATATAGGTAAGTAAGAACAATTTCCTCGTTTCCTAGTCTCATACTACTAGTGAAAATTATGGGCTCATCACCAAAGACTATGAAGGACAAAAGGTGTAATGATTGATTTATATTTTTTGTTTGATATTGATTTTTCCTTGTATGTTGATATTGTGCTTGTTAGGAAGGAACATTATTCCCCCAAGTCTCAGCCTCATGTGACTAGTAGGATGCAAGGGTTCAACATTGTATACTAAAATTGGTGGTCAAAAAATAGTGGGTAAATAAGTTTAGTACTTTCTATTAAAGAAAGAGCTTGTTTGAAAGGAGGAGTTTTCATCAGTAAGCTTCGAGACAAAATTGTAGGTAAAAAGTTCTGAAATGAGAAAAACCATAACATGTATGACACACACAATTCCCAAGAGGAACAAGGTTAACCTATGTCTTGGAAGGTAAGGAATGCGAAGATATGATAATGTTATGATTAATATATCTTCCAATTGATGAAAAAATTAAAATTGTTTATTAAATGAGTTTAACCATGCAAGTGGCCTTCTCTAGTGCGGAGATAACCCATGGAATAATATGTTTCTACTTCTAGGTTTTTTATGTTCAAATAGTGCTTTAATGATGGGTTGGATATAGAGTTTTATTCTCTTTTTATGTTATTTAATGTTTCTGAACTTTTTTCGGATGAAGGTTTGCAATGGAATCATTAGGAAAGAGGTACATATTTAATGAAAAATAAATGGTCCTGATTTACGAGACTTGAGTGGATGAGATCCAAGTCAATGGAGTGAATCTATAATTATTTTCAATGTATCCATGATTGAATTAGTCTTGAGTTATAAGACTTAGGAAAACAAGAGTCAAAGTAAAATTATTGAATCAAAATATTCAAGGAGTCTTAGAGTTATGATAGACTTAGACAAAGGAGGTCCAATTCCAAGGGAGAGAATCAAAAGATTTCATAGGAGTCGTGATTTACGAGACTTGAGACAGATCAAAATCCGAATTCAAAGGAGATGAATCAAAATATTTGAGGAGTCCTGATTTATGATATGTGGGCGGACGAAGTTCTGAATTCAATAGATGTATGATTAGATAAGTCTTCAATGGGATCAAAATACCTATGTGATGTTAGAGTAGGATTGTCGAGGCGAGGAATATATTAAGGTTCGTATTCATTCATGATTGGAATAATGCAAGGAAATAATGATTGATCCCTAATATGTAACACATAAGGCTCGCTTATAGGTTGTAGAGAGCAAATAGTCAATGTTTCTCCTGGTCGATGGGTTGTGGATTAGTTGATTTGATGAAAGATGTTATGATAAAATCTTCTAAAAGGTTGTGTAAGGATATTCATAGGTATACACAACTCATGGAGTGCACACATGTAAATGTATCCTGAGACATGTAGAAATCATCATTGAATAGATGCCTGCAATATTGACATTGTTTGAGGTATTACATGGACATGTAAGGTTGTGTTGTTGTAATTGTCAAAACTTTTTGTGGTTGTGTATATTCTATCAAGGCTATAGATGTTAGGCATAGGAGCCAGAATGTGAAAGAATAGAATCAATCTCAATGGTGCTTGATGATGGACCATTTTCTGTAGCGTCTAAATTTATAACAAGGGTTTAAAGGGGGTCTTAAAGAAATTTCAAGCTCTTGTTTGATGTTAGAATATTGTTGTCTAAAATAGGTTCAATGTCTGTTTAAACTGTAACAAGAAAATGTGGAGAAGAGATTGATTGGTTTGGAGGGAGAGATACTTGAATTTTTTTTTCATGATCTCATTAAGCGTTAGTATGTATAGGAGTTTGGGAAAACATTAAAATCTTCATGAGAAGTTTGTAGAAATTCAACATGTCTTTAGTTATGATAGCTTTTGTCATCAATCAAAATAAAAATATCTCCATCATCAATTAAGTCTTAGACATAATTCTTAAATCACTACGCATCTATCAGTGGAAGTGGCCATCAATGTGATGGAAGTCACAGTATGTATTAGGTCTGGTGCCAGTATGGCTTAGGTTCCCCTTCGACAAATGGTCTTATAAATGCAGATATTTTATCATCCTAGCCTCTTTTAGTTGATGAAATACACTAGAGATACTCTCTCCAAGGGGTGTAAAATGACGTTTGACTTTACACTTGGAGTAGGTTTCTTTGTTAGGTTGTATGATTGGATTTTTGGTTGATTTTTCATGTATGTTACGCACATTTTGATTATCCATGACACTATCATTAACAACATTGTGATTATGGTTAACGTACCAATATTTATCGTGATGAGTTCTAGAGTTAGTGATATCGTTATTATTACAAATGTGCACCCATTGTCCTTTATGAATGAGGCTTGATTAAGCCTTTAGACAATAACTTGTGCTTTTGTCAATTTGAGTCAAGGTGACTTTCGGATTCAAGGTTAAAAGAGGAATATTTGATGAACCTTCTATCGATAAGGATGTGAAGGTGGTGATAGATCTCTTTGGAAGGTGTAAGAACTAGTCCAAAGCTTGTTCTCCTAGAATTATAGGGAAAAAGCACAAGAGAAAGATATCATTATATGCCACTTCATGGCATGCTATGAAAATTCTTTGATATGCTCTCTTGGATTGGTTTTTCCCTTATATTCGTCAAATTTGGGCATCTCAAAATATTTTGGAAAGGGTGTGCATAAGATTTCTATGTCGAAAGGGTATGGACATAATTCATCAAAGTTGAATTATTTGCGTTGTTTTTGCATGCCCTAAATAGTTTTCTTCATCATTTTCCTTTCCTAAGAAAATGATGAATTGTATGAATCCACCATTGTAATAAAAATGGTGGATAACAAAGAAATGTGCGATGAATAACTCAACCCTTAGAAAATTGGATGCTAAGATGGAAGAGAGGATTTTTTTTAAATCTCGACCCTTAGCAAAGTGAATGCTAAGATGAAAGAGGTGAAAAGGAAGATTGATAAATTCAACCCTTAGCAAAGTGAATGCTAAGATGGAAGAGGTGAAAGGTTTGAAAGATCAGCCCTTAGGAAATTGAATGCTAAGATGGAAGAGGCGAAAAGGTTTGAAAGCTTGACCCTTAGCAACGTGAATGCTAAGATGGAAGAGGGTAAAGATGTTATGAAAGCTCAACCCTTAGCAAATGTGAATGCTAAGTTGAAATAGGTGAATAATTTTGAAATGTTCTCAACCTCTAGCAAAATGAATACTAGAATTGAAGAGGGGATGAAAATTTTTCAACCTCTAGCAAAGTGAATGCTAGAATGGAAGAGGTAATGAAAATATTGAATGATTTGGCCCTTATCAATGTGAATGTTAAGGGTGGAAGCATGGTTGAAAATATTTTATTTGTTTGACCCTTAACAACATGAATGTTAAGATGGATGAAGTGTGAAATGATGATAGCCTACTCAGCCCTTTACAATGTGAATGTAAAGATGGAAGAGTTTGAAAATCAAAGTTTCTCGACCCTCAACAAAGAGAATTTTAAGCTGGAAGAGTATTAACAATTACATAAGGTTATTCAATTTCGTACAAAGTGAATGTAAGAAATGAGGAGTGGAAAAGATTTAATAGAAGTCAACCCTTAATAGACATGAGTCTGTTAAGATGGACGAAGAGGAAAAATCTTAGAAATCAAAAGTCTGATTATGGAACCCTTAGACGACGTGAATGCTCAGATGGGAGTAGTATCGTAAGAGCTAAGTGATGTGCTCAATACTTTGGACAAGAGCCAAATTTACAAAGGAGATGATACTTTGACAAGGTTATCTTAGCTTAACTTTTAAAATGGATTTTTAAAATGAGAAGAATTGACTGTATGATCCAAGTGATGATGCAATCGAAATCTTGGATAAAAGTGAGATGTATAAAGAGAGACTAAGACCTATATGACAATGTTATCTCTTAACAAGATGAGTGTTAAGAGAAATTAAAAGGTCGTGTCTTTGCCAGACACCTAAAAAATGAGTATTGTTAAGGAAGAAGAGGGGATTGAAATGTTAGTTAGAGGACTCTGTTGTCACAAAAAAAAACACCTTCTAATTTGCATGAATGAGTGTATGAGTAATCAGTGTTTTTGGGTAACATGGGATTGTCTCCTAAGATGTGGGACTTGCTACTTGAGACAAAGCTACAGAGAAAGTTGGTTCCTCTACCTAATCCTAATGCTAAACTACACCTAAGGCAGGAAATGCAACTATCTAATCCTACTCTATGTTTTCAAGGGACCACGGGAAGAGAAAGATCCATACAAATGGGATTTCCTAACCTAAGGGAGGTGGTAACACCAAGAAGAGAGTGGAAAGACACTCTCAAATGAGGGAGAATGGATGAAGAATGAGAAAGGAGGGGGAAGACATGAGTACCACAGTCCAAAATATCATTCAAACCACCATTTTCATGGATCACAACATATTAAAACTCTATAAGGAGAATAAAACATGCACACAATAAATGCAATTGTAATAAAGAGGTAAGATAATGCAATAGAACATAGCTAGGGTAGAAGATAGCCAAAAAAACATGAATTTTATTGCTCTATAAAGATGCACAATCCATTACATGAAGGAAGAATGCAAGGATCACCCTGTAAATTCCCAAATATCAGGCATGCACCTCATAATACAAAATGCAACACTTATAGAAGGATGCACCAGCATCATAAGAATGTCCAACCCTTACAAATGAGTCTCTTTTTACAATATATAGAAGAAGGTGACAGAGAGAGAAGAGAGAAACTCAAAAAAATTCTCTCACCCATGAAAAAGAACATTAATTATCTAAACACAATCATGGGCACCCTGCCAAATCCATTCCCCAATGATACTTTGCTTTTGGGAGAAGAAATGGGCACCATACCTCACTAAAATTGGTTGTTGAGTAACTTGGAACTGCAACTTTAATACTGGAGATGTTTTTCTATTTTACACAAACCTGCCCTAACCTAAATTAATAAATCCAACTTTTTTAGTATAGAGAATGCTAAGAGATTTCCAAAAAAAATGATTTTGTGAAAATTAGATCTTTTGCAAGAAAGTTATGGCCATTTTAAGTTTGCGGGCTTGAGCATCACAACTAGTTCCTTGCGTGACTCCACAATACACATTCATCTCTTTTTCCTTGGTTTTTCAGGTAAATAGGATGATCGGGGAACACATGGAGGTAAACGAAGTGTTTTGCGTGTGCTTAAAATGTCAACTTTATCCGTAAGGGGCTAGATGTTGGTGTTGGTTGAAGTGTCACGTCTCAGGTGGAATTTGGGAACAGTTCCACTTGGGTCATTAGTTCCCATAATGTCTTGTTCCTCCGCAGCTCTATTTACCCACAAAACTCACCTCGGCCTTGGCTTTGTAGCCCGACCTTCAATGCGGGGAACAAGTTCCCCAACAAAACTTGTTCTGCCAACCCTTCGTTCACCTAACTGCCAAACGATCTGCACTACACACAACTCTTGGTGCCCACTTCTCCTTTAATGCATCTCCCAAGCCATTTTGGGGAACTGGTTCCCATGAGGAACGAGTTCTTCACGTTCTAATTTATTCCACCCCACCCGCATTATACTAAGCCCCTTTGCATCACAGATCAAATATTTTTGCGAGGAACTATGGGCCCATGAGAACTATTACACTTGTTCCACATTTATCTGATCTACCCGCAATGTACTAAACCCTATGACTTGTGGAAAATGCAGAGATGTGGGAAACACAAGGAACTTGGAAAATGTTCTGCCTAGGCATCAAACTACAATAAACTGATTTTCCCCCCTTTTCTCAAAATTTTAAGTCTGTTGGCCAAATAGGGAGTTGAGAGGATATGCAAAGGACAGGGGAAACCTTATAACACTTTAATTTTCCATTCTTATTATTTTTACCCCTTTCCCAAGCCCAAATAATCACTGTAATTTATCAAAATACCTGAAAGGGGAAATTTTGGATAATAAATTCGTAACAAAATGAGTTCTAAGACAAATGAAAAGGTTTGAAAGGTATCTTGATCCTTTACAAAGTGAATGTAAAGAGGGAAGAGGTGAAGAGGTGAAGGAGGTTAATTTTCTCAACTTTTGAAAAAATGAGTGTTACAAGAGGAGACTTAAAGACATGATGAAAGATGCTCAACACTTTAAAAAAGGATTGTTAAAGGAAGATACTTATGAAATGTGATGAAGGTGCTCAACTCTTAACAATATGAGTGCTAAGAGAGGAGACTAAACAATTGAAAGATAATGCTCAAATAATGACAATGTGAATGTTGAAATATAGAGGTAAACATATGATGATGAAAATCTCAAATCTCGACAAAGTGAATGTGAGAGACAAAGGGGAAAGTGGTTAATTAATGATCTCAGAATTAGCGAAAAGTGAATGCTTTAAAAGAGATGAGTGAAGAAGTGTTAAGATGTCAAAAATTTAACAAAGTGAATGGGTAATTTGATGACGTGAGATGATGGAATGCTTGAATCTCAATAATGTAATGTTAAACATAAGACTTAGAAAGATGATAGATCAAGGTGATAGTGATGGTGCTTGACTGTGATAAAGCAAGTATCACAATCTCAAGACTTAGATGAAAAGGATGAAAGTGCTCAAGTTTGGATATGGATGTCAGCAACCCGAGACTTGTTGTCCACTCAAAATTCCCCTGCTCTTAAGGAAGTGAAAATTCAAATTTTTGAGTTTTAAGTGTCTTCTCTATTGTACTCAGTGTTAAAAGTCGAGAATTTGGGAAAATCTGTGTTTTTTGGGTCATTTTGTGTGTTTTTCGGGCATGTCGGACATTTTTGTCCCGCGTGTCCTAAGTTCAAATGGGCGCTCTATTCCCCGATCGGCCGGTTTCCCCCAAGTTGTTCCATTTTCGGACCCGTCAGAATTTCTCATCCCAAATGTCCCAAGTTCAAATGGGCACTCTATTCCCTGATCGGCCGGTTTCCCTGAAGTTGTTCCATTTTCGGACCCATCGAAATTTCTCATCCCAAATGTCCCAAGTCCAATCGGGCAAGTTGTTCCATTTTCGGCCGAATCATCCAAACCGCGTACTTCACGCTTTCACGTCCCAAATGTCCCAAGTTCAATTTGACAAGTTGTTCCATTTTCACCCGATCCGGCCGAGTCACGTGTTTTGCGCACTTTTTTCCTGCACGTTCCAAAAGGCATTTGTGCGTCTTTTCCCTGCTTCGCCCGAATCACCCGAGCCGCGTGTTTCACGCATTCGCGTGTCACTTGTCCCGCATGTCCCAATTTCAAATGGGCAAGTTGTTCCATTTTCAGCCGAATCACCCGAGTCGTGTACTTTGCGCACTTTCGTTCCACATGTCCCAAAAGACATTTGTGCGTCTTTTCCCCGCTTCGCCTGAATCACCTGAGCCACGTGTTTTGCGCATTCGCGTCTCACATGTCCTAAATGAACCAAGTGCCATTCGTGCTTATTTTTCCCGCTCTACCCGAATATCTTGCTTATTCAAATTGGTAAATGCGCGTTCATTATCTTTCTCTCTCCTAAACGGCTATATTATGAGCGAACCCCCTATGCATTTTTCACGTTGTAATTCCTTCCCGAGTTTAGTGTGCGGCTCTACTCTCCGAATTAATATCAATTTGAAGATCAAATGTCAAGGACAGTGAAGCTCATCATCTTGACTTTGGCGACTTTTTGGTCGAGGATGGCTGATGCAGACCCTACACCAACGGCGCAGATGATTCTATCATACTCATGTTGAGTTTGATAAGGAAATGGAGAAGTGCCATGGATTTTGGGCTCAGTCTACAACCAGCATGTCAGTCCCTCGTGGCAGAGACATAGCCGAGGCATTGAAGAATTTTAGGTAGTGAATTTTGAAGTCAGTGGGTCCCTCCCATTCATAACCACCTGTCTTCTTCTCCTTATTCTTCTCTTCTTTTCTAATTCTTTTTCTCGGATTCATTATAATTAGTTGAGGTATTGCGGTTGGCAATCCTTAACTAATCTTTAGTTAAAAGAAGTAGTTACAAAGAATAACTGATTTGTAAGCTATATAATGGCCTCTCCACGCCATTTTGAGGGAGGAAGAACTTGGTTTATTTTCTGAAAGTGTAAATAGATCATAAAGAAATCAATACAGAAGGGCTTTCCATTCTTTGTCTATCTGATCTATGTTGTTCCAAGCTTTCATTTAATTTTGTGAAGATCATTTGTCTGTGTTATGTCAAGAAACTTTGTGTTTTGGAAGATTTTATTTATAGAACTTTGTGTCTTTAAATTCCATCTTATTTATATGATACAAATGATCTTGTTTCAATTCACTGTAACTTCGCATACATAAATAATTACTCTGTTATCTATAATTCTGCATGTTTCCTTTCTGCTCATTCTTGTATTCTCATTCCTTAGTCCTTTTGTAATTGATGATCTTTATAGAAAACACTTTCGTAATATCCAAGTTCAACCAGAAAATCATGTTTTGTATATTTGTAAATAGGTTCGTTTCTGAATAAGGGAACCTCTCCCATTAAAAAGGAGGGACTTCTTGTCCCCTGACTGTTGTTCTTCGTAAAGTCCTATTTGACGACCAACAAGACTTAGACTCATTCATAAAGAGGTGAAAATGAGACATAAGTGGATCCAAATAAGGAGTATTTAGAAACATGAAATAGATACGAAATTGAAACCAAGTAAGGAGTATTTGGACACATAGATAAAGAGATGAATGATGAATCCAAATAAGGATTATTTGGAAATGTAAAGGAGATATGAAAGTAAACCCAAATAAGGACTATTTGGGAAAATATTGATAATGATATGGAAGTGATAACGTAAGGTACAAGTGTGGAACACAACTTACTAAATGAAAAGAAAGAAACGAGAAACAAAAAAAATCAAAATTTTGTTTATGGAATTTTTCAATGTGTGTCTTCCTGAGTGGTTCTCTCAACTAGGTGTCACCAGTATACCCAAGTGAACACAGATGCCATTGCTAGTTGTCATCTTTACTTTACCCCCTATGAAATAATGAACAAATATCTTTCTCAAATGAATCCCACTAGGGTTACCACTATTGGATATCCGTGACTCTAATCTCACATGTGTACTAGTTAGATAGGATAGGGGTACCCGTTTCATCAGTTAGTTCCCTAAATTTTCCTATTACTTTGGGGTTCATGTGGTAATCCTCAAATAATTTTTATGGCTTAAGCCAAAGCACTTCACATAGTTATATAAGTTGGTCAATAGCCTTGTCAAACGCGCCTGCAAATATAGTGTGAATTGTTTGTTTTATCTTGATTAAAAGGTGAGATTGTCTTAACCAACATTCTTTGATTGAGACAACCTACAATTAGTAGATTGTTTTAAAACATCGTTTAAGGAAACCTGCAATGAGTAGTTTAAGAGTAACCTCTTTTAGAGATGGTCCTATAAACAAGGATTAGTACATTTTTCTAAGGTGGAGATGACAAGAAAAAAGAAGCAAGCCCACATTTCTAATTTCCAAGATCACTTAGAAAGCGTGAGGAAAGAGCATACACGTGTAAATCACTTTTATTAAGAAAGAAAAAGGTTAATTCCCGAAAGCACCTAAGAAATGATCACGTTTCTTATTTCCAAGATCACCTGGAAAGTGTGAGGAAAGAGCATACATGTGATCGTTTCATGATTAGCCTCACAAAACTAAAAAAATGACAACAAAGTGTTAGCAAAATACTACCACAAAGTGTTAGTGACTATGCAAAAATGATGAAACGTTTACAAAAAATGAAAATGATTGGAAAAAATGTCCAATAATCCTACACAAGAAAGTTGCACAATTAGTATAATTCAAGAAAATTGATGAAAATTTAATGAAAAGGTCATAATTTAATATATAAGACCTAATTTAACTAAATAAACTAATTAATTAATTAAAAAAACAAATGAATCGAATAAACATGAAACCCTATTTATAAGTTAGAAACTTAAGTTAATAAGAAATATAGTTAAATAAAATCCTAAACCTATGTTAAACCTTAAAAGAGACTATGATGTTTTATACTAGGAGGGCTATGTGGGTGTTTGGTTTGATTTGCTTTAGCTGTGTAGGTTGGCTCAGTGTTGGGAGGGCATGATAAGTTCGGTGGGCTCGGATCTTGTAGCTGAGGTAGAGGTCAGCATGGCTTGATAGTGTAAGGTAGATGGTTGGTATGGGATCTTTGGGGGAATAATGACGGCCCGGTGGTGGCTAGACAAGGGTTGGTAGCGGTGAGTATGTTTTGGTGAAGGTGGAAGACATTTATCAATGGTGGATGGGTTTTCGAGTGGTGGAAACATGGCGACATCATTTGGATATGGGGTTGAGGTTGTCTACGATGGGTTGCTAGTTTGTAGGGGTGATGTAGGGTTTGGTTTAGCACCAAGATGATGGCAAGGATTTTGGCGGTTGATGGAATGTGCATGGGACAGAGAAGGGGGGGTCTGGGTCGAGCTCAACTCGGCAGAGTAAGGTTTGAATCAGGCTAGGGCGTAGACCTATGTCGGGGGGAGTTTGCTCGGCGAGCCAGCTCGTCAAACTAGATAGGTTGGTTGAGAGGGGTGAGGATGGTATGTGGGAAGGATAGCTCTTTGAACTAGCTCGCCAAGCTCAGGGGGTTAGTTAGGGGGTAAATGTGGTAGGGAGTTAGGGACGCATGAGGAATTGTAGCAGGGTTTTATTTTTTATTTTTTTAAATAGATTTGCCAAAAACAAGTCTCTTTCCCTCTAGTCACACACCTAGAAATATTGTCAAAAACCATCACTAAATTTAGTGATGAAACACCTAATTTTATTTTTTTGAAACAAATATTTCCACTCATATGTTTTCTACCTACAACGAACACCTATAAATATTCCAAAAAAGAGTAATAATCAGGAAAAAAATATATTTGTGTGACTTTTTAAGTGAAGTTTTCTTTAGCAAATTCTCCCATAATGCATCCTTCAAACAGAAAAACAAAACAAACAACTCAATCACACTTTAAAAATAAATGTTAATCACAAAAACCCACATATAGATGAGTGAGTAAATATTAAACACATGCCTTAAATGATTAGTAAAACGTGAAGCAAAAAAGAGAAAATTGGTTATGTCCTACTGGGCATGCTAGAATGTATGTAAGGAAAATTGACAGATAAAAGAAATCAATATAGTTAGACCTTCTCTATAAATCTCATGTAAACCTCAAGAAGATCGTGGAAGTGCTTTAACTTGTGTGATTTCGATGATGCTTGAATGTGGATGCTCTTGATATTACTCTCCAAAGTGCATGAATGCAATTTTATAAACAAATTTCATGAGGATACGAACAACAAATGAGTAGAGCTTTGTTGCATTTGCTTATGGATTTTTAAGGACGATTTTGTGAAGGAAATGACCTCCTCTTCTAGATGAGGGTAAGACCATGAAAGGTGGATGATATTTTCGACTAAGATACTGGTTAATTATGGTAATTGCATGAGATGGAAAGTATACTGAGTTTGGGAGTTGAATATTTGAAGGGGCAATAGACATTTGGAATGGAAAAAGTTACATCCGGTAATTGAATTGCATGTACAATCCAATTGACCCCAAAATTCTAGGAGTATTGAAGTGGATTCTAAGTGGAATAGGGAAGTGTAGTTCAAGTGTAGTTAACTGGAATGAGGAAGTGGAATCCAAGTGCAATTAACTAGAATGAGAAAGTGGCAGTTGACTAAGAAAATAGGTGTATTTTCCTAATTAAGTAACTAATTGAAGTAGATACAATGTGTAAGATAATTAATTAACTATTTATTTAATAAATGATAATTAAATTAGCTAAGATGGTTTTGTGGAGTGATTTAATTAATCTGAGGAGTGTAATGTGCATATGATTAATTAATTGGATTAATAAATCATGATGGGTATGAGTTAGGATGTGAAATGAGATAGTAATGGGAACAAGTATGTACTTTTGGCCTGTCTATAGTAATCTTCAATAGTTGGAACATAAGAATATGAAGCCGACAACCAAAGATTGTTGTTGTTGAAGTTTTTGCTATCAAACTAGCAATCGCACACGAGGGGTGCGATGAAAATGCCGAAAGAGGATAAGGGGGAGCCGTAAAAGGTATTGAAACACAGAAAATTTGAGGAGAAGACCATATAGATCGGGGGGGAAATGGGAAAAACCAGAAAAAGTTAGAATAAAATAAGAGTGTTATCTTTGTGAACGTTAAATATAAAAGAAAAACAGGGAGTTAATTCAAAAGGTTTTGATATAACAGATCCATTAGTAGCAAAGTGACATTTTATTTTTTTGAAGACTTAAGATAAGCAACATACTTCTAATAGTGCGCTGAAAGTAGTTGGACACATATATAACACTCGTAAAGAAGGGAAAAGGATACAAAATGTGCATGATATGTACATGTGTTGATGCTATAAAGAAGTTCTTGCAACAATAGAAGTAAAAGCACGAGAAATCTAGAAGAGGTGAAGGAATTAAGGCGAGTGTCGGGGGAGGTACGGGAGAGAAGATGGAAGGGAGCGAAGGTGAGATTCCTCTTTTAGCCTGGATTGCAGAAGGGGAGTGGAGGACATGCGAGAGTAGCGGGAGAAAGAGAATGCTGGAGAAATACGGAGTGAAGAAAGAGATGAAACTCTTGACATAGCGGTGAATGTTAGGCCTTGTCTTTCAGTTCCGCCAATGTCAATTGTAGCATGTGCCAATGTAAGTCCTTAGGACTTGTGGATAGAAAACACCCATGCCATTTTGAGTGGTAGTTGTCTGTGACCCCCTCTAGAAATGGGAGGAATAGGAACATGGTAGGGGTTGTTTGAATCCCAGGGAGGACCTGTGTAACGATCAAACTTGATGACGACAAAAAGAGGTAGAGCAGGAGGTCCGGAGGAAGCCCCATAGACTATGTCGATGATAGAACCAGTAGCGCCGTTAACAAGACCTTTGTCAACCCATAAGTTTGCAGAAAGCATTACTTTCTGGTTGATGCAGAGAAGAACCTTGGGGTTCAATTGATCGTCTTCGGTGTCGCCCGATGCTGAATGTTTGGTATGTTCGGAAATTGACCTGGCAATAGGAGAGTTAAGGGATTTCAACATAACAAGGTTGTGTGAGTCCACAAGGTCATTCTGAGTGAAAAGATGAGGCGCATCTTTAAATTCAATGTTTTCTTGTTCCGAAAGGGAGGAAACGGATCTTGACATAAGAGTTTCCCAATCCTACACCAAAGGCATTGCATTACGAATGTTAAGCAACAAGTTACGGAATGATGTCTACGCTGGATCTGAGCCTTGTTGTCAGAAGATTGAATGAAGGCAGACAGATATGTTGAATTCTTGCCAAAGGCTAGCTCCATAAGACTTGCTGGCATAAAGAGGAATGTCCATAACTGGAGGAAGTTGACCGAGGTCTCCAACAAGGATCATAGATCTCGCTCCAAATGTAGAATTCTTGAAGTGCGGGAAAGCCTCCCTAAGACGGTAGTCGATTCTGGAAAGCAACTTCGGCCCGACGAAACTCATCTCATCAATCAGAATGTATTTGATGTGTTTGAGGGAGTCTTGAAGAGACGATAAAGCTTGGCCCTCTAAGGGTTTGAGTTCTTTAATGGGAATTCGGAGGCTTGCATGTATTGTTGAAGCTGAAATGTTGAAAGCAGCAACCCCTGTTGGGGTGAGTAGAAGAAGAGATGAAAGGCCTTCATTGGATGAAGAGGCAAATGAAGACTTTAAAATGTTAATGAGGAATGATTTTCCCATACCAGCTGTCCCTTATATAATAAGTCTCAGTGGAGGAAGGTTGGTTTTTTGAGCGAAGTGTTGAGTAACTATGTTGAAAGCTTGTTGTTGTTCTGGAGATAAACCTGAAGCTGGAGGGTGCAATCTGTCCATGAGGGAAGATGAAATATACTCTACCTTTTTTTCTTCGATAAAAGTGGCACCAAGAGACTGTAGAGCAATAGAAATACAATGTGCACTCCGATTGTGAAGGGTGTCAAATTCACGAAGGCCCAACAATTGCAAGCTGTCAAGGAAAGAAGTGTTCCCCGGGCGGCATCGAGCCAAAACTTGCCAATCATGTAGTTGTTGAACAGGCAGGGGGGATTGCCCTCTGAGTCGATGTCACTATTGGAGGTGGGTGATGGATTTGACTCATGCCATCTAATATGCCAGGGCTGATAATTGTATTTGAACAAGCTCCATCTAGAAATGGTTTCTTGAGGTGTCGAACCAATATCAGTAGAAATGTTGTGGAAAGGTTTGTATAGAAGGAGTTCTGACCAACAAAAAAGTTCAAAAGAGGGGGAATCCTTAGATGGAATGCATTGAAACCTAGGGAACACTCGAACAACAGCCAGTACGGGACGACTCTTCCATCTATTGTGTTTGCGGTATTTGTTGTAACTCCAATCGTGCGCAACTTCAATGAGTGGAAGGCTTTCCATGTTTGAAGGTCGGACCTTGTATGCATCTAAAAGGAGGGATGTTTCTGCATCCTCACATTCTGCTTTAACCAATTTTCTTAAGATTTTTCTGCCTACATTGAGCGATACAAAAGTGCGACTGCACATTACAAGTGGCAATTTGAGGAGCATGTGGCATGTTTCTTGTGTGCTAATGTCATGTTCAACCACACTCTCAGTTAACATTTTCTTTATGGCTAAATGTGCTGGCAGATCGGGATCTAAACCTGACAAAAATCTAGAAAGCATTTGGTGGTATGTTTCTGACCTTTTCTCTACTTTGGAAGCATACTTAGCAATGTATTTGAGGACAGCATGGCGAGATAGCATAGGTTGACAATCGATATTGGCTCTCCATATGGATAACATTGTTGGATTGTGTGTGTTCAATCTATCATCATTCCTTGAAGGGAGGTATTTAACTGAAGCAGTCTCATCAACAAACAAAAGAGAAGTGGGTCTATTCTCCCAAGGTGCATTGTACTGGCATTGGAGGTGGTTTTTTTTTTCATAGGCAAGTATTTTCGGAACACTTTGTGTGGCGCTGCACTCGATTTATCAACTCTTGCAAATCCTGTAGCGGGGAAATTGCAAGGACTTGAGACGAAACTAAAAGGCAAGGGTCATCCTGGATATTCCTGTGAACAAATTCTGAGTGGATGGAAGGAGGGCGCATATTCCATGCAGATATATAGGTATCAAAGAATTGTCTTGCTTTGTCCATAGATTCATTATTTGACCAATTGATGCGATCAATGTCGAGAGCATCTTCAAGCCACAAGAAACCATGAACATGTGCGGAACCTCTATGTTGCCATTCATACCTATGGTAAAGGAATGTTAAACATTATGTATTTAAGCAACAGAAAAAGCAGAGAGCAATGAAGAAATTTACCTGTACTAGTAGTCCTTGGCTTGAAGATGTTTTTCTAACACTTCTTGACGGAATATTGTGAATCTTTGATGTAAGTAAGCAGCGACACGATGCGGGTGGCTAACAATGTTCTTGGTCCTCCATTGTTGCGCGGCACGGGCCTCAGCAGGAGAAAAACCTGGCATGGTGTTATGCAGGTCTGGCCATTTTGTGTCTGCTGCACTAAGAGTGAAGAAGAGTGTAGGTGCCCCTAATTGCTCAATCATGTCCGAGACCTCCCCTCTGCTCTTTGACCAAAATGTTCGTGTCCCTCGCAGGTTGGTTCTGAATCTCATTAAACTCTGTGGAAGGCAATCATCAGGGAAATCATGTAGACATTGCCGTAGTTGGCCTATAGTAGTGGGGACACCATGTTTGAGGTTTAACCTCATGAAAACTGCAGCTGTAGATTGGCTCCTATGTCTCATAATAAGGTTGAGTAAAAAATACCGGAACCTGGGGTGCGATCCGAAACGATCATCATGGTAGCACATAAGGTGGAGGGCATATTCATGCATTTGAACATCCTTCATGCAAGGTTGTTTAAACAATGTTGCACCAGTTGGAAACAAAGTTGGAAAAGCCATTGAGAAAAGGCCCTCAGTGGTGTATTCATTTATCAGTGAATTTCCAACTTCAGGCCAAGCCAAGGTGCAAGGTACAGCCCGACCATTCGAAAGCAGGTACTTTTCGATTAACTCCTCTTCAGTGCCAGTGTTTGGGTGTGAAGGAACAAAAGAGGACGTCTCCTCAGGATACTCATAGGGGTTAGAAGGAGGGTTGTCATTATCCTGCGCTTTAGAGAAGTGAGAAGCTGGAAGGTCTATAGGAATAGAGTTAAGGGAGGAGGATATGTTTGTTGGTTCTGACGGGAGAGAAGAAAGAGCCTCAGTGTCAATAAGAACATCCTTATAGTAGGGGTCATGGATAATTTTATATTGAAGCACTTTCCAAACACGGGACCTGCTAACATAGAAGTCGTATTTTGTTTGTTGACTACCATTTTTTTGAATCAACAAGAGATCCAAATCTCCTAGCCGACGAGGAAGGTATTTGGCAATGGAAGAAATGTTTTGTGGGAAACTTATTGTGTGACCTGAATATTTATATTGTCCCCCGCGCATTTGTGTGACTTGCAAAACAGGATTAATGCGAGCAATCAACATTTCTTCGACCTGGGTTAAAGATTTGAGAACGGCAGGTTGAACGCCAAGATCCATATTGTTCCAAGAGGAGAAGCGGTGTCCATTTCTTTCAGACTTGTATCTAATGCACGCATGTTCACCTTCATGGAAAGTAGTATGTATGCCTAGGTAGTTCTCAAGACAAATGGAGCAGGTGTGGATTTGCGACAAAAGATCTAATCTTCAGCGGAATCTGCGTTGGGCATCCGACCAAGAAGGCACCGCTGTGTTTGTTCTGTGGAGCAGTATAGGGAAGGTGGAATCCTAGGTGTGATTATCGCGAAGAGTTTGGGAGGAAGGGGATGGAAGGTCGGAAGAATGTGAAAATGGAGGGAAGTGTAGCGACGGAGAGGGTTGCAGTTCGATGTTGTGGGCATGATGAAGACAAGGTTTGACACAAGTGGTGTGGTTAATGCAAAGAGGAAAAGGAGAATTGTGCGGTGTGGAGGGGAAAGTAGCAGGGGAAGTCATGAAAGGGGGGTGGCGACTAGTTTGGAAGGGGGTAGAACTTGAAGGCATCTGCTGGAGTTGGCGATAGTGCTCACGTCGGGAAGCATTGATTTCTTCTTTGTGCAAGGCATAAATATCTCTCCTTCTTTGTCTTTGCTCCGGGGTAGGCATTGTGCATAAAACAATCTGCAAAAATCACAAAAAAAAGGTGGGATAAGAGAAGATTAAAAGAGTGCTAAATTTTGTATGTGCATAAGGAGAAATGAATGCAAAAACCATTTGTAAATGCTTATCTCACTGTAAATGTTTTATATTTTGGTATCTAAAGGCAATAAAACAAAGGCAAAACGATTTGTTGTTGCATATATTTTTAAGGAAGCAAAGGAAGAATTAGAAGGGTGTTTATGGAGATTTTGATTAGGAAAAAACATATAGATATGGCTTCAATTTTTTTTACATAGGTACTAAGAAGGAACAAGCTAGAAAGAATAAAAAACTTCATGCGAAATATAGACAAAAATTAAAGAAATGAATAAAGTGTTCCATAATGTTAGCAAAAACTATATATATATATATATATATATATATATATATATATATATATATATATATATATATATATATATATATATATATATATATAAACATTGGACCATACATTTTTTTCAATTACAAAAAAGGTTTCTTTGCGATATAGATGCGCATGCAAACCAGTAGTAACAACCATTAAATGGAAAACTTGGAGAGTTAGAGGCCATTATAACATGCGGACAAAAGCATATTACAAATGTATCTGCGGAAAAAACCATATTACAAGGGAGATATGAGCAAAAATTGAAGAAACTAAAATATAGGAAAGTGTTATGGTGCCCAAGAGAGGCCAAGTCAATCAATGAATTTTGATTCATCCAATTTAAGGGAATCAAGTATGACACATTTTAGTTGTGTATTTCCACGAAAAGTTTCTTTCTTCACAGATAGAGTGACTTTGTATTCATGGCCAATTATCTGGTTTGCAATTTCCGTTATAGCCTCATTGTCTATGCACAATAGTTGGAGGTCCGGCGCTATGACACCCATGATTTCTTCAGCAGCTGTGTCAAATGCAGTAACTGATTGTAGCTCTCCAGAGTCAGCTTGCAAGTTTATACGAAGAGCATACCTGTAATCACATTGACGCACATGAGACTTACAACTTGCACAAAACCACGAGCCATTGTTTGTTGGTTTCACTTTCTTTCGGCACTGTTTGTCACCGTTTGCAAGGGGGAAAGCCATGTAGAAGAAGTTATCCATTGCGATGTCTGCAATTATAGCTTTAAGCGTAGCCCATTCATTGCTCTCTGTATTGCCCATTTGAAGTATTTCTGCAATTATTGCCACAGGTTTTAAGCTTTGAGGAGGACCTAGAAATTTGTTCGTTACAGAAGGAGTTTCAACAGTGTAATTGTCAGAGGCAACCCAGTCGTGCAGTGTTTTAGTTTCAGGTATTTGAGGATCAACAAACCATTTTGTGCTGGAGACAGTGTCTATGGAAGCACCGTTGAAACTCGAAAGACGTGCCACCTTCAAAGCCAATACTGGGAGTTGTGGAATAGAAAGGAACTCCTCAAGTTGTTGAGCAAGATCATGTAAATGTTGGCCCCATAAAGTTACAGTAACACTAAATCCTGACATGTCCTTCAATTGCAAGCTTCTTCGTTTAGTTTCACCGTTATCTCGTCTACGGATAGTGGAGCAAGGAGAGATTTCTAAAACAATGCCAATAACATCAATGAAGGAACCAATAGGTTTTGCAGGTATATCTTTGATTCCTTGTGAAGTGAAAGTTATGCAAAGGAATTGTGGCATTATTGACAAGCAACGGAGAGATAGTGGAAGAAGCTTGTAGGAATATCTCAAATTCGTTGTTAAGGTGGTTGTAACCTGGTTTTGCATTCCCTATCCTTCCATTCGTGATGGTGTATAAGTTTCCAGCCTCAATTTGTCCAAAAAACATTGCTGCAATTTCGTTGAAGCATGTAACGCGTATTTCCCCACCTTCACAATCCACAAAATCAAAGCCGAAATAAGAGCCGGAGCCATTTGCATTAGCATACTCCCTTAGTGTTGTTTTCCCAAGGGCACGACCTTCAATAGACCATGTACGCATGGTTGTATTCAGTGCACTTATTTTTAGAGGCATTCTTGAACTGTTAGGCAGGCCAATTTTCTTCTGGGGAGGTGTTTGTGGGACCAAACTTCTGACGGCTCCATGGTGTGCATCATGGTTTGATTGCTTTCCGTGAATGACACTGGTAGGAAGGGGAGAGGGAGCACCAATTTGTGGATGTGTTTGTATCACAACTTCCAGGTCAGAGACAAGAACAGTCCTGCAAAGGATGAAAGTAAAAAGGGACAAAAATTCAGTGCATATAAAAGAAACGAAAGTGGAGCATACATGCACAAAGGAAAATGGGTGCTTACAATTCATGTTTTATCATTCTACAAAGGGTTTTTGCACAGGCGAACAATGGTTCCGTCTTTTAACCGAGCATCTGAAATCTGGCTTGTAAATTTCGAGGGCAAAAGCGCTGCTTGAAAGTGTACACCATCAGAGAGATGCACGCGATGTTGGAGCTCAGTGTTCAACGCAGATTGAAGGGGACAAATGTTGAGAAGTTGGACTATTGGTTCTGCATTTGCACTCCCCTCAATCAACATGGAGATCCCACCATCTGTCAAAGGTGCAGGCATGACGAAGATTGTTGTTTAACAAAAAATGCGCGTCTGCACAGTGAGCAAGTCCGCACCACAATATTTATAAATTTGGCGAAAAACCAAAATTAAAACAAACCTTAACGATTACATTTATCCCAGTGAAACAATTATCCGCTTCGACAGGTTGTGCGGAACGACAAAAGAAAGTGCAAGAAAGATAAAAAGGTTTATGTAGATGAATAATTTTATAAATGATATAGTGTCATCAAGTTTTTTTTTTAAACTGCAATTTGTGGGACATAATGCATTAAGACTGCTGACTAAAATGAAGCTACTGAGATTTCTTAAACAGTACAAAACTACAGGAAACCACAAAATTCTCAGGGTCTGTAAAATCAACGGTATGAAACCAAAAGTGAACTCCGTGAAAAGAATTTGGAAAGTGGGCAATCTTCTTCTAAATATTCTTTTGCACGAAAGTAAAAATTATGCATAGGAATTTGTGTTCGAACTCGTCGAGTATAAAATTCATCGTAAAAAAAATAGAGATAAAATTCATGATTAAATTCGGCTAATAGAAATACAGTTATAATTTCACAAAGAATTTTTTGGTCGGGTGAACCTTAATAAAATAAAATCATTTCATCAGCTCTCTACATTTTAGATTTTATTTTAGCAAATACCTATTTGATTGGTAAATACTCGCAAGGCAAGCTTTGGATTCGATGCCACGACCGATAGATACATCTTCTTTAAACAGATTTAAGCCTTGCACCTTGCCTCATTACTCATCTTGCCTCATTACATTACAACAACTTCTTGTTTTTTTTTATTTAGTAGATTCTTGCAATCACTTTCTAAGCAAGAATAAAGCCTAGTCAGCACTGTGCAAGTCATGTGGTTAAGGTACCAATACATATAGCCATGCGGGGGTAGCAATAACCCTCAAAGAGCATGGGCTGACAAAATTTAGAAAGACTAGATGGTAGTCCCATCAAACATCTCTTCAATTAGGAGAATGGTATAAGTTTCCTTTTATGAAGAGCCTTCTCCTCTTCAAGTAGGAGACTTTAAGTCTTTTAAGGATTAGCAGCTCGTATTCTCTCTAGAATAAATGTCTTAAAAAAAGACATCAACTCTTTGCAAGCAGGAGCAAAAGTTGAAGTGCCTCCTACTCTATTGTTGGGAGAGGTCTTCTAAATCAATGATTTCATTTGTAAATATTTTCTTTTTCCATGGTCTAATATACGATGCAAGATTTCAAAAATAAAATAGAAAAACACAACCTGAAATTACAAGTACAGAAGATCTCAATAAGTACCATCAAAAAAATAAAATTGTATAAACAAATTTTGTTACCAAAGTGGGAACCTTTTCTTTACAATGTCAACCACTTTACTCAACGTAGCACTAAAACCCACAAATACATTTCCATGCCAAGTAGATTTCCTCAAATATAGTCATAAATGCAATGCCACAGTTCAAATTTGATATGAATCTGTAGGGTTCAAAATAAACTGCTCCACTTTCATGTATGTAAAGAGGAGAATGTTACAGGTTTAATTATACCACTTCAAAGTATAAATCTCATATATGCACAAGTTGGGTAACTTTCTTCAAGCTGCTAAACTCCGTCCATGGATAAGTCGTTAAATTTAGGTAGCTACAATCAAATGAGTGGTTTAATGAGTACTATTGTGTGAACTGCTATGACCACCACTGATAATGGCATAACTAATTTGCTCTGGACAATTCTTTTGATTCATATTAAAATCAGGTTGTAACAATTCTTTTCTTACCATAAGTGTGTTTTGATTCATATTAAAATCAGGCTGTAACAATTCTTTTCCTACCAAACAATGCCACTCAAAGAGAGAAAAGGCGGTCCCTTGCCTGCCCACCAAGATTTTATAAACGGTAAACATTGCAATTTTGACAAAACAAGTATAATTGCTGCTGAAAATTCCAGGAATGTGACTCCAAAGAACAGGAAATGGAAGATTAAATTTTAAGTAAAGAGTACATAGCTTAATGAAGTTTTTGTTTGCTCATGTGCTTGTACAACCATCTCTTCAAGTGTGAATGCTAGAAAGAAACTCATTGAAAATCATTTCAGGTGCATCAAATGTAAGTTCTCATTCTTATTGTCCTTAATAGAATGATCCCCTTATAGAGTTTGGGCATTACAATCTATTTGTTACTGATAATCTCATTGATTTCTCTCTCAGAATGCTAGCTCTTGATGAAGAACTAATTTAGACATACCCTATGAAGCTGGGTATGTCTGCACAGGCACAGGAATACTTGTTGATTCCAATAATAGAAAATTGTTTTTTCACTGGCAATTTTCAATATTTTCTTTTAAACATTAGGATAATGCCAAATTATGTGTAGTGGGAAAATTTAAAAATGACAACTAATTGAGGGTTCTATTGTAAAAAACCTCACAGGGCTACAGAAGAACAGGCTGAACATGCATATTCTTCAGGCATTACTAACTAATTCCTTCAGAGCGTTGTTTCCAGGAAAGCACCTCTTATTCTGCCATTCTTTGATGTTTACACACATCTCTTCTCTCTAGCCAGGTAGTTTTATCATGTTCTGCAGTATTCATCTTAAGGTGCCTCCAGTTTCACAAATTCTAAATAAATACCAAATGCAAACAGAACACCTGCTGTAGTAGATATTTATATGCAATTGATATACCAAACTAGACATTTTGGTAAGTTCAGAATGCATATTATTAAATCATACGAGGGATATTTATTTAAATATTTGATTCTATTTTGTAGGAATTAAGTCTCATTTGCTTGCTCTCATCTCTCAACTTATTTACTTGAGTATAGGATGTACGCAATGCATATTCTATGTTACATAGCTTACTAACCACCATTAAACTATGGCGTCATATATATTTCCCCTAACAGCCTGTTGTGGCATTTCTTATGGAAGTCTACTCAACTTACTAGCTGGCATCAAGTCCTAGCCAGTCATATTTTTGAAAACTGATTCTATTTCTCGGCATTTGTTTTCACTATGGTGTACACATATGCATTTTTTCACATATAGTTTTTGGGAGCTTACAAGAAAGTGCAATAGGCAAGAGCTTCCAGTTATGGGCAATACTATTGTCATAATCTGAACACTAGCTTATTTTTAAAACGATATGCACCTTTTCTTTCCCAAAAACAAGGGAAATTCCTCAATACAAAAAACAAATGGAAGTTGAAACCTTGTTAGAAGTAGAACCCAACATTCTTTGTATTTTGAGATCGACGAACAATACAAAAGGCAGATTCATATTCTTATTTCTCCAAAACACAGATTCGAAGTGTATAGAAGTCTAGGACCATAGATTTACAATAAAAAGCCTTATCAATTTTCGTGACCGGCGAGCAAGAGCTATCAAAAACATAACATACTGTTATATCGAACGAGGAACTGAAAGAGAACATATTAGATGTTTGTACCATATAGCTACCTAAAGTACACTTATGTACATAAGTTTAACAGAGTACGCCCTTAAAGTATTTCATTTTTTCTTGGCTTCTCGTTTTTTTCCCTTGGCGACATTAGCAATTTTTTTTGCGGCATGTGATTTTTTCCCTCCAGCATGTATTGTCTTTGCAGTTATGCCCATCTTTTTCAGTTTGTGATCAGGTTCGTATTTAACAGCATCTTCGGGACGATCATATACAAGTCCAAACCCCCTCGAGTTGAAGCCCACCGTACGGAACTTGGAAAGATATAGAGGGCAGGAAGGATGCAAGCTGAGACGGTCTCTAACCAGTTCAGCGATCATAGGTTTGGCAGGCTTTGGTTGCCTGCAGTGGAGTACATTAACAACAAACTTTGTCCGGTTGAAAGAATCTTCCCGCTCCAAGTGAGGAGTGGTGATTGTCACACCGTGCGGAGGAACAACAACTGTACTGCGAGTCTTCATTGCTGCAAACCCACAAGCAACAAAGAACAATAAAATCGCAAAAAAACAAAATGCATAGATGCTATACGAACCGCATTAAGTTCTATGCTGGAAATGGAAATAAAACACATAGTTTCTGGTTGCAGAGCACAAACAAGGAATCCAAGACAAATATTTGGGTGATGTCTGTTTTGGCAGGCAGCTTTAAAAACCTTTCCAACGAGCAGTCAAATGCCCAACAAAGGGCGTTTCGATGAGGCCTCCCAGGGGCTAAAACCCCTCAGCACACACCGAATCCTGTCAATGGCGAAGGCACTTGCCCCTCTATGCCGTGGCTGAACACCGAAAGCAGAAAATAGTTTTCTCTATGCAACACATACAACAATAACATATTTGTAGATAGACAACTTCAACCACACCAGTAAGAATCTATGAAAATGTAAACGGGAAATAATGAAAAAAAGAAAACATATTCAATAACCAATTCTCTACACGATCTATTATGGAATTCTCCATGCCACAAAGGAAAATAACGTATAGATAGCCTTTAAAAAAGCATTTGCATACTAACTGAAATTCAATACTCATACATTACATACTTATTGAAATTTAATACCCATACAACTTGAAATCTTTCACAGAACATGAAAATAAATTTCCAATACTTTGAGAAACGAGACTCGACTTTGTATTGATTCATCTACTATGGAAGTAAGCAATAGACGATCTACCAAGGACCCCTATATAAGGAGTGAAGGATACACACAAAACTGATATCAAAAACATTTACAAGCAAAGTTCAAATAGACCCAAGAAACATAAACAATAGATATTTGCAGCGCACAAATTCCGAATGATGAAAATGGAAAATAATTTTCTTGTTTCCAGTAACTTCACTCAGAAACTTACCTTCTGCCACCAAGAATACATTAGAAAACTATTATAATAAATCAGAAATATCAGGATTCTGCACTTCCTTACTTTCATTTTTCAAAGAGTTGAGAGTAAATATCTATTTGGTGATTTCCCATCATCTAAGAAAAAAAATTATTAAACTTGTTGGAGGTGTAAGAGAGTCAAGGTAGCACATTTACTTGTTTTCATCTTTTATTCAATTTAATGCAAGGGGAGTTATAATAAGAAATCGGTTTCAACATTTCCGCAGAGAATTGTGCAAAATAACAAAAACACTGATTGTGAATATATTTCTGCCTGACGGATAGCATTATGATAGCAAACCTAGTTAAATCCAAAAAAAAAGTGAAGTATGAAATATGTTCAGACAGTTTTTCACATTAATAAGCTTGACATAATGACAAATGTAGATTAAAAAAAGTTTCAAATACTTAGAAAGTAAGAGCTATGAAAAATATAACAAGACTCTTTTCACTTATACCCATCTTCTATAAATAACCTATAATGGACTTCTCAGCTATTTTCACATAGTGTTGCAGACACATACTATATATACTCTATGGAGCTGTCTTTTTTTCATGAGATCTCATCACATTGCATAGATTATAAGGCTCTTCGGACATATATACATACATAAACCATACACCCACATAACTATGCATAGAGTTCTTGGGATGGACTATACATATATATTTATATTTATATATGTCTGTCTGGGGCCTGGCTGTTTTTTGAGATCTATATTAGCTAGAGCAAGAGTTTCCTGTATCTGTAATATCAGAATCTATTCAAACACTCAGTTGTTTATATATCTGTACATATATTATTATTTCTAAAGTAGAGAGAACAATGGGAGACAGAAGGGGTAGGTCTAAAGATCATCAGAGCTGCTGTGTAGTCAATGGAAAGAAATTAGAAAAGAGAAGATTGTTAAGAGTACCTCCCAAATGCACAAGTGTAAAGATAGACACCACAACCTTTGGAACCATCCTCCCAGCTTCTGCCAAAATGGTAGACTCACAACAGGGCACGTACAATGTTCAATAAAATATAGCCTTGTCAACTGCAGTGAATCCCTCTGAAAGCAACCACAGGGAAAAAGGAAAAAAACTGTGATGCCAGCCCAACATTGACACTGTTTCACCAAACGTAACCAACAGGTGTCCTATCTGATCGGGTTACCTTATAATAGGAAGTGTTTTTGTCAGATGTTGTAGTTGTAGGTGTCCTGTTTGATATGTATGTTAAATGTACAAGCATACACAACACATGAAAACTGTTTGACAAAGAATATCAATTTGTAATATCTTTTCCTGCAACATCATAATTGCAGCCTATAGAAGACAAGGTCATGGCAATGATAGATATTCAACCCACTCAGTTCACCTTTGCCAGCATACTCCTGGGCCATGGTACAATAAACTGTTGTTTCAAGGAGTTCTTGACTGGTTTTTAGGTCTTTAGGATCAAGAAAGGAATATAATTTTTAAGTTTTCAAGCCACTCTGATATTGTAGTCACTCTCACCATCAACACCATCCAACACAGGGCTAGAAACATATCACATGTCTATAATACCAATGATATCAGAATTCTCACTACTCTGCCTTAAACAGTTGTTTCAAGGTCTTTGACAGTGGTGTGACTGGGCTTAACATATTATACATTCAAGAAAACTTGGCTTAAGGCTTTGAACACATTCTCCATGACTGTTAGACTATGTTCCTCCTTTGACACAAGCCTGAGCACACACAGTTTAAATTTTGGGTTTCTAAACCATAGCTGAGGGTTTCAAGACTATCACAGGACAATGAGCAGGGGTTCTTTAAATGATTTTTGAATGACACAATGTTTATGGGTGTTCTACCTTCTAACGCCTCCAAACATCTCTTAGAACCCTGACAACCACCTTTCAAGTCCCATTAGGCAATTCCACATATGTCAATGAAGAAAAACTAAGAAGAAAATGCAACAAAAACAGGCTTCTTCAGGACTATGTGTGAAAGTCAGAGATAAAAGATATTCAAACAACAAAGCTATCATTGTTTATGGATGGAAACCTCCCTTATTCCATTGTAATCATTTTACATACCTCCCAATACTTGTATACTCCACAAATAGGAGAAATCTTGAGCTTCTAGACCTCTAATATAACGATAAAACAGTCAGAACTGTGAAATCATATAAATGTCCACAACCGACCAAAATAGGTCATCGGGATTCAGGAACAGTCTTTGTATGAGAAACTAAAAAAGGTCAGTTCATACAGACCCAAGAAACATAAACAATCCAAATTTAGCCACTGTACAATGTAAAGAGGAAGAAGATGAACTTTTTTTTTACCCTTTTGTTTAAATCTCAGCTGCACTGCTCGATGCCTTCCTCCACTCCCTCAGTCTCCAACCTCTACCAGACTCAGTAGACAAAGTGAAAGGGGATTTTCAGTTACAACCATCCACTCCCACAGAAATGAACAAAACGCACCAGTTGTATCAACATTCAACATTATAATCTGGAAATCCCTTCTTGGAGCCCTAGGCAGGGCGTTTTTTATTGTTTCTTCGACTAAAGTGTACTGTCTTCCAGGGAGGCAGCCATTCTTCCCATTTCTTACTAACGCCAGAGGTATGTCCACCTCCACTCATGAATCCTGCAACTGTACTCCATTTCTGCCTCCGAGAATGCCTCCCCCTCCTTCGAGCACGACGCAGGGTTCTCCGTTTTCCAAGCAATCCATCACTTATGTCTAGAAGATTTACCGATTTCTACCAGTCACAATCAATGGCTCCTGACCGTCCGTCCATCGTCGACCGCTCCATCCTAGCCCTCGCAGTCTCCCTCCGTGTCAGCAGGTCAGGGGCTTTCCCCCAGAGTTCACGCCTTTCGGCGTAATTATGCATTCTTATGGAAAGCATGCATATTGAATGGAGAAATCACTCTCTCAACATTTTGAGCATCAATGCTCGATTTACAAATGTTGTTTCCAAGACTTAAAGAAAATTGAACTCCTAGAAGGTGTTTATCTCCGCATGTTCTATGAAGAATATCCATTTATCTACATAACTCAATTAGGATAAGTTTGTCACTGCAATAAATTGAGAGCATGTATGGAAATCCCTCAAACCCTGCAACTCTAATATAGGAGAACCTCTAAAATTAGATGAAAATATTTTTGAATTGAGTCACCAATTACTTTGTTTTCTTACAAATCCTATTAGTAGTGAAACCCTCTAACAATCCAATTATGAACACGGTGAATGCATCATTTACCCTTCTGAAATGAATTTTTTTGCTATCAAGTTTTAGTTAAGTGTAACATTCATGGATCATTTGAGAGATATTTTTCCTTACATGGCTTGAGAGACCCACCTAATTTTAGTAACCTAGAATGGTGTAAATTAGATATGAAGTAATGTAGAATGACTTGATGTTATTCAGTTCGGTGAATTGTGCGGTTAAATGTTTAGAAATGATTTCTCTCCAACTCAGAGCTTTTTTTCCTTCACAAATTAAATTAATGAATATGTTCATCCAAATATGGAAGTATCTAGTAGATGGAAGACCCATCACCCTAGATAATTATTAAGGTGATAATGTTAGACAATTCCTCTATGAAATCATTCTGGTAGATATTTTTTACCAACTTAAAAGGTCCTTTATTTTTAATCTTCAACCAAGACTTAGCGATCATGGTTTGATATTTATTGGACATCAAATCATATTCCCTCTGAGCTTCCTCAAGGTTCAAAAGTTTATCATTTGCAAGAGGAGTGATTTTGAGAGCTAGGTTAATGTGGTGAGCATCTAGTTGAGCAATTACCCGACCATGTGGGTATTTTAGCTCTTTTTTATAATGATTAAAACATGATGCATAGGCCAACTTCCCATCATCACTCTAAAGTGAAGTGGGAAAACCATCTGCATGTATCAATCTGTTTATGAAGATCCTTTTCCCAATAGAGATCTCTTTCTATCTTCCATTTTGTTCCAGAATTTAGGTAGGTCAGTGTGTTTTACATCACTATCCTCAATTTTAGGGTCGGTTGTTTCCAAGGAAGAAATGGGATCATACCAAACATATTGAAACTCCATTTTGATAGTTTCAAATGACAAGGATTCCAAACAGAAGAGTGAGTAAAATGAAGAGATTTTTGGTGACACTAGGGAAAATGGAAGCTCAAAAGAGGAGAATGTCCAAAGATAGGAAAACGGTAACGGAAACACTTACTGAATAGATGAAAATAAAGAGCTCTTAATGAGGTGATCCTACTGGTGTTTGAAAAATTGAATTTGGTATTGAAATGACTACATAGGGGGGGAAACAATTGCTAAGGTAATGTGAAAAAATAGATGGGTGGAGCTCAAAAATATGGTGGGAAAATTTGCAAATGAGTTATATTGGGTGATGGATGGGTTTAAATAGCAAGTGGGGAGCCATTTAAAGGTCCAAGAAAAAACTTTAATTCAAGAACCTTCCCTGTCAGTGAATCGACGTCAAGGAGGAACCATGGAAATGTTCAATGAGTTCCACTCGAAGCTTTGAGCTAGCCGACAAGGAATATTGCACGACTACTCAGTGAAGTATGGAATGTGAGGGACCAATGGGAGGGACCACTGAATTGTTTCCACAATTTCATGTAGGGCCAACAAACTCAAAGGAACGCCCTACGGAAGGTTAGATTGTAAAATCGCTCCGTCAGGGAAGAAGAGGGACATGAGAATGTTTTGTCTATTTCTTGGGAAGTTGATTGAGCCCAATAAACGTCCAAATAATTTAAGTTGCATGATTGGAAAATGGTATGAACAAAGGAACATTCCTAAGGTTTTTTCCAAAGTTGATAAACCTGAATTAGGCCCAAAATCAAGAAAAAACAGTTAAATCACCTATCCAAGGAACATGAGGAACAAAGGAAATGTTTCTTGTGTTCCACCAAAAGCTGATTTAGCTGATAAACCCCAAAAAATCATAAAAATTTCTAAGTCTTGAATGATGAAATTTGCAAAAAGGATCCGGTGGATCTCAAAACCAAAAATTTCAACTTTAGACTCAGAATTTTGTAATTTTCAATTTCATGACAACAAGTCTCATGGAGGGGGATTAACCTAAAAAAATTAGCAGGGGTCGTTGAGAAAACTTAGGAACGTTTTCAAGCCAGGTGGTCCGATAGAGTGAATAATTGTTTTCAAGGATATTCGAGAGAGATTTTAGGATACTAGAACATATAAACAAAAATAATATTCACTCCAAAAACAACAATGTCATAAATACTACTCAATGTAAAGGTTCCACGCGTGCATGAAAGTCTCTTAATTAGTGGAGGAGACTTACAACCACAAAAATATATAAGATTTTTCAATATCTCGTCCCTTAAAAAACATGTAACAAATTTTATCTCGTTGGAAGTAAAAACCTTATTCCCTCCAAATTTATTCTTTAAGACCCATTAAAAAATGGACACCATAAGTGAAACTAGTTTAATGAGAGGTCTCTTTTGTTACCTCAATTGAAAGTAGGGACACCATAAGTGAAACTAGTTTAATGAGAGGTCTCTTTTGTTACCTCAATTGAAAGTAGGGACAAGATACGTATTCCTCGCAATTTTGTCGTTAAGATTCCTCAAGAAATGGACACCCTATGGAAAGTAGTCTCTTTTGTTACCTCAATGGAAAGTGGGGACAAATCAATGGAAAGTGGGGTAAAATACTTTCCGTTTAAGTAGACGCGTTGCAGTGAACACGTGTTGTCCTCTCGGAGTCACGATGATCAGCGACGTGTTTAACGTTGCAAATTGATATTTATTTATTTCGAAATTTGTTTCTACATATTTACAGCCCACACATGGATGGCATTCAGTAGCCAAAACGAATACCGTTACTTTCAACTAATCGTCCCGACCGCAATTAAAGGAACGGTATTTATGGACGTCATAAATACCCTTCAAATTTCAAGGGTAGTGGGCTGATCGTACCTCTCTTTTTTTTGCAGGGTAAGGACTCCTTGGCATCCACGAATCGACCTTGGCAGTCTGTACAAAACATCACAAGGGACAGATGGACCGTTTCGTGGATAGGAATGCTCGCCTTATCATTAGCTAACAAGGGATTCTCGTTTCTATTTTCATTCATACTCTCCACTTTCTACACACCTGAAATCATGGATTTCAGATCTTGGATCCGCAAGAACATCCCTCATATGGACACCAAATTACCACACGCCTCCTTTCTCTACTGGACAACGTTTATGGGTTTGTTTTTTCTTGCAAGTTTGTTGCTGCTTTGGCAGGAGATTCCTTGTAACAGATATGCTTCTATAATCTGGTTATCACAGTCTCTGAATAGCTTACGACCAGCATCTGGGGGTCCATATATTCAAGTTCGACCCCCCAGCCAGGAGAAACTGCCCATAGTTCGTGGAACTGCTTTGAAAGGAAAGGGAGTAGAGTCATTTAGGGCTTATCTGGACTGTTTCAGGTCAGTCTCTGCTCTCTTTTTGGCACATTTTGTTTTAGTATTGGGTTTTAGATGGAGATGTAAACATGTACTTGAATTTTTGTAGGAAAGCTGCAGAGGTAATAGAGCTGAAATATGTGGGGTGTTCTTTAATTGATGTGAAGTGAGTCAGGGAAATGGATGTTTAATTCGACTCCCAGACGTCTGCCATGGAACGCCGCGGGAGATCAATATGCGAGTCAGTGCGATGGGCGTCATTCCGCTGTCCCAGGAAACGCTGTGGGCGAATGGGCTGACATAATTGCTTCTCGTGGAGGAAAATGGACGGTAACACTCTATCTAAATCTCACATATGTTAGTAAATTAAATTGTTAACTCATCAATGAAAAATGCCACTCAAAAGATGTTAAATAGCCCATTAGTTGATCAAGATTCAAGACAGTCAAAACATCTTATTAGAGAAAACATTTTGACCCTTTAATAAAATTTATGATTATGTTTCAGGTTAGAGAAGAGTTAAAGTGGGTGTGGAGGACGAGCGACAAGTGTCCCTTACTTCCTGTAGACAGAGATGACTTTTGCAGGTTATCATAAGTCTAAATCTTCCCTCCTATTAAGAATTGATTATAGTTATCGTATGTGATTTTTAGACTGAGCGTTATTTGTAGTACTTACTTTATATGTGATGCTTAGACTGAGCATGATCTGTAATGTTTGATGTTTAGATTAAGCATTATGTAATGTTTGATGTTTAAACTGAGCGTTATCTGTATGTTTTGCTGTTCAAGGTTGATCGGTGCGTATGGAAATGTCTTAGTTGTGGGAGATTCGATTAATCACCTTGTGCAGTGGTCGCTCATCAACAATCTGTTGAGCAACAGGAGCGATCCCGGCGTGGTGGTTGATTCTTCCAATTGCAGAACTTGCCCAAGCTTCGAGGTTTGCGGCGAGGCAGGAATGAAGGGATTCAAGGTTGGATTTGTGAGAAATGATCGAATTTCTACCATCTCCAATATGAGCAGCGACACTTTTAACAATTTCTTAGAGTGGCCATGGTTTCATCTCCTCAAAGAATGGGATATTAGGCTTTTATTCCTCAACAGGGGAGCACATTTTGAAGAAGACGAGATCTATGCGCAGTCTCTTCGCCAAACATTCTCTGTGCTTCACTCTCTCCATCCTGATCTTCTTGTAGTCTTCCGCAACACTCCCCCTGGTATCTTCTACGCTCAGCTTAAACATCACATATGTTTCTATCTTATATTCCTTCTTGCATGTAATTTTAATATGTGCATCCATGAACTTCCACTGATCTTGCAATGATATGTCTTATCAGGACATGTAAACTGTACCAGTTACAGTCGACCCATATCACACCGCCAAGTGATGAAGAAAGGAGAAGATAAGTTTCACTGGTCAGAATTTCGAAGGCAGAACGCTCTGGCAAAGAAAATAGTTGAAGAGTACGAATACATTTATATGGATGTAGATGGAATGTTGAGCAGGAGACCAGATGGACATATCAATCACAAGGATTGCTTGCATTATTGCATTCCGGGCCCTCTGGATTCCCTAGTTGAATTGTTTTACAATATATTAAAATTTCTGACTAAAACAACAAACATCGGTCTGCAATAGCCCTATATTTGTACCAAAGGTGATTCCCCAATCACCTTTATGCGAAAAAGAATGATTGTACCTATTTTTTTTTCCTTTCTGCGAATAAGGATGATTGTAAATTTGTTTGTTGATTAGAACATATATTTCTCTTTATACAATTTAATAAACATAATTTTTTGTTGAAATTTGATATTAAATTTGACATTTACAAATTTATTATTTTAAAAATATATTACTTAGAGATCTTGACTGGAATTTTCTAATATCTAAACCAAATAGTACTCAATTAAAAAAAAAATTTAATTTCTTTTAGATGGGGCGATATGTCATGTCTTTTTTTAAATGTTTTTTTTTTTCTAGAGTTTAGATTGAGGGCATTTGTCACAATTTAATTGAAAATTTACAAATATAATAATAATAATAATGAAGTTATAATAGAATAATAATAATAGAGTTATTAGTCAAGATGTCATGGACTTTTTTAAGATAGGTGTGGTTTTGGAATATTTAGGTTCAAAATATTTATGTTTGAGATTTCTAGGTTTTGAGATCAAGTTTCAAGACTTTGGGGGTTTATCTAGGTTTTTTGGGTTTGAGACTTTTGTTTTTCAAGTTTTAGTGGTGTTTTAGGGCCAATGGAGACAATGAGAGAGGCTACATCCAATGGAGACGAGGCGAGGAAGAGAGTATTGTCTGGTTTGGCTAGAGACTTGGATAGAGAGGCTTAGGGGAACATGTTCTTTAGGTAGGAGCCCCATTACCAATATACTTTTCTTGTTTTCAAGGTTCCCTCATTTGGGGGTATCGGGTTTTGAGATTCCTTGTTATAAGATTCCAACTTTGGAGTTTTCAAGCTTTGATCTTTCAAAATGAAGGTTTCAAGATTTTTGGGTTTCATGGTCTTCAATAGTGAAGTTTCTATTTTTTAGTTTCTATTTCAATTCTTTAGGAGGCTCTTTATATCAATTAATTTTTTTGTCTTTTTAAGGTTTTTAGGATTCAATGCTTTACAGTTTCTAGGTTTTCATATTTGTGTTTCAAGGTTTTAAGGTATTTTTTTATGTTTAATGGATTTTCAAATTCGGGGCTTTTTTCATGTTTTGAGGTTTAGTTTAGGCATCATTTTAATTGATTTCAAATCCAACTTAAAGGATGCCATATTATTATATTTTTTTAAGGTACCTTTACACCACTAATTTAGAGGTTTTGTAACTCCTACTTAACACTAGGCAACTTAAACATGACTTGTTTGGGAAAGGTATATATATGCTTAAAAGATGCCCGAAACACTGACTTAAACGCCAATTTAAACATGCCTTTATAAGCGACTTAAAAATAGTCCTTTGCATCGACTTTATAAGTAATTGAAACATGACTAAAAAAATTTAGCGTTGATTCATTCTAATAGAGATATGTTATGAATTGAAAAATAGCATTACTTTTTTTGAAATTTTTAAGTTATCGGAATGGTTTCCCAACCTATAATTGTAACTTAAAAAATGTAGGGATGACTCATTTTAGTACAGATAACATGAATTGAAAAAAAACACATCTATTTTTTGGAAATTTTAAGTGCTTGGAGTGGTTTACCAACCCACAATCTCATGGAGTGGTTTCTACAATACTAATCTCTAATAGCTCTATGTTGTTTCCCACTTTATGTCATCTCCTATGTTGCACTCAAATATGTTGTTGATGTAATGTTTTTTACTTGGGCTTGGTCACCATGAACTTGTTCGGGTTCACACAACAATGTTTATTTTAGTAGATCCAGACATATTCCAGTGAATCCGGACTCAAGTATTACAAGTTTTGGAAGAAATCTATCTCTTTTTTTTTTTACGTATATTGGATTCCATTTTTGTTTATACTGGATTCCATTATTACTATTGTTAGATTCCATTAGTAGAAATATTGTGTAGTGCCCACCCCTTTCTTAAATTCCTACATTTACTCACTCATTTTATTTACTAGGTTGTAGATATTGATTTAGCACTAGTTATATAATATGTGGTCGCATTATGGATTATTGACATTGATATAATACTATTTAATCATTATATGGTTTTATCGTAAATTTATCTTGTGACATAGGTGGTGTTTGAGGTACGTTTTGTCAATAAACTGTTGTGATACATATTGTTAGTTTCTTGTACCCACGCTATTATGGATACTAACATGATGCAACTTAGATGGATTTTACTAAATATAGGATGGATGCATAACAAACCTATTTCATATTGTGACCATTAATTATGATGATAATGCTTTCAATGTTATCATGGAATAACTTGGATGAATTCTATGTTTTGATCTACTATAGAAACATATGTGACATTTTGGATGGTTATCTCATTTAGATGTTAGTTTCTTTCTGGATTTGGATTGTCAATCATAAGTGAAATAATTATCAATTATTGTATAGTTGGAATGGATATCCATCATTTATTTGGTTGTCGTTATATTGGATTATTTCTCTGATTTATTATTTATCGAGTAGGTATGTTTAATGTGTGAATTGAGTGTGCAAATTACAGGTCACACAGGAGAACATGGGTTTTAGAGTTGCACCTCAAGTTTCACAAGCGGCTGACTGGACCACGTCCTTTAGCCACACATGATCTTTTTGTAGCCTTGTGTGTATGTGGTGTATTCATTTGTAGGACACCATTGGTGATTCCTAATGTATCTATGTTAATTTTAATTTGTTTAAGCCTTGTGATAATCTAGTTTAGGGACCTAATGGTCCCTATATCCATTAGAGTTGTTTTATGTTAATTAATCTTGTTGTTAGTGGTTTGGGACCACCTAATCATCATTTAGGTGGGCCCCACCTCCTCTTATTTTGAGCCACTTTACCCAATCTCGAATTTGGGCTAAATTTGGCATTTGTAAGGGTCTCTTTTCACCTTAGGGGTCTCCCTTACATTGAAATGGACCCCTTGGACCCTATCTATGAGTAGGGGGACTCTTTTCAAGGTCAAATGGGTTTGTCCCTCCCATTTGACTCCTCTCTTCTCACCATCTTGTAAGTATGTTGGTTTTTGAGATTTCTCAAAATTTGAAGTGTGTTGGCTTATTGGATTTTAACGAAATTTTGGAGACTAATTCCTAAATGTGCTTTTGTATTATGTCTATTGGGATTTTGGAATCTTTTGTTAGAGAATGAGATGGATGACACATGTCACCCTCTCATTTGTGAAGATTGGAGTTTGATTCTTTTTTATATACCTCCTCATGGAGAGGGGTATAGACTTTTGCTTGTCATTTTTACTATGAGAGTTAGAGAAAGCTTGGAGCTATGAGCTTGGAGCTTGATGGGAATGGATTTCTTTGGAGAGGGATGACTTGTTTTGAGGTAGGCATCCATGCCTCTCATTTTTTCTTATTAAAGTATGTTGTGTAAAATAAAAATGGATTTTTGAATATTGTATGCTTGCATGTTGTTTTGGGTGTCTTTGTGAATCTTTTTGTTTGCATTTTTCTCCATCCATCCTATGTTGTGGTGGATTTTGGAATTGTAGGGGAAGAGGGAGGAAAGAACCCTCTTACACCACATGGTTTGATGGGAAATCCATGATGATCTTTATTTATTTCTTCCCCTCATATAGTTTGATGTGGAAGATGACTGCTCATATCGTTTGAACCTCATCTTCTATCCTTGTGAAGGAAACCATCTCATGGTTGAAAATGTTTTGAAAATCCTTACTTGGAGGAGGCTTGGAATTTGGGAAGGAGTGATAAGGTGGGATGTATGATTATTATGGATATTCTTTTATGTGTTCCTATGGTTGGTTCACAATATGGCTTATTATGGGCTCCTTGCCAATCTTCCCATTTTGAGGAAAACATGAAGTTCTCCTCTTGTGATTTTGGTGTACTTTTGGTTGTTTTGTATTGAAATGTTGTGTGTGTTGACACCCTTTGTGTCCTCTTACTTGTGCATTCTTGAGGCATGCATTCTATCTCTCCCATGGGCTTAGAGGGAGGATAACATGTCCTCCATTTCTAGAGATGGCATGTGATGATGTCATTTGGTTGGGTGGAAAATTGGGCCTCTTTCTCTTGTGCTTTGAAGAGTTTCATATGGATTTGAAATCTTGGAAAATAGAATTGGAGCATGGAAGAAAAGGTTGGAAAATTTGACATGTTGTTCCCCATTTTGGGGAGGCTTGTCCTCTTACATTTTAAGTATGATTTTGCAGTGGTTTTGTAATATTTGTTATTTCTTCTTATATCTTGAGAAGAAGCTTTGAAATCTTGTAATGAAAATCCTTGTAATCCTTGTTTTTAGGTGAAGCCTTATTATGTGTTCTACTCTTGTAAGAATTTTGCAAAGTCGTAATGAGCCTTTCTTTATTTTATTTAAAAGAATGTAAGAAAGTTTGATTGAATTCGGAGATATATTTAATCCTTGTATTTTATTGAGTTGAAATGTATTTCCTACTTGAAGCATTAATATGTACCTAGCTTTATATTTGTAAAGTTGGTTTTGTGAAAAGAAATCTTGCAATTTCGAGACACTTCTTGTTAGTGTAAAGTGATTTTATTTGTTGTGATTTATTGTCAAAAGGAAAAGAAAATAAACTATTTGTTTTGAACTATTTACTTGTGATTTCTAAGTCAAAGTATTTGAATATAATTATAAAGAAGGTTCTTTTAAAATCTGAAATTTTATGGTTAAGTTTGTAAGTAAAAGGTTCATTGATTTCTTCTTCAGATTTGTTTTAAAAGAAAAAAAAAGAGAGAGAATGTATATGTTTTTATATTCAAGGTTTAGGCCTCTATTATGTTATTTCTACATGATAATGTATGTTCTAAAAGAAATCTAATTCTCTTATTGGTTGAGGTCTGGTGAAATGAGTTTTGGTTCTTATATGTATCTTAAACTATACCTTCATTTGTTAAGATTTACCTTATGGAGTTAAATCTGAAATAATTTAAATAACATTTAATAATGTTTCCTTCTCTAGTGGATTTGTGTATTGGTGTTAAATCTCTGCTTTATATGTCTTTTAAATAAATCTACATATTTGAGGATAAAATGATTTAATCAAGAAAATATTGAAATAATGAGTGCCATATTTTAACCCTTGTATGTATATATAAAATGCATTTGTATATAATATTTCTATTATTAACATCTTATTAAAAATGCTATTATATATAAATATTAATATATGCATTTACTTGTAACAATGATTTTAATAAACCAAAAGGAAAATCGGTTATGGTGATTGGTTTTGAAATTAAAAAAAATAAAATTTGGGGGGGGGGGGGGGGGGGGGAGGGGAGTGGCATGCCCCCCCGCCCCTAGAGGTAACCGGGTCTGGTGTGGTTGTAACCACACACCACACACACACACAAACCATGACCCCTTGCACACTCAGCCACCCCCATTACACATAGTCGTTCCCCCTGCCATGGCCACATAACCCTACTTGTAAGGGTTAGATCCACCTGGGATTTATGAAATGTTTGGAAATGTGTGTGTGTGTGTGTGTGTGTGTGTGTGTGTGTGTGTGTGTGTGTGTGTGTGTGTGTGTGTGTGTGTGTGTGTGTGTGTGTGTGTGTGTGTGTGTGTAGGGTTTTATATATATTCAACTTTGCATGAACCAAGAAATCTGGTTACCGCCAAATCAAAAATAATATATATGAGAACAAAAACAAAACAAAAATATCTTGAAACCCTAGGTAGGAGAAGAAAAAATATATAATAAATATGAAAATATAGAGAGTATAGATATGAAAAATGATATAACCCCTCGTGATACATTGTTCACTGGAGCCATTCAACGATTTCGGTCAGGGGTGAGCTGCCTACTCTATCTATAGGTCATTCCATCTATCTACTATGGGGTGGGTTGGCTCATTCTATTGGACGAGTGCCTAAAGGCTAAAGGCCCTGACGTCAAATGAGATATGTCTCTGTATCTGGAGGGGGCCTATCTATATATCTAGATAGAGGGGGCTTTATATATCTCTCCCCCTCCACCGAGAGGTGGGGCCTAGCTGATCTAGAATTGATAATAAGAAATAGAAAATTGTTCCCTTCAATGTAGTTTTGGCAAAGTGGAATGGAAATATCCTCCATGAATATTCCTCTTACTCCTCCTCCCTCCTTGCAAAAACCTGTGCAAATGGAGAAAAAAAGAAAATAAAAGATATAAAGAAAACATAATGGAGGATTAGGGTTTTTAGGAAATACCTAAGATCAAAGGTAGAAAATAGAAGAATCGAAGGGCTCAAATTTGACCCTCCAACTTTTAAAATTATGGGAATAGATGTTTTAAATGGGTTGGATGAAAATGAATAAGTTGGGGTAATTTAATCAAATGGGAACCTATGGGATTTTATCAGAGGCCATGGTGGATTTATTTTAATAATATGGCATTTAAGAAATTGGTTGAATAAACAAAGGCTTAACATGGGTGCATTTAAGGGGGATAAAATATTTACTTTGGGATTTAAGAAAATATTTAAATAAATAAACATTCGGCACAAGTTAGTATGATAGCCGAATGATCCTTTTTGAATTTAAATTAAATCTAGATAAAGGTGTAGTTAACCTGGAAGTAATTTTGAAAAATAGAAAAATTGAACTACACAGCTGGACATTTACAGACATCCTGTCCCGGTTTCGATTCTCATTGCCTCCCGCGAAATATTTTTTTTTAGGAAAATGAGTACGAAGAAAGAGAGGGAGAGCCATGTTTATATCGCTAAGTTAGCCAAGTAGGTTGAGCATTATGATGGAAAAACTAATTTTCGGGGAGCGATGGAAGGAAAAGTAGTGAAGCTGGTGAAAGGCGTGAGCGGCCTTGGCCATAGAAGGGTTTTGACTGTGCATCAAGGAGAGCCGCTCAAGCATGGCCAGGTAAAAGGGGGGATGCATCCGGATAATAGAGAAAAGGGTAGTGGCGATAAGCCTAGGTCTACAGAGGAGCCATGCCCTAACCCTAGGGTAAAATCTATTGACTCACCTGTGACAGGGAGTGTTGGATCTGGCAAGAATTTTAACAAGATTAATGGGGGAACTACATGCATTATAGGCCTGTCTCATTCACATAAATCCACTTCATTTAAAGATATACTAGAAAATTGGGGCTGTCAACTTCCTGGTTCAAATCCTCCGAGCAAGCAGACCTACTTGGTCGATCTGGTTGAGGATATCCCTTCTTTTATCATATAGAACCCCAAAGTGGAGGAATACTACAAAAATATGTCTTGGGATGCTATGATCGGAAGATTAAATGGATTTTGGCCTTCCTCCTCTGCTCTTTTTCAATGGATCTTCGAAAAATAGACTAACAAATGTGAAATCTCTCTTTGCTCCAAGGCATTTTTTGCTGTCCATTTTAGGGAATCTGAGGATTATCAGCGCTGCTTTTCAAAGGGCCCGTGGTTCGAGGGGTAACCTAGGTTAGTTTTAATATTGTTGGTACCCAAATTTAATCTCCTTCAAAGACCGAGCAACATCATGGATTTTGACAGGACACTCAGAGGCAGATAGATAATCATGTATGTCATTTTGTAGCTGGGGAAGCAATCTATCTGACTTGTTAGCACTCAGGTTTCGAAAGGAGTGGGTAGCACCTTAAAAGGATGTGATCTGATCCTAACTATTTTAGGTTGTGCCTTTCAACCAAGGTAAGAGAACCTATTTTGTAACCTCTTTTATTGAAGAACAATGATAAATCCTTCTTTTGCATAAATTTTATAGAGAAGACCTTGGGAAAATATGATCAACACACCAAATCTGACTCTCACGAGTTGTCACTTCCAGATCATGGAGATATTTTCACAACAAGGAAAAGGTTACTAAAGACATTTGGGACCCTGATTGCTTCTGCATGTTTTGGTAACAGAGATTATGCATTTGTATGCACACAGGACAAATAGGGGTAGTACAGGTAGGATTGGTTGTTTTTGAATAAATTTTTGGTGGGAGGTGGGGCAGGATGAACTTGATTCACCAGATCCTTGAGGAATCTTACAAAATGGAAGGTTAAACCAACATAATGCCACAGAATAGCTAAAATGTTTCTTTAACTAGAATATGTGCTTCAATGAAGGCCCAAATTAGCACTTTTTCACACAATCTTTGAGATTTTATCACGAAGGCTCGAGTTAGAAAATCCAACAAAGCATCAAGATCTGAGTCAAATCATGCCTAAGGTACACCCAGAGGCTTACAGACAATCTCTGTCAACAGATGAAAGAAAAGTGATTTTAAATCATTTATTCCAATCCCAGATGAAAGATCTTCTAAGAAATGAAATTACAGATGCCACTAAACTGTCACAAGGATTGAGGCCTGTGTGATTGAATCAGATTTTAATACAAGATTGCAACAAAAACAAGAAAAACTACTCACATACATTCAGAAATAAAACAAACACATTTTGCTCAAGACAACATAGAATAAATCAAATTTGATTAAATCTATTAGTAGGGAAAAGTTTCTAGAATAGTCTCAGAGCTTGTCAATGGCTGTACATTTGCAACCACCTTGACATGATCAGATTTAATACAAAAGAGATATACAAGCTTCTCAAATGGCTTCTCAAAATGATGGGCTTTGTCAAGATTTTTCTATTAGAAAATTCAGTCCCGACCCCTAACACTCCAACCATTTACATGAAAAATTTGTGCCATTTATAACATTTACAATAGAGCCCCTTTCCCCCCAAAAAATATAGACCTTGAGTGCTACCAGTGCTTGTCATGATCACGATCACGATTCCCAGAATCAGATCTATAAAAAGTTGTTAGGTGCTCGAGGGGGCAGATCTCATCGAATATCTCCCACATTCAACTCCTTCCTCTGGTAGATCACTCTTTCTTCAATTTTCCAACCACTTCCGCCCCTAATCTGTCAAATCTGGCTCCTTGCATGCTTGGGAGAAGAAAAATGGAAAATTCGATCGAGCACGATAGTCAGACCATTTTAATGGCGAAAGACATCTTCCAAATCTCCCCACCAAACTCAGATATCAACATTAACTCCCCTCTCTGCCTGGCATGTAGGAGATACCAAGAAATCATGAAGACTCACACTTCCAGGTGTGTTTCAGTAAAAATGGGGGGAAAATCAGATTCAGACTCTCGGCTGCCATTGATCTTTACTTTGAATTTGGGCCATCCACGTGGAAGATTCAAACTTAAAAATAGACCTGGGGGTTTCCTCTGACTTTTTACAACTTTTGGAAAAATGGAAAAATTTCACATTTTGTTCTGCATCTCCGCCCTTAAGAAATGAGCCTGACATGTGTCCTGAGGTGGGTCCCAAAGGAACCGTGGATAAATTCTGCCATTTGACCCTCTTTTTGGAAAAAGGAAAATTTTCCAAGTTTTCCCCGCAGCTCCGCCCTTCCACTTCAAGTTTCCAATGTGGGTCCCAGTGGAACCACGCTTCCTTTTTTACTTTTAACTCTTTTTCCCACAAAGGGAAAATTTTCCAAATTTCCTCCAAAGGCCCACACCTCCGCCATTGACTGGAGCAAGCTTTGACCTTTCTTCCATCGGGCTTGTGGGCCATTTTTGATATCTTAACCCTTTTGAGCATAAGAGGACAAAAATTCTAAGTTGCCTCCGATGGTCCGCTTCCCCACTCCTTTTGACTTGTCAAACTACCACGTGTCACTATGGTGCACCTTGAGATGGTCCCCAAAAATTGAGACCTTGAATGAGCGTGGGCTTGCCACATGTCCTGGCCTGGTAAAATTTGTTTGAAGGCTCGAAGCTCAGTGGAAGGTGCCAAGTGTCATGCTCTGAGGTAGTCTCCTTTGGCCATTGAAAATTCCAAGCAAAATGCAAAGTGAGCGGAGGCCTCCAAGTGTCCTCCTGGCACTTCTTTAAAAGACTCTGAGTGAGCACGGGCTCGCCATGTGTCCCTGTTCTCCGCCAAACTATTTTAGCTACATAAAATTTATCTAATTCTAGGAAAAGTAGCGGAAACCTCCACGTGTCCTCCCGGTGCTACTCCAAGGCCAAACCAAAAAGTAGATCTTCAAACGAGCGTCGTTCCTCCACGTGGACACATTTTTAAGTTGAGGTGATTCATAGAAATTTTGAAGTACCCAGCTGAGCCACATCCAACCAAAAGGTGCCACGTCCCCTGTTGATGCAAGGATGTAAATTTGACTGGGAGAAACACCCGTCAAACCATAAAATATAAAAAAATGATCATTTGAGCCTGAAAATGAAAATTTCTCCAAGGACAGAGAATTTAGAAATGTTACAAGGCTCAAATACGTCCATCAGAGACACATCCATTCATTTTTCTTCAAGTATTTAGTGAAGAAACGATGAGGAAGACAAATCCTAGCCGTGGAGAATGGAAAATATGGGAGAACTCGAGTTTTTAGATGAACAGAGAATGGGAGACCCAAATTACAGACCTTTTCTAGAGGAACAAAGAAACAAGGAGAAAACCATGGACCCATAAGTGATCTATGACCCATGAACAGATTAAAAATGGCAACAAAGATTAACCAGGCACAACACGGGGAAAAAGAAAGTGACAGAGGCCATAAATCGATAGATTTTCAAAGGCAAACTGGGGTGAGACTATTTTGAGCACCAACATCGGCTCCGACTCGGGGATGGGCACTCCCCATGAGTGCCACAAGAAAAAAGGTAGACCAAGTGCCAAAATATCCATTGGGAAATAAGTCAATTTACAGAGTAGAGAAATAAAGCCATCTCCAAAAATGAAACAGAGAAACCAGCAAAAACAGGTCACCGAGGACCAGAACGAACAAAAACACAAAAGACAAGAGACAAACAACAAACTATACATTGTACACAAGATTTTTTCCTTGATTTCAGGGGAATCAATCCAAGAAATGCTTCAAATGCCTACCATTAATAGACAATTCAAGCAGTTCACCATCTAAGTCCTTGAGGAAGAAGGTATGCTCACCAATCCTGATATCAATGGAGTAAGGGCCCATCCATAATGAGTCAAACTTGCCATGCTTGCCCTTATCCTCATGTCTGCTATCCCATAGCAGCACAAGATCTCCAACATTGAAGGCCCTAGGAGTGACCTTCTTGTCAAATAACTTCTTCAGCCTTGCTCTGAACTTTACATGCCTCTGGTGGGATGCCCTCCTCTCTTCATCAAGTTCAACAATCTGGTTAATGCAAGCATCATAGGGACCTACCTCTTGATCCTCCAGTTATTGAATGAAATGATATGAGGATAATTGCATATGCAGGGGTAGCAGGGCCTGAGTTCCATACACCAACTCAAATGGACTCTTTCCAGTGGCTCTTTTAGCAGTGATCCTATCTACCCAAACAACAAACTTCAACTTTTCACCCCACTTTCTCTTGTTTAGCTCCAAGGTTCTTCTGATAATCTTCAGCAAGTTTTTGTTACTGGACTCAGCTTGTCCATTTCCTTGGGGATTGTAATTGGAGGCATATGTCAAGTTGATCCCATACTCCTTGCACATTTCCATCAAAGGTTTAGCTCTAAAGCTCATGGCATTGTCAGCAACAATCTTGACTAGCACCCCAAACCTGCAGATGATATGGTTCAACAGAAAATCCATGACAATTTGGTGTGTTGCTCTTTTGGTGGGGATTCCTCCACCCACTTGGTGAAATAATCAGTGGCTACAAGAATCCACTTATGGCCAACACTTGAAGGGTCTGAAATCTCACCAATGAAATCCATTCCCCATTGCTTGAATGGAGCTTCAATTGATACAGGCTGCAAAGGAAGGGAGCCTGAAGCTTTCAGTCTTCCAGAGAAGCATTGGCAACTCTCACATCTTCTAACCAAAAGAGTTGTATCCCTGAAGAGAGTTGGCCACCAATAACCAACCCTCAGGATCTTGTGTGTTGTGACTCTTGTAGCAAAATGTCCCCCACATACTCCTCCATGGAGATCAACAATTATCTTGGGGGCTTCTTCTTCAGTAATGCATCTTAAGAGGACTCCCTTTGGGTTCTTCCAAGCCAACCCATAATCAGTAATGACATATTTCTGGGAGGCCAACTTAAGATCCCTTTTCTAGTTCTTACTTAAATGCTCAGGGCAGTATAAGTGTCTGAGATAGAAAATCACATCCTTGTACCACTCAGAACTCATCAACCTTTCAAAAACACCTGCCCTTTCTTCTTCTACCTCATTTACCTCAATAGTTTGCAAGTTTCTCTCAGCCATAAGCTTAGCCAAGCCCAAACCTCTCACCAACTTCGTGGTTTGGATATCCATATCATATTCTTGCAACTTGTTCACCCACCTGCATATTTTTCTTGAGACCTCCATCTCTGACAAGATGTCCTTCACCATGGTGTGGGGAACATAAGCAACCACTTTAGAACTTAGAATGTAAGGTCTAAAAACCTTTGTTGCTTTTACCAAGGAAAATTCCTGCTTTTCCATGATAGTGTACTTTAGCTCAGCCCCCTGCAAGGCCTTACTGAAAAAGGCAATTGGCCTCTCAGCCCCTTCATCATCCTTCTGCAGCAGGATAGAAGCAATAGTGTTCTCTGAAGTAAAAGGAAAATAGTTGGAAAGGCTTCTTATAATCTAGAGCTGCCAAAACAGGGGCATGTTTTAATGCCTCCTTGATTCCACTGAAGGCTTGGATGACAACCTCCTCCCATTTGATGACCTGGTCTTTCTTCAGCATGGAAGTGATTGGAATGGTCAACTCAACAAAGTTTGATATGAATCTTCTGATGAAGTTTATCTGCCCAAAGAAGGACTGAATTCCCTTCTTGGTTCTTGGGATTGGGACCTTGCTGATGGCCTCTACTCTTTCTGGATCAATCATCACTCCTTGTGACACAATGTGACCAAGAAACTTTTCCTTCTGCACTCCAAAATGGCACTTCTTTGGATTGAGTGAGATGCCATATTCTCTACATCTTATCAACATCTTCTCCAAGTGCAGCAAGTGGTCACTTCTCTTTCTAGAAAACATAGTCACATCATCCTGGTAGACAACAATAAACTCATTGATGTAACCAACAAAAGCAACATCCATTGCTCTTTGGAAGGTGGCTCCAACATTCATCAGACCAAAGGGCATCCTGACATACACATATGTTCCCAAGGAGTAGTAAAGGCTGTCTTGATCCTTTCTGATTCCTTCACCACAACTTGGTTATAACCAGAGAAACCATCCAAGGTAGAGAGCAATTCAGACCCAGTCACTAACTACAGCATGTTCTCCATATTTGGTAAAGGATAATTATCCTTCATTGATGCTCTATTCAAATTCCTAAAGTCCACACATAACCTGATATCACCATTCTTCTTTCTTACTGGTACTAGGTTTGCAACCCAAGAAGAATACCTAGTGGGCTGAATAATCCCTCCATCTCTCAACTTCTTCAGTTCCTCTTGCATCTTGAGAGATAAGAGTGGGTTGATTGGCCTCTGTTTCTACCTAAATGGATTTGCATTAGACTCCAAGGGAATCTCATGCTGAAACAGGTCCTCTTTGCATGCTTTTAGTTCAAAATAGGTCCAAGCCATGCAATCTTGGTATTTCTTCAACAATTGGATGTATGATTGCTTCTCCTCCTTGCTGAGATTGCTGCCTAACCAAATTTTCCTTGGCTTCTCCTTTGTGCCAAGGTCATGCTCCTCAATATCCCTTGAGGCTTCCATGCATCTGTTAATAATGTGATCAACATTATCAAAATTGGACTCAAGAGCAACCAGTCCTCTAGGAATGGTATTGGTTTTTAGCTGGATGATGCCCTTGCCAAACAAGGTTTCTTTTCCTTCTGTTGTACATACCATTGGCTCCAAATCAATGCATTGATCAGCAAACTCTCCCTTGTTCTGCAGAAATCTTCTGATCTGAGCATCATCATCAAAAACCTACCAATGTTTAATGTTGTCAGGGACAAAAGGTCTTGTCAATACCTCAACATCATATTCACAATATGGGGACATTTACAATTGTCAAAACAAGACCCCAAAACTGCAAGCTTTTCTGCCAAGTCATTGAATTTCCTATCATGATGCACTATGTTGAATGAATCAAACATCTCAATAAGATCCCAAACTACATGTTTATACTGTTTCATTCACTGATTCTTTGTGGCATACAATTTTCTGACTTGTTTTACAATTAATTATGAGTCTCCTTTGACAATGATGTCCTTGATACCATATTTCCAAGCAATTCTTAAACCCAACAATAGTGCCTCATACTCAGCAATGTTTTTGGTGCACTCAAAGTTGAGTTTGAAGGAAAAAAACAAATTTTTCCTTGACCAGGAGAAAGTAGAACAACACCAGCACCATTCCCAAACTTGGAGCAAGCTCCATCAAATAATAGAGTCCAAGGAGAGTCTACTTGTCCAAGACACCTGCATTCCTCAATCTTGTGCTCCTTTCCATTAACAGAAAATCCTACAAAGTTGTTTACATCAACATTTGTGTACAATACTTCATAGGATGCATTGTTGGGATCCTCAATAAGATGCAACATTTTCTTTTCCCCATACAACCTGACAAGGATTCCTTCAATTGGAATCGTGGACCATAGGACATATCCATTTAGACACTCCCACCAACAATTGCAACCCATTTTCTTGACAATAGTATGCCCCACTTTGCTAGGCAATCAACAATGACAACATCAAGTTTTAAATTTTTTACCTGGGTAAGTTGTAAGTTGCAAGGTACTCCACCAAACCCTTTACCCCATCCCAACTATTGGAACTTCTCTAGAGTTCATGGCAAGTGCACTTCCCCATATGCTGTTGTCACTTTGATGTTTAGCTCATTCATGACTTCCAAGAGGCATGACATTGCATGATGCCCCTAAGTCAAACATGCAGTTGTGCAGTAGTCTGTCTCTATGTGATTAAAGTGGTGAAGAATGGATCCACATTTATGTAAGAGTCCACCAAGGATGTCCCAGAATAGACCTCAAGGGCAGTTCATCTTAGCTCCTTTGATGCTGGTGGTGTCTTCTAGTTCTTGCAATGACTGGTAGAGGATTCTCCAAAATGTTTATGTTTCTACCTAGGGTAGTCTTCCCTCCTTTTAACCCCAAGTATTCAAGTGCTCTATTTTTATGCTCAGGGATCCTAAGCAGCTCAAAAAATTGGAATAAAGACTTTGATTTGACTCAGAACTTGGGCGATATCATATTGGATAATCTTTGACAAGGTAGTGTTGGAAGGAAAGCTAACACACTCATTAGGTGGTTTATGAATTTTTTAGCAACTTGGGCATGAGGAGGGGTATGATTTTTGTTTGGAACTGCATAGGCCTTTTGGCAGGTGCATCTTTCTTAGGAGCGTCCTTAGGAATATTAGAAAGTAAGGGAGCTTTTGGATTCACTTGAGGTCCATGTATCTTTGACAACCTTACTTCTTGTGTTATATTCCTTCTCTTGAGCCACAAAATCAATCATCAGGAACTGCCTGTCCTCCTCAGATGGAATTTGTGGAGCATACTTCTTAATCATTAGAGCCCTGTAAATATTCACATTCATTATTGTGAAATTCACAATCCTGTACAGTATCTTTTACGGCGGTCACGCTTTCTGATGAGTGGGTCAAGGGGGTTCGGGGGGGTGAAGCCCCCGAAGCTTGTTATGTTTATGGAGCCTGTTTTCATGTTAGAGTTTGGTACACCTTCCATGTGTTACACTCGAGATATTTTTACGGCAGTCCCGCTCGCCAGTGAGCGGGTCAAGGGGGTTCAGGGGGGTGAAGCCCCCGAAGCAAATTTTCATGGGTGGTTTATTAACCCATGGGTAATGGGTAACCATTATGGGCTATTTTTGGGCCCATGGTTTTTCGGTACCCATTGTTTTGTAAAACCGCCTCTTTGGCTACCTATTGATATACTTATAAATAGATGGACATACAATAGGATTTATATGAGTGTGTTTTGTGAAGGTGAATTGAGTGTGTGTAAATTCAAGTGTGAATTCGGGAGGGTTTGTTGAGCGCAGCTCCAAACAAGATCTGATTATTGTAATTGTGAAGACTGTTGGCTTGTAATAAAATCTGAGCAAGTGTTCTTGGTGGATGTGGGCCCACATTGGGTGAACCACATTAAATATTGTCTTCGTGTTGTGCATTATTTCATTTTTGTAATTCTATTCATACTTCTTATTATTGTGATTCTGAGGAATTATTCCGCATTAGATATTATTAATTCCTAACAATTGGTATCAGATCCTGGTTTGGTTTTCTTGAAGTGTTGAATCACAGGGAAAGTTTTTAGCTTGAGTGGGAGCTATGGCAGATGATGGAAGATCTAGGGTTGATAAATTCAATGGAAAGAATTTCAGTCTTTGGAAGATGCAGATGGAAGATTACCTTTATCAGAAGGATCTTTATACTCCGTTGTCTGAGAAGGTGAACAAACCCTCGAGTATGACAGATGCGGAATGGGATTTGTTGGATAGGAAGGCACTTGGGACAATCCGGCTGTGTCTTGCATCTTTGGTATTATTTAATGTTTCAAAGGAAAAGACTACAAAAGATCTAATGGATGCATTAGGGAAGTTGTATGAAAAACCCTCTGCCTCTAACAAGATATTTTTAATGAAAAATTTGTTTAATATGAAGATGTCTGAGAATAGTTCAGTAGCAGATCATTTAAATGATTTCAATACGGTTGTGAATATGCTAGCTTCGGTTACAATAGAATTTGATGAAGAAGTTAGGGCTTTATTAATTCTGTGCTCTTTACCTAAGAGTTGGAATAGCCTGGTAATGGCGGTAAGCAACTCGGTTCCAGCTAACTCAAAGTTGAAGTTTGAGGATGTTGTAGGGGTGATTCTAAGCGAGGAAATGCGAAGAAAAATCTCTGGGGAATCTTCTACTTCAGGGAATGCTTTGACAGTGGAAACTAGAGGGAGATAGAAGAATAGAGGAAACCGTGGAAAATCAAAAGATCGGGCAAGGTCAAAATCCAAGAGCAAGATTGTATGTTGGAATTGTGGAAAGTCTGGGCATGCAAAGAAGGACTGTTGGGAGCTTTGGGATAAGAAGAAACAACAGGAAGAAAACAAGGAGGTAAATGTGGCATCGGGTAATGTATGCCAGGATGCTTTGATTCTTTCTTTGCATAATATTACTGAATCTTGGGTTTTAGATTCAGGGGCTTCTTTTCATGCTACTCCACATAGGCATTATTTTGTTGATTATGTTCAAGGGGATTTTGGGCATGTTTTTCTTGGTGATGATGAGCCTTGCAGTATAGTTGGAAAAGGTTCTGTTCAGGTTAAGATGCAGAATGGGAATACATGGCTATTGAAGGATGTCAGACATGTGCCTACATTAAGGAGAAATTTGATATCGGCGGGGCAATTGGGAAGTGATGGTTGTACTGTGATATTTACAGCTGACTCTTGGAAGGTTACCAAGGGTGCTCTTGTGGTGGCAAGAGGTAAGAAGGTTGGAACCTTGTATTTAACCACTGATAGTACTAATGATTGTAATCTTGTGGCTTCAGATGTAGATACAACATTATGGCACTATAGGCTTGGTCATATGAGCCATAAGGGCATGGACATCATAAAGAAGAATTTTCCTGGATATACAGAAACAGGTTTGGATTTCTGTGAGAACTGCATATATGGGAAATAAAAGTGAGTAAGGTTTCTCAAGGTTAGACCTACGAAGAAAGAGAGTAAGTTAGAGCTGGTACATTCTGATGTGTGGGGGCCAGCTCAGGTATCATCTCTTGGGGGTTCAAGTTATTATGTTACTTTTATTGATGATGCAACAAGGAAAGTTTGGGTTTATTGTATTAGAAACAAATATGATGTATTTGATACTTTTGTTAAATGGAAAGCCTTGGTAGAGAATGAAACATGTCTTAAGTTAAAATGTCTCAGGTCAGATAATGGAGGGGAGTATTGCAGCAATGAATTTGATGATTATTGTTCTAAGAATGGAATCCGTAGGAAAAAGACGGTTCCAGGAACCCCGCAAGCAGAATGGGTGTCAGAAAGGATGAACTAGAACAATAATGGAATGTGCTAGGAGCATGAGGATACATGCAGGACTGCCTCTTTATTTTTGGGCAGAAGCGGTGAGCACAGTTGTGTACTTGATAAACAGAGGACCCTCAAGTGCCTTGGATGGAGGCATACCTGAGGAGGCTTGGTACGGTAAGAAAGTTGATTACTCATTTCTTAGAGTCTTTGGATGTGAGGTGTTTGTTCATATTGACAAGGATGATAGGACCAAGCTAGAGGCTAAATCAGAAAAATGCACTTTTATTGGTTATGGTGGTGATGACTTTGGATTTAAATGTTGGAGTATTAAGGACAAGAAAATCATTCGGTCTAGGGATGTGGTCTTTAATGAGAAAGTCATGTATAAGCAACAGTTGCAGGAAAACAAGGAAGAATCCAAGAAAGAATATGCAGTGGTAGAGGATCTTCCGGATGGGAAAGTGACCCATGAATCAATTCAGGAACCTACTCAACAGGAACCCCAAACTCCTACAGTGAGGAGGTCTTCTAGGGTAAGAAAAGAACCTGAATGTTTTTCTCCTTCTCTTTATTATTTATTACTCACTGATAGTGGAGAGCCAGAGAGCTTTGATGAAGCAATGCAGGTAGATGCTAGTAAGAAGTGGGAGCAAGCCATGGATGAGGAGCATAAGTCTCTCATGGAGAACCAAACCTGGGATTTAGTGAAGCTACTGAAAAGCAAAAGAGCATTATAGAACAAGTGGGTGTACAGAGTAAAGTTGAAGGAGGAAAGAAAAGATATAAGGCCCGGTTGGTGGTCAAGGGGTTTGCACAGAAACAAGGTATAGATTTTGATGAGATTTTTTCTCCTGTAGTAAAAATGACTTCTATTAGAATTGTTCTTGGAATAGTGGCAGCAGAAGACTTGCACTTAGAACAGTTAGATGTAAAGACTACATTTCTCCATGGTGATTTGGAGGAGGAGCTATATATGCAGCAACCAGAAGGATATGAAGTCAAAGGTAAAGAGGAGACGGTGTGCAAACTGAAGAAGAGCTTGTATGGCCTGAAACAAGCTCCACGTCAATGGTATAAGAAGTTTGATAGCTTCATGATGGAGCAAGGTTATATTAGATGTCATTCTGACCATTGCGTGTATACAAAGAAATTTGAGGATGGAAGTTATATTATCCTGTGTTTGTATGTTGATGACATGTTGGTTGCAGGTAAAAACATGTAGGAAATAAAAGTACTCAAGAAACAGCTAAGTGAATCCTTTGATATGAAGGATTTGGGGGTAGCCAGACAAATCCTTGGTATGAGGATAACTCGGGATAGGAAGGAACGAAAGCTGACTTTATCTCAGGAAGAGTACATTAAGAAGGTATTGGATAGGTTTAACATGCAGGATGTTAAACCGGTTGGGACTCCTTTGGCAGGCCATTTTAAGTTATCAAAGGAGCAGTGTCCCAAGACAGAGCAGGAAAGAAACCAGATGTCCAAGGTACCTTACTCATCAGCGGTTGGTAGTTTGATGTATGCTATGGTGTGCACTAGGCCTGATATTGCCCATGCAGTGGGAGCTGTGAGTAGATTTATGAGTGATCCAGGTAAAGAGCATTGGCAAGCAGTAAAGTGGATCCTTCGGTATTTGAGAGGGACCATGGGGACAATTTTGTGCTACAGTGGATCAGACACCACTTTACGTGGTTATGTAGATTTAGACATGGCTGGAGATGTAGACAGCAGGAGGAGCACGACAGGTTATATTTACACTGTAGGTGGGACAACAGTGAGCTGGATTTCATGACTACAGAAGCTGGTGGCTTTGTCAACCACGGAGGCTGAGTATGTTGCTGCCACAGAGGCAAGCAAAGAGATGATTTGGTTACAACAGTTGCTTGAGGAGTTGGGGCATAAGCAGGAGGAATGTAAGCTACATAGTGATAGTCAGAGTGCTATACACCTAGCTAAGAACTCTGCTTTCCACTCCAGGATGAAGCATATACAGTTGAGATATCACTTCATCAGGACAACTTTGGAGGAAGATAAGTTGAAGTTGGAGAAGATTCATACCAGTCAGAATCCTGTAGACATGATGACCAAGGTGGTCACAAGGGATAAACTAAAGCTATGTTCAGCTTTGGTTGGCCTTCGCAGATGACAGTGAAGGGTTGAGAAGCTTGCTCAGTGGAAATCAGTCTCCAAGTGGGAGATTGTTATGTTTGTGGAGCCTGTTTTCATGTTAGAGTTTGGTACACCTTCCATGTGTTACACTCGGATATTTTTACAGCGGTCCCGCTCGCCAGTGAGCAGGTCAAGGGGGTTGAAGCCCCGCCAATCGATGGGGGGGTCAGGGGTGAAGCCCCCAAAGCAAATTTTCATGGGTGGTTTATTAACCCATGGGTAATGGGTAACCGTTATGGGCTATTTTTGGGCCCATGGTTTTTTGGTACCCATTGTTTTGTAAAACTGCCTCTTCGGCTACCTATTGATGTACTTATAAATAGATGGACATACAATAGGATTTATATGAGTGTGTTTTGTGAAGGTGAATAGTGTGTGTGAATTCAAGTGTGAATTTGGGAGGGTTTGTTGAGCGCAGCTCCAAACAAGATCTGATTATTGTAATTGTGAAGACTGTTGGCTTGTAATAAAATCTGAGCAAGTGTTCTTGGTGGATGTAGCCCACATTGGGTGAACCACGTTAAATATTGTCTTCGTGTTGTGCATATTTCATTTCTGTAATTTTATTCATACTTCTTATTATTGCGATTCTGAATAATTATTCCACATTCGATATTATTAATTCCTAACACAGACATCATCATCATTTTCATCAGCTCAAAATCTTGTTGTTGTATGAGAGATAGAACAGGTCTATTCACAAGGAGCACTTATCACCTCATGCTAGGCACTAAGAGATCTTCATCACAAGGAGCATGAGGCATAAAACATTTGTCACACCAATCAATGACATCTGTCTCCTCCATAATAACAACTTTGGCAGCCAAAAGATCAGGCATCATTCTGTTTTCCCTGCCTTGGGGCTTCTTGTTTCCAAATCCAATAGGTCCTTTGCCTCTATCATCAGATCTTTGGTGATTTAAAATCCTATCTTGGCCTTGTTGCTTATGTTGACCTTGTGTGTTCTGCCCAATTCCCTTCTCAGCCTGGGCTAGTTTGTAGGAAATTTCTTTGACAGCCCTTGCTAAAGTTTTCACAACTTTATACAAATCAGCAGTCTTTCTTATTTGAGGATTTTCTGAGGTTAACCAGCTTTACACCCTCCCTTTTTGGAGGCTTTCAAATTGGCTTGATGTTGTTCTCTATTTGCAGAGCCATGGTGAAGGCCTGCCTCAAATTTTTGGGGTTCTTGTCTCTCAAGTAATATGCAGCCTTTTTATCAAATGCATCAGAATATTTGATCAAACATGACTCATCACAAGGCCTTATCCTAACAGGAAATATCCTCGAGGTCTTATTAAACCTTGTGTTGAAATCATGTACTGAATCATTAGGATTATTTTTTATGTTTTCAAATTATGTCAAAAGAAACCTAGGGTCAATTCTATCACCATACTGCAATCTAAATGCATTACTCATCTTAGTCCAAGAATCAATAGAGTTATCTGGCAATGCTTTATACCAGTCCTTGGCATCCTCTTCTAAGGTATGGATAAATAGCTTGATATATACATCTTCATGTTCAATCTCAAAGTCTTCCATCATATTGATAAAAAGCTTTAGATGCTAATCACCAGTAATAGCATTGTTCCCTTGGAACTTTGGTAGTTTGTTCCTTACATCTTGAGGAACTGCATTTGGATAATCCAACCATTCCCACAAAATTTATAGGTACAAAGGTGTTTACAACAAAAGGGGGTCTCGGTGGGGGCTGGGCCATGTTGATTCAAGAAGGTGACCCTGGAGGGGTGAAATTTTGATAAGGGGTTGAGGGTCCTTGGAACACAGGAGTATAATTTTCAAAATGGATACCCCCCAAAGTCCTTGTCTCTTGGAAATCCCTATCAACCTTATAAAAGACATGTGAAAAATTTGAAGCAAACTGTTCAAAATAAAATGAAGGCCCTTCTCCAGCTAGAGAATTCAATTCCATAAAGAGGTTTCCTGATTCAGAGTCACTTGAATGGTAGTCTTCAATGATAGGTTGATCACTTTCATTAATGGAGATCCATCTTCTTGTCTGTTGTTCTCCCACAACTCTCTAGGATTTTTTTCCTTCTAATTTTGCTTTTCCTAGCCCTGGAAACAATGTCCTAGCAGGATCCCTAGCAAAGAAAGATTTTCTTCCTTCCAACTTTGCCAATATTAGTAACAAATCTGACTTTGACACAGTTTTAAGACACTGGTGCTCATTAAAAATTAGACCAACAAGAAGTCACCACTAAGGATTTCCACCCTAGTTGTGCAAATGCACTAAATATGATCTGTCAAATGTCTGTTAATGCTAGAAACTGGAAATGAAAATATTCTAACCTTTCTTTACCCATATTTATCAAATGAAAGCTAGTGCACTAGGTTTGAAAACTGAAAGACTTGCACACAACACTTGGAGCATACAAGAAGTGTTTTACCAAGGTCTAAATGTGAGCTGTAAGTCCCCAGTAACAACTCCAAAAGCATGTTGGTACCCAAATTTAATATTTTTCTAAGACCAAGCAGCATCATGGATTTTGATAGGACACTCAGAGGCAAATAGATAATCATGTATGTCATTTTGTAGCTGGGGAAGCAATCTATCTGACTTGTTAGCACTGAGGTTTCAAAAGGAGTGGGTAGCACCTCAAAAGGATTTGATTTGATCCTAACTATTTTAGGTTGTGCCTTTTAACCAAGGTAAGAGAACCTATTTTGTAACTTCTGTTATTAACGAACAATGATAAATCCTTCTTTTGCATAAATTTTATAGATAAGACCTTGGGAAAATATGATCAACACACCCAATCTGACTCTCACGAGTTGTCACTTCCAAATCATGGAGATATTTTCACAACAAGGCAAAGGTTACTAAAGACATTTGGGACCCTGATTCCTTCTGCATGTTTTGGTAACAAAGATTATGCTTTTGTATGCACATAGGACAAATAGGGGTAGTACAGGTAGGATTGGTTGTTTTTGAATAAATTTTTAATGGGAGGTGGGGCAGGATGAACTTGATTCACCATATCCTTGAGGAATCTTACAAAATGGAAGGTTAAACTAACAAAATGCCACAAAATAGTTAAAATGTTTCTTTAACTAGAATATGTGCTTCAATGAAGGCCCAAATTAGCACTTTTTCACACAATCTTCGAGATTCTATCACAAAGGCTCGAGTTAGAAAATCTAACAAGGCATCAAGATCTGAGTCAAATCATGCCTAAGGTACACCCAGAGGATTACAGACAATCTCTGTCAACAGATGAAAGAAAAGTGATTTTAAATCATTTATTCCAATCCCAGATGAAAGATCTTATGAGAAATGAAATTATAGATGCCACTAAACTATCACAAGGATTGAGGCTTGTGTGATTGAATCATATTTTAATACAATATTGCAATAGAAACAAGAAAAACTACTCGCATACATTCAGAAATAAAACAAACACATTTTTCTCAAGACAACACAGAATAACTTGAATTTGATTAAACCTATCAGCAGGGGAAAGTTTCTAGAATAGTCTCAGAGCTTGTCAATGGCTGTACATTTGCAACCACCTTGACATGATCATATTTAAAACAAAATACATATACAAGCTTCTCAAATGGATTCTTAAAATGATGGGCTCTGTCAAGCTTTTTCTATTATAAAATTTAGTCCCAACCCCGAACACTACAACCATTTGCATGAATTTTTTTTTCCATTTAGAACATTTACAATAGATCCCCTTTCCTCCCAAAATTTTAGACCTTGAGTGCTAGCAGTGCTTGCCATGATCACGATCACGATTCCCAGAATCATATCTGTAAAAATTTGTCAGGTGCTCGAGGGGGAAGATCTCATCGAATATCTCCCGCATTCAACTCCTTCCTTTGGTAGATCACTCTTTCTTCAATTTGCTAACCACTTCCACCCCTAATCTGTCAAATCTGGATCCTTGCGTGCTTGGTAGAAGAAAAAAAGAAAATATGATCGAGCACGATAGTCAGACCATTTTAATGGTGAAAGACATCTTCCAGATCTCCCCACCAAACTCAGATATCAACATTAACTCCCCTCTTTTCCTGACGTGTAGGAGATACCAATAAATTATGAAGACTCACACTTCCAGGCATGTTTCAGTAAAAATGGGGAGAAAATCATATTCAGAAAATTGGCTTTCGTTGATCTTTACTTTGAATTTGGGCCGTCCACATGGAAGATTCAAACTTAAAAACAGAATTGGGGGTTTCCTTTGATGTTTTACAACTTTTGGAAAAATGGAAAAATTTCACATTTTGTTTCACATCTCCACTGTCGAGAAATGATCCTGACAGGTGTACTGAGATGGGTCCCAAAGGAACCACGGATAAATTCTACCATTTGACCCTCTTTTGGAAACAAGAAATTTTCTAAGTTTTTCCCCGCAGCTCCACCCTTCCGCTTCAAGTTTCCAATGTCGTCCACAGTGGAACCACACTTCCTTTTTTACTTTTAACTCTTTTCCCCACAAAGGGAAAATTTTCCAAATTTCTTGCAAAGGCCCACACCTCCGCCATTGACTAGAGAAAGCTTTGAACTTTCTTCCATTGGGCTTGCGAGCCATTTTTTATATCTTAACCCTTTTGAGCATAAGAGGTAAAAATTATAATTTTCCTCCGATGGTCCACGTCCCCGCTCCTTTTGACTTGTCAAACTTCCATGTGTTACTATGGCACACCTTGAGATGGTCCCTAAAAATTGAGACCTTGAATGAGTGCAAGCTCGCCACGTGTCCTGGCTCAATAAACTTTGTTTGAAGGCTTAAAGCTCAGTGGAAGGTGCCAAGTGTCATGCTCTAGGGAAGTCTCCTTTGGCCATTGAAAATTCCAAGAAAAATGCAAAGTGAGCGGAGGCCTCCAAGTGTCCTCCTGGCACTTCTTTAAAAGACTCTGAGTGAGCACGGGCTCGCCACGCGTCCCTTTTCTCCGCCAAACTATTTTAGCTGCATAAAATTTATCTAAGTCTAGGAAAAGTAGTGGAAATATCCATGTGTCCTCCTAGCGCTACTCCAAGGCCAAACCAAAAAGTAGATCTTCAAATGAGCGTCGTTCCTCCACGCGGACACATTTTTAAGTTGAGGTGATTCATAGAAATTTTTAAGTACCCAACTGAGCCATGTCCAACCAAAAGGTGCCATGTCCCCTATCGATGCAAGGATGTAAATTTGATCGCGAGAAACACCCATCAAACCATAAAATACAGAAAAATGAGCATTTGAGCCTGAAAATGAAAATTTCTCCAAGGACAGAGAATTTAGAAATGTTACAAGGCTCAAATATGTCCATCAAAGACACATCCATTCATTTTTCTTCAAGTATTTAGGCCAGAAAGGACAAGAAATATAAATCCCAGCTGTGGAGAACAAAAAATATGGGAGAACCTAAGTTTTTAGATGAATAGAGAACGGGAAACCCAAATTACAGACCTTTTCCAGAGGAACAAAGAAACAAGGAGAAAACCATGGACCCATAAGTGATCTACGACCCATGAACAAATTAAAAATGGCAACAAAGATTAACTAGGCACAACACCGAGAAAAATAAAGTGATAGAGGCCGTAAATCAATAGATTTTCAAAGGAAAACTGGGGTGAGACTATTTTGAGCACCAAAAAATACCATGGTTTCTAGATTTCGATCTGAATTCTTATTCGGTTACCAAAACATCCATTCGGGTCAGGCTTCCCAACCTCCCTTTGCATCTGTGGTATGCCCTAGAGGACATTGGAAATGTTTTGGGAAGGTTTTCAAAGGAGGACTTAGATAGAACGGATTCGGGTCTGTGTTCATTTGCGCGAATGTGTGTTGAAATTGATTTTAGCAAGGGTTTGTCAGATCAAATTAATCTAAAATTTGGGAAGTTTCAGCATTCCCAAATCTTAGACTATGAGAATATTGCCTTTAGATGTAGAATATGCAGAAATATGGGTCATCTAAAAGCCTCTTGTCCTCATAACAAGAATAAAAAATGTACAAAACATAATGGATTGAATTCTTCTAGCGAGTGGGGTACCTTGAATCCGGAATTGGTTTTTTCTTCAAAATTCAAGGATGATCCATGAAATCCTCCCACCGAGGGTAAGTTAGATACAGAAAAGACTGATAATGAGATGGAAATACAGGAAAATGGTCAGATTGCAGGTGGAACAAAAAGGGGGCATTTATTTGAAAATTTGAAATCGGATCGAGATTCCGTATCTAAAAACTTGATAGCATCGGTTAATCCCAATGATCTGGTGCTGGTTATTGCATCTGATTATGGAAAATAGCAAGAAGTGAAGAAATGAAAAAGAAAAAAGGGACGAATGGGAAATATTGATGATTATTTACCATTGCATGATGGGTAGTAAATAGAGTATTAATTTGTTTTTTGTAAGTGGGTTGCTTTTCTATAGTTTCTCTAGCCTTTAGGGAATTTTTTTTGAGGATATGACCTCATTTAATTTGCAAAGGGAACATGTCCCTTCAACCCACTTTATCAATAAAAAAAATTGAAAAATAGAATAGTTTTAATTAATGGCTGGCTATAGTTTCGACCACATGAAAAATGATAGTAATAAATGTATTTGTTTTAAATGACGGGATTTTATAATGTAATGTGTTATGGTTCTGGTGCATCAAAATGGGGCACTACAGTTTATATCAGAGCTCAGGTTCCAACATCGGTCCCACTAGGTATGATCGTGTATTAGATTAATAAGTTTGGTTTGGTTCAATCTCCCATTCGATGAAAACATTTCCGTTAAAATTATTCACTTTCTATGTTGTTCTCAACGTTGTAATGAGGTGTTGGATGTCGCACATCTAAAACAATCACTTTGGAGTGTTGTTCCTACTCTTAAGATGTGATTTGTTACTGAATACCAGCTTAGGTGGGAAATATTGAGAAATGGAACAATCAGGAGTGTCAGGAATGCAACTTTTGGTCAAATTTTCTATGCTAAAACAATTTTCAAAAGTTAAAAAAATTCATTCAAAAATAGCGTGCAAAATGGCTTCATGGCTCCCATAGTGGAGATCATTTTGGATGATCATGTTCTCTAGTGACATGGGATGTCACAACAACATTTAAACTAAATTTATAATATCATTTTGTCATTTAGTGCAAGGCATTTTGAGCTCATTTGATCTCATTATTGTATGGAACAACTGAAATCTAAGAAATTCGTTTCGATATTGACTCATGGTTTAGGGAGCTTTAGTAGGAAATTTAAATCTACCACTTCTAACCTTTAGTTTTTTTCCATCTCAATTGATTGCAAAAATTGGTTTTGTGAAAATGGATTTGGGAGCTAGTTTTTCAAGCATGTTTTGGAGGCCTCTGGTCATTCTATCACAAAACAAACTAGTCAATCACATAAATTAACTCTAGAAACGAGGTCATAGCTAGATTTCTGTTTATCAGAATTATATTCTATAAGTTGCATTAGATTATCTATATATATGATAATAGATGAGAGTTAATAGAACTGTGAGCACATAACCAGATTTAATCACAACAAAAGATATTCTATTCAGCATATTTTGATTCATACGGGCCATTACATTTATATAGGCTAATGTTGATCCTATAATCAAGGAAGCTAAACATAACCTCTCACTAACTCTATATGAGATGTTATAACAATACACTCCCTAAATAAGAGGGTTGTTGTAGCTCACAACCAGCCACACCAACAATGCAATATTATATTATCCTATATAACATAATTACTCACACTAACATATTAGTGAGCACTAATAATTAGGATATTCCAAACATTCCCCCCCTTAGTGTGAACATGGTAGAAAAACATCCACATGCTTCTCTGCAGTAATGCTCACCCCTATGGCATGTCCAACTCTGTGACTCATGACCTTGATCTAAAAGAAAGGCTCTCTCCTTCCATGGTTTTAAACAAGCTTACCACAAACCTTGTTGTGAACAGGTCCCATTGACTGTCCACCTCGTGTGGTTTTTTGGATCCTCCCACAAACCCTTTCAAGATCCATGAACTGACTTACTTTGGTGCTACTGTTCATCGCTATGCTTATACATCAGGGAATTATGTAGGAAACACATCTCACCAAACTGAACAATAAAACACATACTGAAAAGATTTCACATAGAAAACTACCACTGCCACTGGAAGCTTTCCTTGACTAAGTCATTTCAGGTGCAGAATGGGAATGGAACATTGGTATGTATTCCCCCCCCACAATGTGAAATTTCCACTCAAATAGATACTGAGAAGCAAAATGCATCGAAGAACATACTCCTGAATGGATCTTGCTAGTTAGGTCTTGCTACACGTGGTCAGTAATGCTAGTGAAAATATTCTTCTAGCTGACCATCTTCCAACAAAGTATGGCAGTCAGAGGACCAAGTCAGTTAGAGGATCATTGACAGTCATTTGTGCTCCAACACAACTCTCTTTCCAACATCCATCAACCACACAAAATAGGAACACTGAAAATGAACTGAAAATAGAAACCACACTGCACACATGTAACCAAATCATCTATGTGGTCCAATCGTTGGCGACTGACAAGAGCTTGTTGAATGACCTCCAACCTCTGATGTCCTTCATCCTCCAACGTCATGTTGCTAGTTCAGCCGGATGTGATCATGAAGCTCAAAATACCTTCAATAATTTGGATGTCGCGTACAAGTGAAAATGCGTCCAAAATTGAAATGCGGGCAATTTTTTTTATTTTTTGGACTTAATACAATGACACAACTATTACAAAGACACTGAAAAGACTCAATGAATTATACTTTAAAAAAAAAAACAAAGACAAGACCATTTACAAAAATATATTAATAGAATTTAACACAAATTGACCTTAACTAAAAGTAATTAAAATATTACTTTTAACACTATTAAATAGGGGGCTTTTCCAATTATTCTGGACAATGAACAAAAATAGACTCTAAACTTCTAATATACCATACAATAAAACAAACTAAGTTGAGATCCAAACTCAAACTAAAGCTTTAAAATGACACCTCACATATTGACTCTAGAATAAATAAGACCTTAACATTAAAACATCAATTAGGATATGAATTTGTGGGAAGATTGTAATCTAATGACATACCTGACTCAATGTAACAGATATGATTCACGACACCTGGTAAAGACAGATGAATGTGCACATGCAACGTGATGGTAAGAAGGCAATATGCAGCCCGTAGCGGGAGACGTGGAAAAATACGTGTACGGAGGCCGAATGAAAAATGTGGAAGGTTGGAGGAAATATGATACGTTTCATACTCTTCAGCATCACCCTTTGTAAATCAGATGACAGCTTGGAGACAAGTGAAACTAAGTGCCATCGTTATTAATCTAATGTTATTTAATCTACTGCATACATAAATAAAATCTTATTCTCCTCAAATCAGGGAGATCAAATATGACTTTTTATATTCACTTTTTCCTTCCACAAAGATGGACTGCACTCTAATTTATAGTTGAAAATAAACAGAGATCAACAGAATGGCATTCATGAATGGGCCTTTTGCAGAACGCCAGTCTTCTCCTCTTCGAGTGCAATGTGTTGATCAATCCTGTGAAGCACTAATAATATGGACCAGGCCATAAATCCAATACGTTGAACCACAAATGGCAATGAATACTATTGCTATGTTCAGATAATGAACAGTTTTAACCTTGAAGTCAGGTAAAGGCCATCACCATCACGTTGAGTTGGCTTTAACAAAAAGTTAGGCACTGAGTTGTGTAGATCTTGCCAAACAAAAAAAATCCCAATAATATGTGATACATTGACAAAAGAACTACAATCAGAGTTAACGCAAGTCAAAGAAGAAATCATAAATCCTTAAAAATTGCTAAAACCTGCATATTTCAAGTATGAACTTCCATCTTTCGGGCAGAAGATGACATAGCTGCCCCTTCACCAATCAACAAACCATATTGCAAGGATTCTGACAACGCTCTTATACCAAATGTGAGCACAAAACCAGATTTAATCACAACAAAAGATATTCTATTCAGCATATTTTTATTCATATGGGCCATTACATTTATATAGGCTAATGTTGCTCCTATAATCAAGGAAGATAAACATAACCTCTCACTAACTCTATACGAGATGTTATAACAATAGACTCCCTAAATAAGTGGGTTGTTGTAACTCACAACCAACCGCACCAACAATGCAATATTATATTATCCTATATAATATAATTACTTACACTAACATATTAGTGAGCACTAATATTTAGGATATTCCTAACAAGAACAATATTTCGAGTTTAGATTTCTTGTTTTCGAAACCCATTTCGTAGCCAATTTCACTAAAAATTTGTTGAAATGCAATAGCAAACACTTTAATAGTTGGTTTTAAGAAGGTGCTTCCAGTTCAAGATTTATTCTCCAGTTTTGGGTGGTGTATATCATTTTTGAATACCTATATATAGATAATTGGTTGGATGTGTTTTTTTACCTATTGGTTATTGCGTACTTGTTTGATAGGCCCTTTTTATAGCCATTTTGGCTAGATCGTAGAATAGGGGAACTAGGTCCTTTTGATCCATTTGACGTCTTATGACACCATTGGAGGGTACAATATTTTATAGTATGATTATTTTGATGTGTTACATGTGTCTTAGATTGAATTTTATGACCCAAACAAATTGGATGCTATGAGGCATTTTTGGGTGTTGTTTGATTTGCTATAAGTTGGTCGTTTTGGTCACCTTTTGTAGTCTTGGATTGTTTTACAAATAATTAGTGTTCAGATATAAGGGAAGATGGTCTTCCACATTTTAAAATTTTATTATTGAAAACTATAATAATTTTCACTCCTTGTGTATACGTTACTAATCTCAAATTTATTATCGTTATAAGAAAAAATTACCAAATAACCTTGTAACTTTGCCTTTCTTTTCGAAAGTGTATTTCTAAATTTAGCATAATTGGATAAAAATGTTTGCTAATGTAAAATCCTCTATCTTGTATCTAAACAATAAATGATAACGGAAAAATTATTTTTGGTGTCTCTTTATATACGTTGTTTTCACAAGTGACATTTCATAACTATTTGATCATCTTCTAGTAAACTAGGAATACATTAAAATCTATTGGAAACTAAATCTGGTTTTCACAAATTAAAATTTTCATCGAGGCCCTCAAGATAATATTTAAAAATTAGCTTTGATAATGTTCTAGTTATTTATAAGCCTTCCTGAGCTTAACAGGCGCATTTTCATACTATAACCATTTACTAAGTTTTGGTGCAATGTAACTCGGTTAAATCGTTTTACCTTAGAAGATACACTTGTGATAATAATCCTCCTCGAATTGAATTAGGATGTTCCTAATTAATCATGTTTAGGAAACTAAGACTTATGTGAAGAAATCATGGAATCACCCTCTCCCTGTACCTTATCTCGTAGAAAGAAGAACAACGATTATGCAAAAATAGCAGCATTCTCTCATCCTCTCTCTTTCTCGAAAAAATAAAAATAACTTAGTGTCGATCACTATCTTGGTTTGGAGAGATAGTATACTAATGCTAGTGTTGGCCCATAGAATTACAAGTAATATGGCATAATAATGATGAATAAAATGATTCGTAACCAAAAAACAAAAATATAATTGTATCTATAATTACATTTACGTACTTATGCCTTATAAACAAGAATAAACTCATGTAATTATATGTAAATGAGAAAACTCATCGAATATGTATTTGAACAACCTTGGTTGACCAACAATGTTATCATTTGTTACCCCCTTAAAATCTAAAATTGAGGTGATCATAAATTATTGTTTCAAATGGAATAAGTGATGGTTACTATTCTTAGTTATGTGATATTCATATATTATGGATTATACTCTAATGGTTGGTCTTATGTAAGTAACTTAGGTATTGTGTTGTCATTCCTAAGTTCTAGAAAGTAATGTGAATAATCGAAGGTTGCAATGGTCCCACAAATTATTTATTCCCTTGGCTACTTGACTCTTAGGAGAATCTTGCGTAAGATTTATTTCACATTAGAAAACTCTTAGTAACTTATTATAAGATAAATGGTGTAACCCCTTATTGTGAGGACTAAGGATAATGATTATCTATTCTTTCCACCTACCTTGGGTGAATACGTCCTTTGATATCGGTGAAATCCCTAGTTAAGTTGTGTGAATATTGAGTTGGATTGAGACTTATGTTTCTTTAGGGAAACTCTTAAAAATGCATGGACCTATTGGTTTCACCAATCAATGGGGTGGAAAAATTGAAGTTCTTCGCGTGAAATGGATTCACCCTATAGTTAAGAAGTATATTTATATACATCTATTTTGACCTATGGGTTATTGATGGCCAAAATAATTGTTGAGTTAAAGTTAGCATAGGTTTTTTATTTGAGGTGTGTTAGGTTGTACCTTTCCTTAAAGATAAATGTGCATTGACTTCTTGAACTCTGGAGGAAGGTATGAATGGAAAATTCGTTGTATCCCATCTAAGTTATAATTTTGTAATTCGCATAGTATCTTGATAGGTTTTGGAAAACCTCATTTTTTAATGTATTTTTCTCACCTAACTCACTTATTTATTCTCTTGGCTATAGTAAAAAATGAACGATAAGATTAAGTAAGTGTCTCAAAAGTTTTGTTAAATTGATAAACTAGTTGTTTGTAGTCTTGTTGTGTAAATGTGGAGTTTGAACATTGATCTTTCATGGTGAAAAATTAGGTAAAATTTTAAACAATAATGAATTAAACTATCCCTTATGGGTTTTCTAAAGAAAAATTTGAACCGGGATTGATATGTTCTAGAAATGATAAATGTTATGAAACCTTGAAACCAAACTAGAAAATCAATCCTAACTTGATGGTTGGCTATATTTTCACCCACACTCACGGGTACTATCATTTTGTGAACATAAAAATGCTTTTCAAATCAAGTCATCACCCCTTAATTATGCTTGGTATTATGTGAATCTTCATCCTTGACCTCCTTAATGAATAATGCAGATGTTAGGACTAATTTGGAGAGGCTTGTGAACCATTTTCCAAATTTTAAAGTTAATTCTGAGCTATAATGTGAAAACCACACGTAAACATGGAAAACATTTCTCTCTTCTTGTGTGGTATTGTGGACCCTTGGATGGTTTCCATGAGTGGGCTCTTACACATCAAGTATGCATAACTTGATAACCTTGTTTCAAACAACCATTATATTCCCTTGGCTCACCCACCCATAGTTTCCTTTAAATGTGGACCTTATGTTGTACATCCACTTGTGTGGAACCTTTTCAGGAAATTAGACAATGATGGAAATGAATCCCTTAGAAGCTACAATTTGCCTTGATTAATATTCTCCTATTTTAAATAAACTTGACTTTGAAGCATGTTATATCTAGTGAGGCATGTTTGTTGAGACAAACAAAAAATAGTTCCCTTAAAGTGACCTTAATGTTGGACATCCACTTATGTGTGACCATGTAGAGGTTTTAAACAATGATGTTAATAAAAAATTCCTTGGAAGCTACAACTTTCTTTAGTTAACTTACTCTAAATGAGATAAACACTTAGTACATGACCAAGTTTGAATTGGTGGGACATGTTTGTTGTGACTAACAACCACATGATATGACATGATACCTCGTGAGGTCATATCCCTATCTCATCCAGTGACTTCCAGGAGGAAGTCTTATCTTAAGAGAGGGGGATGTAGTGTCAAACCATTTCTTGTATCATTACATTTACTGACTCATTTCATTTACTAGGTTATAGATGTTGATTTAGCACTACTTAAATAATATGTGGTTGCATTATGGATTATTGAAATTGATATAATACTATTTAATCATTATATGGTTTTATCATAAATTTCTCTTGTGACATAGGTGTTGTTTGAGGCACGTTGTGCCAATTAACTGTTGTGATACATATTTCTAGTTTCTTATACCCACACGATTATGGATACTAACAGGATGCAACTTAGATGGATTTTACGAGATATAGGATAGATGAATGATGAACCTATTTCATATTGTGACCATTAATTATGATGATTCTTCTTTGGATGTTATCATGGAATAACTTGGATGAATTCTATGTTTTGATCTAATATAGAAACATATAATGTGACATTTTGGATGGTTATCTCATTTGCATACTGGTTTCTTTCTGGATTTGATATGTCAATCATAAGTGAAAAAATTATCGATTTTTGTATAGTTAGAATGGATATCCATGATTGATTATGTTTTTTCTATATTAGATTATTTCTCTGATTTATTATTTATCAAGCAGGTATGTTTAATGTGTGAATTGAGTGTGCAGATTACAAATCACACTGGAGAACATGGGTTTTAGAGTTGTACCTAAAGTTGCACAAGTAGATGACTAGGCCAAGTCCTTTAGCCATGCATGATCTTTGTGTAGAATTTTTTGTATGTGGTGTATTCATTTGTAGGACACAATTGGTGATTTCTAATGTATCTATGTTAATTTTAATTTGTTTAAGCCTTGTTATAAGCTACTTTAGGGGCCTAATGGTCCCCACATCCATTAGAGTTATTTTATGTTAATTAAACTTGTTGTAAGTGGTTTAGGACCACCTAATCATCATTTAGGTGGGCCACACCACCTCTTCTTTTGAGCCACTTTACCCAATCTCGAATTTGGACCAAACTTGGGATTTGTAAGGGTCTCTTTTTACCTTAGGGGTCTCCCTTACATTGAAATGGACCCCTTGGACCCTACCTATGGGTAGGGGGGCCTCTTTTCAAGTTCAAATGAGATTTTCCCTCCCATTTGACCCCTCTCTTGTCACCATCTTGTAAGTATGTTGATTTGTGAGATTTCTCAAAATTTGAAGTGTGTTGGCTTATTGGCTTTTTAGGAAATTTGGGAGATTACATCCTATATGTGTTTTTGTTTTATGTCTATTGGGATTTTTGAATCTTTTTTAAGAGAATGAGTTGGGTGACACATGTCACCCTTTCATTTTTTAGGATTGGATTTTGATTCTCCTTTTAATACCTCCTCATGGAGAGGGGTATGGACTTTTTCTTGTCATTTTTACTATGAGAGTTGGAGTAAGCTTGGAGCTAGGAGCTTGGAGCTTGATGGGATTGGATTGTTTTGGAGAGGGATGGATTGTTTTGAGGTAGGAATTCATGCCTCTTATTTTTTTTTGTTTTAGTATGTTGTGTAAAATAAAAATGGTTTTTTCAATATTGTATGCGTGTATGTTGTTGTGGGTGTCTTTGTGAATCTTGTTGTTTAAATTTTTCTTCATCCATCCTATGTTGTGGTGGATTTTGGAATTGTAGGGGAAGAGGGAGGAAAGATCTCTATTACACCACATGGATTCATGGGCAAGCCATGATGGTCTTTATTTTAGTTCCTCCCCTCATATGGTTTGATGTGGAAGATGATTGTTCATATGCTTTTAATCTCATCTTCCATCCTTGTGAAGGAAACCATCTCACGGTTGAAAATGGTTTGAAAATCCTTAGAGGAGGATTTGAGTTTGGGATGGAGTGATAAGGCGGGATGTAGATGATTATGGAGATTCTTTTATGTGTTCATATGGTTGGTTCACAATATGGCTTATTATGGGCTCCTTGCCAATCTTCCTATTTTGAGGAAAACATGGAGTTCCCCTCTTGTGATTTTTGTGTGCTTTTGGTTATTTTGTATTGAAATTATGTGTGTTATCACCCTTTGTTCCCCGTTACTTGTGAATTCTTGACGCATGCATTCTCTCTCTCCCATGGGCTTGGAGGGAGGCCAGCATGTCCTCAATTGGTGGAGATGGCATGTGATGATGCCATTTGGCTGGGTGGGAAACCGGGCCTCTTTCTCTTGTGATTTGTAGAATTTCATATTGATTTGAAAGCTTGGAAAATATACTTAGAGAATTAAAGAAAAAGTTGGAAAATTTTGCATGTTGTTCCCCATTTTGGGGAGACTTGTCCTCTTGCATTTTAAGTATGATTTTGTAGTGGTTTTGTGATATTTGTTATGTCTTCTTCTATCTTGAGAAGAAGCTTTGAAATATTGTATTATAACATCCTTGTAATCCTTTTTTTAGGTGAAGCATCATTATGTGTTCTACTCTTGTAAGAATGTTTCAAAGTTGTATTGAGCCTTTCTTTGTTTTCTTTAAAAGAATGTAAGGAAGTTTGATTGAATTTGGAGATATATTTAATCCTTATATTTCATTGAATTGAAATGTATTGCCTACTTCAAGCATTAAAATGTACCTATATTTTTATTTGTAAAGTTAGTTTTGTGAAAATAAATCTTGCAATTTGGAGACACTTCTTGTTAGTGAAAAATGACTTTCTTGGTTGTGATTTATTGTGAAAAGGAAAAGAAAATGAACCATTTGTTTTGGACTATTTACTTATGATTTCTAAGTAAAATTAGTTGAATATAATTATAATGAAGGCTCTTTTAAAATCTGAAATTTAATGGTTAAGTTTGTTAATCAAAGGTTCACTAATTTCATCTTGAGTTTTGTTTTAAAAGAAAAAAAAAGAGAACAACGTATATGTTTTTATATTCAAGGTTTAGAGCTCTATTGTGTTATCTATACAAGATAATGTATGTTCTAAAATAAATATAATTCTCTTTTTGGTTGAGGTTTGGGAAAATGAGTTTTGGTTCTTTATATATATCTTAAACTATACCTTCATTTAATAAGATTTACCTTATGGAGTTAAATCTGAAATAAGTTAAATATTATTTAATAATGTTTCCTTCTCTAGTGGATTACACACACACACACACACACACACACACACACACACACACACACACACACACACACACACACACATGTATGTATATATGTGTGTGTGTGTGTGTGTGTGTGTGTGTGTGTGTGTGTGTGTGTGTACATATGTATACACACACACACACACATATATATATGTATATATACATATGTATATATATGTGTGTGCATGTGTATATGTATATATACATGTGTGTGTGTGTGTGTATACATATGTATATATATATACACATATACATATATATACATATATGTGTGTGTGTGTGTGTGTGTGTGTGTGTGTGTGTGTGTGTGTGTGTGTGTGTATGTATACCTTTACTTATAACAATGATTTTAATAAACCAGATAATAGGTTATAGTTAGCAGGAAAATCGGTTATGTTGATTGGTTTTGAAATAAATAAAAAACAAATTTGGGGGGAGTGGCATGTCCCCCCTCCCCTGTAGATAACCAAGTGTGGTGTGGCCATGGCCACACCACAAAACTTGTGGTCTAGCCGCAACCACACCACATACACACAAAAACCACGACCCCATGCACACTCAACCGCCCCCATTACACACAGTCACTCCCCTGTCATGGTTGCGTAACTCTATGTGTAAGCGTTAGATCCGCCTGGGATTTATGAAATGTTTCGAAATATATATATATATATATATATATATATATATATATATATATATATATGGTTTCATATATATTCGGTTTTGCATGAACCAGGAAATATGGTTACCATCAAATAAAAAATAATATATATGAGAAGAAAAATAAGAAAAATAAGATCTTGAAACCCTTGGTAGGAGAAGGAAAAACATATAACAAATCTGAAATAAGGAAGAGAAAATCCTTCCCTTCAATGCAGTTTTGGAAAAGTGGAATGGAAATATCCTCCATTAATCTTCCTCTTGCTCCTCCTCCCTCCCTGCAAAAACCTGTGCAAATGGAAGAAACAAAAATAAAATAAAAGATATAAAGCAAACATAATGGAGGATTATGGTTTTTAGGAAATTCCTAAGATCAAGGGTAGAAAATAGAAGAATCCAAGGGCTCAGATTTAACCCTCCAAATTTTTAAATTATGGAAATGAATGTTTTTAATGGGTTGGGTGAAAATGAATAAGTTGGGGTAATTTAATAAAATGGGAACATAGTGGATTTTATTAAAGGTCATGGTGGATTTATTTTAATAATATGGTATTTAAGAAATTGGTTGAATAAACAAATGTTTAGCATGGGTGCATCTGAGGGGAATAAAATATTGAATTGGGGATTTAAGAAAATATTTAAATAAATAAGCATTCGACACAAGTTAGTACGATAGTCGAATGGACGTTTCTGAATTTAAATTAAATCTACATAAAGGGGTAGTTAACCCGGAAATAATTTTTAAAAATAGAATAGCTTTAATTAGTGTTTGGCTATAGTTCTGGCCACACTGAAATGCTAGTAATAAATGTATTTTAAAAAAATGATGGGATTTTATAATGTCATCTGTTATGGTTTTGGTGCGTCAAAATTAGGCACTACATATTGGATTCCAATTTTGTCATTATTGGACTTATTAGAGTTCCAATTTCACTATTATTGGATTCCAATATCACTATTATTGAATTTCAATTTCCTTATTATTGGATTCCAATATCTCTATTATTGGATTCCAATTTCTTCGCTTTTAGAATTAAATTTCTAAATTATGATTTTTGGATTTCAACTTCACAATTTTAGGATTTCTATATTGTTATTATTGGATTCCCACACATAATGCTAGCGGCCACTAACTTACATAAGCTTAGAGGTCGCTAAATTACATAATAATAGTGGTTGCTAGAAGAAATAAGCCTAGCAATTGATAAGTTACATAAATATAGCTAAGTTACATAATCCTAGTAGGCGCTAACTTACATAAGCCTAACGATCACTGAGTTACATAAGCCTAGTGAATGCTAAGACACATAAGTCTAGCGACCTCCAAGAAACATCTTATTAACATTTATTTGATCAATTTGTAAAATAGAAATCATTATAATGGAACTTATTTGTCGCTAGGAATTTAAAAATAGGAGATAATCCAGATAATGTGAACTACTTTTATGCTTTTCCATTCTATAAATCATAAAGAACAATAAAGAGTTCAGAATTATGTTAAACACATTTTTTAAAAAAATGGATTTGATAATTTATTTCCATATGCAATCAATTACTTTGGGATAATTATATTGAAAACTACATAAGGATTGATCCCTCTCAAGGGTATATAGTCCTGCCAATTTTAACTACAATGCATTAATTAGTGTTCTTGAAGTTGTGCAAGGTATGCTTGAATAGCATCATGTCCTTGATTCAATATTTTAATTTGATCTCTTTTCTATATTTTTCTTGGTTTCCATGCCCAAACAACGTTGTCTATATCAATCTATGATGTTTCCCTTGATTTTCGCCACCATTAATTTTTATTTAAGAATTTCTAGTGCATTTGTTTTTCTATATTTTCTTTTCTTTTGGGTTCCCACCAGCTTACCCTCATCTTGTGAGCCTTTGTGTTAACATCTTGTATTAGAAATCATTCAAATTTTTCCATCCATATATGTGTGTTATCATCAGCTGGTCTTACTATTATCATCTGCCCATCATTCACATCCATTATTGGGTTTAATTTGTCTTGAGCTATATCACAAATAGGATGAACATATATATCCTTATTTGAAAGGAAATTTATACTATAGTATATATCTATGTCAAGACATGGTGCACCTAGTATCTGATCATACACTCTATTATCTTGAATTGTTTTTGGCCAAAAATAATATCTCCTTGGCATGTTATAATTGACAAAGGGATTTTCTAGGGCATGTACAACATTTTTCCAATATATAATCTTTAGAACCCATAATGTTTCTTCGCCATCTATTGAATTATTTTCCCAATGTGTGATGTATGCATGAATGCCTCTCTACAAATCTTCCATCTTTTTTAGTTATTTGAAGGGTTCCAATGGAGGATTCCCTTCAGAAAATTAAGGTTTCCCACTCACTGTTTTCCATATTTCAATTGGTTGATACCATAAGGCATCCATGATTTATGTTTTGTACTCCATGATCGGAATGTTTTTGAAAACATGGAATTTAAACATTTTTGGTTTGTTTATACCCACAATATTGTGGTTTTCATCTAGAAGATGTGGTTCCACAAATTCCTCAAAGTCGTATATTTCTTGAATAAGGTACAAAGTGAATGTGTTGGACCCCTCTTAGCATGTTCTATAAGTATCCATTATTTGTGTCAAAGAGAATGTTTCCAATTTTCACAATGATTTTAATAAGCGTTTGAATGTCCCATCTATATCCTCATGCATGTGAGCCACTGGAAGAAAGCTCACATACACTGTGTTGAAAATCATGTTGGATGTAAGCATGGATGCAAATGCAAGAAACATGTGATTTTTTTATCACTTGAAGTATTATTTGTTAAAAATTCTAGGAACTGAGGGAGGGTGAATCAATGCTTATTATAATTAGATGCAATTTTCAATGATTCAACTAACCACACTTAACTATGTTAACCATAAGATACATGAACATCCAACCATGAAAGATAAAGAGCACCAAACACACATGAAAACATGAGGAGACATGATTTAATTTGGGAAACCCATAAAGGGACAAAAAACCACTGGAACCAAAGAAATAACTTGGAAAATTGTCCTATAAAGTTACAATTATTTCACCATGTGGTGAGCACCCACACACCTTGAAGCACCCACTTAGGTATAAAATAAAACATCCACTTGAGAAATTTGGCAAGCACACACTCCCTAGGAAGCACCCACTTCCAAACTGCTGAGTAATAACTAAGACTTCATTCATACAACAAATGTTTGATCTCCTTCTTCACCTAGTTTCTTCCATCAACCTGATGGGATATCTATTTTAGATCAATTCTCTATTTCTCAAGATTAGAATTTAGCACTACACCCTTCCAAAAACAACATCATGCACTTCCTTTTTTCACACACCAAAAACATTGGTCTCACATTTTAAAACATAACCTTCATAAAACTTACCCTTACCCTTCATTTTCCACTTGACTCTTAAAATCCGAAGCCTTGAATTCGAATTACAAGTTGAATGGAATCATAAGAGGGAGTTAAAAACCAAATATTTCATCTGCACATATTAAATATTCCTCCTGGAACCTAAATTGACAATTCTGACTTGACTTTTCTAATTTCCAATCAAACTTTGTCTTCTTCTTCAAGTGAGCTCATCTTTTGTCTTCTAGATCTCAAACTTGTGTGCAAGGTTTCCATATTTTCATTCACATGGTACATGGTCCCACTGATCCAAATAATTCTCTTCTATACTTATAAACTCACCACATTAGCCAAGACATTCATTTAGGCTCCTAAGTGTGCTTAAATCATCTTCTACAAACACATTTCTAAGAAACCATCTAACTAGACCACTTCCACTCATATTCATGACCAAAGTAATATACAAAAATAAATTTTAGGAGGTATAATTTAATTAAAATTTACCAAAAATATCCAACTCAAGGTATAACACATCAAGAAACATTACTTTGCAAGACTTGCGTGGCTGGTTTTAACATCTATGAATTTGGTCTTCAAGAATTGAACTGATACATACCTCAAATATATTCATCATGAGGAAAGTAGCCTGTAAATATAAATATCATGAAGTATAATATCTCATCCACTTCTCATAATGCTCCAGTTCATGGCATAAAACATCTAAACTCTTAGATCTCTGCAACAGGTCTGGCTAGTCTTGAAGACACGAAAAACTAGTCTTCCACACAATGTGTTCAAACACCTCCAAAGAAATTTTTAGAGATCCCTATCACCTATAAAAATTAAATTAGTATTTATAAAACATTTTCAAGCATTTAGAGACATAGGTCAAATGGAAAAAGTCTCACCTTCATCCTCATTCAGATAGACTTCTCAATAAGCCTAATATGGCATATTTGGTTCATTCATCTTCAAGCAAGAAGAAAAATTTACTAATTGAAAAAAGGATTGAAAACATGTCACCACATACCTATATAGGGTGCTCACGCACTCATTACACTCCAAGTATGAGCATTTTCATCATTAAGCCTTCAAATCATCAAAAATGGTCACACAGGCTTGCTAGTTTGAACAGTAGGGCCAAAACCGAGTTATATCTCAGAAATTTATGAAAGGAGTGATCCAAATAGATTCATTGACCTAAATATAACCTCCTAGGAATCATACACAATCAATTTGAGAACTTTTTCCTTTGCAATATTTGTCTGTGCACTGAAATATTCACAAAACTAAGTTTTTATTGTGGGGTACGTCATCATTAAAACTATCAAATCACCATGGAAATGTAATATGAGGATTTTTATACCATATAAAATAATTTATTTAGAAAAAAAATGTATTTAAGGAACCTATCCAACTCAATTTTCCATAACTGGTCCAAATTGGGTTTTGGAGGGTCTCAAACATTCTCACAAAAATGGATGGAACTTCTAAAATACTCAACCAATCACTGAAATAATTTTTACACCATAATTTTATCCCAATTAAATCCATTTTTTTCTTGCATGATTTATATAAAGGAGTTTCCACAATTTATCTTAACTACTAATAAGCTTGGTGATCAATTTCCATACTTTGAAAAACCTGCACAACTTGTAAAATATCCATGCTCAGCTTCTGAAATTTTTCTAAAACCTCACGAACACATCCCTATAACACCTCCAAGTGATATTTTTCTCTGTTTTCTCCTTCATGTTTACATATCATCTCATCTAGGTGCCCATTTGTCTCTGATTCTCAACAATTGCACTATGTTGACTTGTATAAGTTCCTAAAACACCTCAATAATAACCTAAGAAGTATTTTATACACCATATATAATTATTCCATAATCATAACATGTTTGGTTTGCATCATGACACCTTAGGTCAACATTTCACACCTTTTTTGGTTGTGGATTGGCTTAAGAAAGCTTCATACTGACTTGTTTTAGTCTCATGAACCTAATTTATCTCTTGTATCTCTTTCTAAACCTCCTATGCCACCTCATAGTGATTGAAAATTGTTTTCCCCTCTTTTTTTTGAGTGAATTATCATGTTTTCTTTAGTTACACCATGTATTTGCACTAGGACAAGGCTTAGAATGACTTAACTTGACCCATACACTTCATGATTGGACCATGTGGACACGTTACATACTCATTGACACATCTTACTCACCTCAAGGACCTTGTTAGACCTTCATAACACCTTTGAGAGACTCAAGCCACACATATGCACCTTTGAAGACCTCTAAATCACCTATCCATTCTCCTAAATCACCTCACCAACACACCTAAATCTCCTAGACCACTTTGACATCAATGGACTTGACATCAATGACAAAACAAGTGACACACTTTTCCAACAAACTCCCCCTTTGTCATTGATGGCAACCATGAATGCACACACACTTAAATGAATCATTGAGATGTTTCTTAGCACACTTCTCCCCCTTTGACATCTATGAAAAATTTATGCATGGACTTGACATGGAAAGAAATGACAACCAAGGACAACAATGCATGATAAAGACAAACTTACTTGTTCACAAGCTCCCCTTAGGACTGAGAACTCTCCTTTTGACTTCTTTAACAGCAAATGAAGATCCTATGGTCCTAGGAAAAATATCCCCCTGATTATATACTTCTCCTATTTTTCCTTCATTCATGTCATTCATCTCTTTCTAGTTCATCTCCAAGCACAAAATTTTTCCTGCAAATGTTGTATTACCTTCTTTTTAGAATCAGTGTCCCTAAGTGAGAATTTTAGTGCAAAAGTGACAAATTTCTTATGCCTCTAAACATGTCTCCATCTCATAACAAGCCTTCAAGTTACTCCCCTTGGGAAGGTACATTATTTCTCTAACCAAAAATGCATGATTAAGCTTATAAAAACTCACTCTTGCAACTAATGCTCCAGTATTCTATCTTGAGTCTTAAAAAAACTTATTTCACCTAACCAAGGAGAGAAATAACTAACTCCCCTAACTCTAAGCACATATTTAAACCCTTTCAACTTATTTTAGACATCTACCTTTTTTCATAACAGTGCCCTCAACTATTATCTTAGAATCATACATTCCATACTTACTTAGTACTTGTATTGCAATCCATTACACTTCTAATGAGCATACTAGCTTCTAGACACCTTAATCATGACTAGAACAAACTTTTATTTCCTTGGAGGATCTTCTTTGGCCCAAAACTCTATCATAGACCTTACAAGACAACCATATTCCTGAGAAAGTATCTAACACATCCTCCAAGGCTGCATACTTATTTTATATTGAATGCTAAGCTCATTGTTTATCCTGAGAGGTACAAAAAATGCAGTGTCATTGTAACAATTAACAAACCCATAGATCAGTGTCCTTCATGTCCTGTAGAATACCCTAACCTATAAAATTTTTTAGGCCTTATTGATTATTATCACACACTTGCTTTGCTACAGTGAAATTACACCTCTTTTTTTTAGATACACAAGCCTTCCTGCTTTATCATCTTTTCATTGGACTTAGACTTCACATGTTACAAACTCCTCTAAATCATCAACAACTACCAAATATCACCTAAAAACCATACATACATGTTTACACATTTGTTATACCATTTTGAGTGCCTTTATAGACCAGTGAATACCCATCTGCATCAATATTCCAATCACAATGTACTGTAGCACACATTTGCATACTTCTGTTCTAGGAAAATTAGAGCTTGAAACATAACCTTGTGTGACACACTTTCACAGGACCCTTGAACTTAGACTTTAGGACACAATCCACTTTTTATTCCACTTCATGATTCAATATAGACTTTGAAATTGCATTCACCTAGATTTAAATTCTTGACTCCTCATGAACCTAACACGGCCTTCTAATTCATTCTTTAGATGCTTCTGACTTATTGACTTATTGATTGAGAACCAAATATTCCATATCTGTGTCTTTCATTCACCATTTAATATTTGATCACAAATTTCATAGACCTAGGCATACTTATCTCTTACTTTTATGTCATGAAAAAACATTATCACTGTCAGAATCACAACTACAATCTTGAATATATTCATTCAGGCTTCAACACATCTTCTCATACTCAAAAACAATTCTCACTAAACCTTTTTTATTTCTCATGAACTATGGCATACCTTGAATATTGTTATGGCCATGATATCTCTGATTAGGAAGAAAAATTTTATTCTTTGAAGATCACTCTTAATCTAGTAACCCTTCTTCACCACAGTCACTTGAACTCCAAAGTTCACACAAACCTTAAACAAGCCCATAAAATATCTAGAAGCTTTACAAACACCATTGCAGACTTAGATAAGTATGCACAAGCTCTAATTGGATTATGAAGACACCCACCAATTCTTAGACTTATTCTTTCATTCATATTACTTACCATTTATTTCAATCACAGATTCCCAAGTATAGTACACTATACATAGTTTAGAGGCTTTCTAGATCCCTGAAACTATACAATCATCCTTGCATATGAGATTTCTTATTATAACCATCATATAGGTCAAACATACCATTTTTTTAGTAGAATGTAACCACTTGATTTCATAGACCTTTATTATTTTCAACCTCTCCATCCAAGACATGGATGGTCTATCATATTAATACTCTTCATATTTGTGTTATGTCTTGCTTCTCCATAGCCTTGATGAATATCACGAGGATATTAGGCTTTATTTTAGGCTAGAATAGCTTACCAATGATCACAATTATTCATTTTTTATATTCTTATCGTTTCACATTCTTCTCATCATTTTTATTCTTCATCCTTTCATCTTCCAACAACTATTCATTGTCCTTCCTTTTTGTCTTCTATCACTTTAGGTGAACAAGAATGACTTCTCATCTCACTCTTTAGCTTTAGGTCTACCTCTATTCCCCTTCATCTACATTTTAATACACCTTTCTATACCCTATCACTCAAAGTAAGAAGTTCAAAATTCATAATGATAACTGTCATCATGATCTTTCATATGCATATGGGATACAAACTCACATTTCAACATTATTTGGATGTCATTTATGTCTTCAAAGATTACATAACTTTTTCGAATTTATCTTCCCATAAAATATCCTTTACTTCATGGTATATAATAGGTTTAATTAAGCATTTGAGACATTTCATCAAACCTCTTTGCGATCAGAATAGCTATACTTCACTGTTTTAAGGGTCTTTAGAAGATTGTTCTCATGAAAACATCCAGCTATTGACTACAAACAGACTTGAATTTCCACAAAAAACTTTTTATTTTCTTCTTAGCTTTGAGAATGTAATTTGGATGGATTCATGCCTTCTAGTCTTCAGAAAGAGTATTTTTCTTTTCACGGAGAACTACCTGGCTCATTCTCTCTAAAATGCATACACGTAGGGTTTTCAACCTTTAAACCCTAGCCAAGATTTTTAACACTTTTCATGTGTTTCCTTTCATTATGGTTTCAATATACAAGAGGAAAATTTCTATTAGGATTCTCTCAACATATCTCAAATGTCATTTTTCATCTTATAGTCCCGGTTTCCACCATCGATTTATTCAACCTTGTCTTGAGAAATAACACAATACATGCATGACTTGTGCACTTATTGCATTCATTACTAGACTCACGTGTTACCTTTGGAAGAAGTAATTCAATGAGAATCTTGATTCCATCATAAATCATCTTTACCAAGTAGCTTGTGTAGAGAAAGATTGCAAATACATATTACAATACAATGGTCTTGATAGAGTTTGTGCTAGGAAATCAAAGAGAAATGAGTATCACACCTTCACTTCACTCAAACAGAGTAGGATTGAGCTCCACCTAGATTCAATTTGACTTAAAGACCCATATACATCACTTTTATCAACAAATATCTAGGACTTGTAGAGAGAAATTTGCAGATAAAACTGGAGATCGGTATTTTGGTCAGGAATAATTTAAAATAGTATAGACACAATGGAATTTAGGCTTCATATCTCATCCTATGATCATACCAGAGACTTTAGCATGACAATATTTACTTTTGGAGAGACAATGTGGACATTTTCCACCTCCAATGCACATTGACATCCTGATACAAGACCAAAAATTGATTGGTTGTTTCACACATGATCTGATAAGTTGTGATAGATTCATGATAATATGATTATTCTTTTAATTTATGTATCTTTGACACTGCTTGCATGATTTAGAACTTAGAGATTATATTGACCTTTTGTACACTCATGATAGCTTGTATAGAGGCCTTCCTAATAGGATTTTACTTTGACTATAGGAGATAGACTTGACTAACTTCATTTAGGTTTGCATGGACTTGAATGGATATATACTTGACTCATTCATTCAAATGCAGCATTGTTGACACTTTTGGTGGTTTCTTGACTTGAAAGGTTGGCATACTTATCATGATGTACTCAAAAATTCATTGACTAGGAAATTCACTCAAGTTTCTCATGCCACTTCAGCTGAATAGGATAGTAAAAAATTTGACCAAACACATAGGGGTATGAAAACACTAATTCTTCACTCAACTAACCAAGGCTAGTCTAGATTCACATTGATAATTTAAGAGAATAGATTTCCCAGCATATCTTTGGTTTTGTGGTATAAGTGAAGCTTGAAAATCTCTTCATCAGCACCTATTGAGGGTATATTCTTTCTAATGACACACCAATGCTTCATCCATGAGTAAATACATCCTATAATCTTAGAGAAGTTATATCATGCCTCTTTGGATCATATCAAAGCAACACAAAGTCATATAAGCAATAAGATGACTCACTTTTCTTATCCTCAAGACCTTTTCAATTGTCTTGGATGCATTCCTTAGTATGGAAAATTCATCTCTTAAGCCTTCATTTTCTTATTGGAAACTTGATAAGCACGTGTGATTTATCTCATATATTTTTTCTACTACATTAGGAATTCATCACCTTTTGATGTTTTTCTTGAGCTTACTTCTCCTATAACTATCTTTTCTTGTCTTGTATCTTCATTATCTTCCCATGTTGGTTATTTTTCATTCTTGACCTTTTCAATATTAGATTTAGTGTTATTGACTCTGTATATGTATTTTGCATTCTTATTTTCAATTCCTCTTTCAATCATGATTGACTTGGCTTCATCCTTGGAACTTACCTTCACCTTGAATATATTTTTTCCTTGCTTATTAGGTGTATAGAACTTGATGATGTGTCCAAGATACTTTTTAAAATGTCTATTAAAATTTCCTTTCTAATGACAATTGAAACAAGTAGCATGGTTATTTCTTTTAGGCCCTTTATGTCCTCAATTTTGATTGAATGGCTCATGGAAACAATATTGAGCAACATGACCTCTCTTTTAAAATCGAATCACACTATGTTCTTCTCATACTCAAACCTGTAATCTCTATATGGATGATCTGCATCTACCTTTCTTCTAAAATATCTAGATATATGCCCAAACATATTGCATGAAAATCACATTCCATGAAACTTACCTGGTAATCTCCTTATGTTTGGATTCCTGGTGGTATTTTTTTACTCTTTTTTTTCCTTCTTGGTCTCAAAATATCCTTGACAAGAAGCATGGATTGATTCAGCTTTCAATTTCATTTGCTTTGCTTGATCTAGCTCTTCTCTTAGTATCTTTATTTCTACACTTAGTTTTTCACATCCTTTACTCTTGGCTTAGATGGCTAATTGACACAACTCATGACTAGGATCATTCTTAGGTTCAGTATGACATGCTTCATTTTTTATTTCTACAATCATCTTATCAATGGAATGTGTTTGTTTAATCAACTCATTGAGTTTTCTTGAAACTATCTCTAATTCAAGCTTCAAATTCTTTGTTTCTTCTTCAAGTTTGAGAACAAGATCTCCTTTTTCCCTCAAAGCCTTTGATGCATTCTGAACATATGAGGACATCACATTTAGTTCATGGCCATGATTAGTATCATGGAGTTTGATTTCCTTTTTCAATCCAACAATAAATGCTTGAGAAATTTCATACCTCTTCTCCAGTATTGCATCAGCTTGGCCACCAATGCTTGTGCCTTGAGGACCTTATATTTAGATGTTAAACATGTACAAAGAGAACTGGATATAATACAAATTGTTAGAAATCCTAGGCACTGAGAGGGGGGGTGAATCAGTGCTTATTATAATTTGATGAAATTTTCAATGATTCAATCAACCACACTTAACTATGTTAACCATGAGAGACATGAGCATCTAACCATGAAATGGAAAGAGTATAAAACACACATGAACACATGAGGAGGCTTGATTTAATGTGGGAAACTTGTTGAGGGACAAAAACCCACTGGAACCAAAGAAATAACTTGGAAAATTTTCATATAAAGTTACAATGGTTTCATTATGTGGTGAGAACCCACTCACCTTAAAGCACACACTCCAAATATGAAGCACCCATTCTAGTATAAAATAAAGAAACCACTTAAAAACTTTAGCAAGAACCCACTTGCTAGGAAGCACCCACTTCCAAACTGTTGAGCAATAACTTAGACTTCATTCATACAACAAATGTTTGATCCCCTTCTTCACTTGGTTGTTTCCATCAACCTGATGTGATATATGTTTTAGTTCACTTCTCTATTTCTCAAGACTATCATTCAGCACTACACCCTTCCAACAATAGCAGCATGCACTTCTTTTTTTCACACACCAAAAACATTGGTTTCACATTTTAAAACATAACCTTCATAAAGATTATCCTTACACTTCATTTTCCACTTGAATCTTCAACTCCAAAGCCTTGAATTCACATTAGAGGTTGAATGAAATCATAAGATGGAGTTACCAACAAAATATTTCATCTGCACATATGAAATATTCCTCCTGTAACCTCAATTGACAATTCTAACTTGAATTTTCTAATTTCTAGTCAGACTTTCTCTTCTTCTTCAAGTGAGCTAATTTTTTTTTCTAGATCTCAAACTTGTCCACAAGGTTTTCAGATTTTCATTCACATGGTAAATGTTCCCACCAAACCAAATAATTCTCTTGTATTCTTAGAAACTTTCCACATTATCCAAGACATTCATTTAGGCTCCTAAGTGTGCTTAAATTAGCTTCTATAAACACAGTTATGAGAAACCATCTAACTAGACCACTTCCTATCATATTCATGACCAAATTAATATATCAAAATAAATTTTAGGAGGTCTATTTTCATTAAAATTTACCATAAATATCCAAATCAAGGCTTAACACATCAAGAAACATCACTTTACAAGACTTGTGTGGTTGGTTTCAGCATCTCTGAATTTGGTCTTCAAGAATTGAACTGATACATACCTAAAATATATTCATTATGAGTAAAGTAACCTATAAATAGAAATATCATGAAGTATAATATCAAATCCACTTCTCATACTTCTCCAATTCATGGCATAATACTTCCAAAATCTTGGATCTCTGCAATTGGTCTGGCTGGTCTTAAAGACACAAAAAACTAGTCTTCCACACAATGTGTTCAAACACCTCCAAAGTACTTTTCAGATCTCCCTATCACCTCTGAAAATTAAATTAGGATTTATACAACATGTTAAATCATTCATATACATAGTTCAAATGGATAAATTTTCACCTTCATCCTCATTTAGATAGACTTCTCACGAAGCCTAATATGGCAGATTTGGCTCATTCATCTTCAAGCAAGAAGACACCTTTCCTAATTGAACCAAGGGTTAAAAAAAAATTCACCACGTACCTTTAGAGGGTTTTCACCCACTTATTACACTCCAATTATGAGCATTTTCATCGTTATTCCTTCAATTCATCGAAATTGGTCACACAAGCTTGCTAGTTTGAATGGTAGGGCCAAAACTAAGTTGTATCTCATAAATTTATGAAAGGATTGATCTAAATAGCTTCATTTACCTAAATATAACCTCCTATGCATCATCCACATTCAATTTGAGCATTTTTTTTCCTTTGCAATATTTTCCTGTGCACTGAAAGCTTCACAAAACTGAGTTTTTATTGTGGGGTATGCCATCATTATAAATCTAAAATCACCATGGAAATTTACTCTCAATATTATTATACCATATCCAACCATTAATTTAGCAAAATATTTTATTTAAGGAACCTATCCAACTCAAATTTCTAAAACTGGTTCAAACTGGGTTTTGGAGGGTCTCAAACATGCTCAAAAAAATGGATGGAACTTCTAAAATACTCAACCAATCACCGAAATAATTTTTGCACCATGATTTTATCCCAATTTAATCCATTTTTTCTATTATGATATATCCAAATGAGCCTCCATAATTTTTCTGGACTACTAAGAAGTTTGGTGCTCAATTTGCATACTTTGAACAACCTAGTTTCTGAAAAACTTTAACAGCTTGCAAAATATCTATCCTAGGCTTCTGAAATTTTTCTCACATCCCTATAACACATCCAAGTGATATTTTTCTTTTTTTCATCTTAAATATTTACATCCCATCTCATCTAGGTGTCATTGGGTCTCTGATTCTCGGTAATTGTATTATACTAACATGTAGAAGTGCCTAAAACACCTCAATAACTACCTAGTAATTCTTTTAAACACCATATATTATTATTCAATTCTCATACCATGTTTGGTTTTCATCATCACACCTTGGGTCAACATTTCACACCTTGTTTGGTTGTGGATTGGCTTAAGAAAACTTCATACTGACTTATTTCAGTCTCATGAACTTGGTTTGTCTCTTTTAGATATATCTAAACCTATTTTTCAACCTCATATTTATCCAAAAATTCTTTCCCTTCTTTGGTTTGAGTGAATTCTTCTAATTTCTTGATTTACACCATGTATTTGGACTAGGAAAAGGTGTAGAATGACTTGACTTAACCCATACAATTAATGATTACACCATGTGGACATGTTATAGACTCATTGAAATGTCACACTCACCTCAAGGACCTTGTTTGACCTTCATACCACCTTTGAGAGACTCAAACCACACATATGCACCTTTGGAGACCTCTAAATTACCTACCCATACTCTTTAATCACCTAGCCAACACACCTAGATCACCTAGACCACCCTGACATCAATGAAAACACAAGTGACACACTTTTCCAAAATTATCTAGATTCAAGTAGATAGCTTGTGGTATTTTTCTAAATGAACTTGTACATCTACTTACAATATCAGTTATATGAGTCAACTCATTTTTCTACTTGTATGCCTTACACTTCTCATGCACATCATTTTGCAATAGTACATCATGTAATGGGTTTTTTGACATCCCACTACTATATTAAAATTCACCATACTGATATGTAAGTGGTCAACCATTGGGTTATTCCAATTATGTTATCATGAATTTTTCTCCTCACTCAATAAAAGGCAGACCATAGTGCCCGAAACCCCCATTTTTGTGCCTATGTGTCAGCATATCGGTCCAGGTGATGGGGAGGTTAATAGCTTTTCTTATTGAATTTTATTTTCTACCCATCCTTGGTATGTTAGATTTCATGTTGTCTATTTTCTCATGTGCAATGCTCAAGTATTTATCAAGATGTTCCTCTAATTACATTCTATGAGCATAGTAAGTTGCACGACAACTTTAAATGAAATCCATTTCTAGCATTGATCTACTTGTGCCAATTTTTATGGACATGAGGTGGTTGTACATTTGTTCTTAATCTTTGTGCATACATCACATTTGGCAAAGAAATTGTTCTTAGTGATTGAAACATGGGATAAATTTTCTTGCCATATTTTATTGAGGTTTGACTGTGACATTGGAGGAAGGTTCAACTGTGAAAGACCCTCACTACACTTTTTTAGGATGTAAGAATAACTACAGCATGCAGGAAACAATCTCATTGTTAATTTAGTACCATCTTTTCTAACTAAATGATACATGTGTGGCGATATATCATAATTTCTCTCCACCATTTTGGATATCAATGCAATAGTTGTAACACTGTTTGGCATTTGTTTATGTTTCCCTGTATTTCCTTGTACTACCCTCCTCTCGCGATTCATCCAAGATTTATTTGTATATGTAATAGGTTCTCTTCAAGATTCCATGACATCTGTACCATGCATTCTAACATACATAACTTTAATTTATCTATATTTTTCTCAAAAGTTTTACCTATATCACAATTGCTAGCATTTGTATTGAATGCCTTAAGTACAAAGTTTTTGATGGCAGGTTCATTCATCCCTAAAATTATATTCCAACTATGATTGAAAGCACTGAGAGATAATGTGGTGGAAGCTAAACCCTTTTTATGGGGAGTCTAATTAGCCAGAGAGAAAGGGATCAAACACATCCAAATTGAGGGTGACTCACTTCTCATTGTTAATGCCCTCAATAGGAATAATTTTCAAAATTGGGATTTGAAAAATATTCTTCAGGATGTTTAAGAACACCTTAAAGATTTTGATAGGTTTTATATTAATCACACCCCCTGTCTTGGCAATAAATGTGCGGACAAGCTAGCTAGCTTAGGGGTGTATAGTCATGATTTCAAATTCTGGATAAAAGGCGATATTATGCCCACATCTATTAATGACATCATACAAAATGAAAGATCATAAATATTTATTTTTTACTCACACGAATGACTGTTAGGTTGTGGAGCCTATTTTCATGTGTGAAAATGTTCAAGACTATACACTAAGAGTACTGTACACTTTCCATAGTTGTCTTGTCAAGTCAGGCCTTGAGCAAGGGTATAGGGGCGGCAGCCCCCGGTAGCGGATGTTCGGGGGTGTGACCCCTTGAGAAAAAAAATTGGCCTCGAAAAATGTGTCTAATATACTAGGAAATGTTCTCTTCTCATATGGGTAGGATTTCTGACCCATAGGTTTATGGGATAGTTTTGGCCCATGGTTTTGATACCCACGGTTTTGTAAAACTGTTAAAGTACTTGTCTACTTATTTGGTTTCATGCATATGGTAGGGTGGATGTAACATTACAGATGTGTCTGAATTCAGGTGTGAATTCTGTAGAGTTTGTTGAGCATATCTCCAAACAGATCTGGGTATTTTATTGAGAGAGAGGTGGCTTGTAATAAAATATGAGCAAGTGATTCTTGGTGGACGTAGCCCAAATTGGGTGAACCATGTTAAATACTGTCTCTTTATGTTGTGTTATTTTTATTCTACACTTTTATTTGAGATCTGTAATATTTTATGCATATTAGTTTCTATTGTTGCGATTCTATGAGGGATTGTTCCACATATTTTATCCTTTATTTCCTAACAATGACTTGATTTGTCATGATTTTCAAGGTAGTAAGTTCAAGTGTGGTTTTTTCGTTCCCAAGATCATCTAATTTGAGCCCATTAATTGTAGATTGCAACTAGTTTTGTTTTGGAAAAATAGTAGAGAAATCATGAGAGGCGATAGAGTTCAAGTTGAACCCTCCAACCATGATGGCATCACTAATAACCCATCTATGTGGCATATGCTCATAATTGGGGGTTTTAGGAAGTACACCACCAAGCTATAGGGGCATGACCCTTCTTTTTCCAAGGATTTTGGCATGGCATGGGAGAATGGCAAGTTTTTGATTCAAGGACTAGAGCTGGAGGTTAATGAGAGTTTCATTGCCCATGTCACTGAAATGGAGATGAAGGGTCTCAATATTTTCAAGGACAGAAATAGGAGGGAGTATGAAATCAATACTTTCTTTTTCGGTAAGTAAAATGTCCATTTTTTCACTGATGGGTTTGTTAGGTCTTGTATCCTAGGGGTCTAAAAGGAGGTTTGTCTCCATATTATGAAGTAAATTACTCTAGAGGTAAAGTATCATATGATATATACTCACCACTTTTCATTGTTGAACATGTTCAGGCACAAAATTATGATGAGTATTCCCTTTTTTTGGTATATGCCTATGTCGGCTTCTGTGAGAGATTTTAAGGGAGGTAAAGTGGATTCCCCCATTCATGAAGGTCTCATCCTTCTTCTATTTTAGAATGGTAAACCTGTTTCGACCAAGGTGGTTGGTTCAAGTGTGGAGGATGATGACATCACCCTAGCTGAGTGCCTTACCAAGATGTGTGTACAAAAGGAGCCCTCTAATAGAGCTGATGAGGATAGTGACAAGTGGATTAGGGATAAGAAAGATAAAGGCAGGGAACAATCTTCCAAAGGGAAAGGTAAGTGCATGGAGGATGATGGTCAAATTTATGAAGACGTGGGTAAAATAATGAAGCAGATGGAGATGGTAGTGTAGGTCATGGAAGAAACTAATTATGATATTAGGAATGGGATGATTGACAACATTGATGCCACCAAGTAGATATGTATGTCTCATAGCAGCATTAGGGGGAATTCATGGAGCTGGACAAGCTGGTTAAAGCTATGCAGGCTCGGTTGGATGCTATGGAAGATTGCTTGAAGAAAAGGAAATTCTAACCTAGCATCAACGGCTCAAAGGATGATGGTGAAGGTGGATAGACCAAGAAGGAGTTGGAGCACAAAAACAATTGATTGGAATCTGCTGGCGCTTCGGAAAATTCCCCCAAATGTCAAAAGATTTAATAGTTTTCTTTGTTTTTGTTCTTGAACTTCTTGTTTTCTTTTGGTGAACTTTTTTGGTTTGGTAGCAAATGGTTTTATTTTGTCTCTTTGGCTAGGTTTTTGGACCTTCTTTCTTCTGAGTTAAGTCTTTTTAACTCATTTTGGTCCTATCTCTCCTTTTTCTTCATTTTATGTTCTTTCACAATGTATTCTCTTATGTAAGGCCTCTAAGATCCAATCTTTTTTTTACCTAATCTAATAAAAAAAGCACTGAGAGATATATTAGAGAGACATCCTTCCTTGCAGAAAGGTTTCTTCTCAACTTTAGAAAATAAATTTTCTCTTGTTTTTTTATCATTTTCCCTCACCTTTGGTGTACTAAATGGAATAGTATTTACCTTTTGGTGTTTGTGGGAGTTGTAAGGTCTTATTATTAACTTTTCATTACTACTAAAATTGGAGGATTCAAATGAATTTGGATATACCAGTTGAGGAAATGGCTCTTCAAATGCACTCCACATTTTTACCGACAACTCTTCTAGAATTTTTTTCAGCCTTACTTCTATAATGGAACCATCTAGATGGGCCAATTGGCTAGCAAGCCATTGGATGATATATCCTTTTGAAATGGAGAAACCCTTAAAAAATACTAATTATTTTATCAATATGCACCCCAAATGAATTATCATCCAATTTTGTAAACTAAAACATGTATCCTTCACAGAAATTTGCAATAGTCACTTCTAGAACAAATTTATGCTCTTTTGAACAAAAATGTATCAACTTTGCAACAACCCCTGGAACTTCAAATTGAATTCAGTGTTTGGTGTCGGTGTTGTTTCCTAAAGTTCATAATTTCCATTAACCTGAAGTGTATCTTTTTTTAGATACAATATATTTTTATTCGCCAAAGAATTTTACTATTGCATTGTAGATTTGGATAGAAATCATTACATGTGGTTAAAATTTTTCCACAAAAACACCAAATTGTGTGGGTCCCAACACTGCTATAGAAATCACATGTTCTTATTGTACTAGAGATATAAACCCTTCACCTATGTCACCTTCTTTTAGAGCACACTTATGTTTTAGCACCACATAGGTTGTAGAAAATGCATCCCTTTCTTTACCTGAGTTGTGAAACAATGGCTATCTTTGTTAGAATTCAAACCCTCATCCTCATCACATGTATCCTATAATTCACTACCCATGATGTTTTGTATGCCATAAACGCCCACATGCGAAACTTTTGAAATCATATGATTAATCATTTTCTTCCTTTCCCATGGGATAAAGTATCCCTTTTTTTCAATTTCTTCTGAGGTTTCATAATCATCAATTGTGTATGGAAGTCTCACTTTCTCATTGAATACAATACTTAATGTGACAGTGAATAAGCTAGACTCCATGTCTCTACAATGGAATGTATTTCTAGGTGCATAAACTAGTCTCTCCACAACTTTCACACCTTTGGAAAGTAAATCCACATGTTCTCATTCTTCAAAAAAAATCATTTTCAACTGTATCCACAAAGAAAAAGAGAAAATTAGTAGCATGGACACTTAAAACTTGAACCTATGGAGAATTTGAAAATAATAAATATCAATAAAAATTCCAAGGTTAAAACAAATCCTTGAAATCACAATGAGAAAATAAAAAATAAATATCTTATATGAACATCTCTCAAAACTCCTTTAATCTAAATCTTGAACGTATGGATAATTTGGCTAGTATTCAAAACATTATGTAAGTGATTGTCATCATTTATGCCACATGTCAATTTTATCGTCATCATACATATACAACTATTTATGCCTACCTTATTCAAATCATTAAATGTTGACATTGAAATCATATACAAATTATAATCTAAGGTAGATGTCATCTATTTTAGAACCTAACATCCTTGACAACAACACTTAGAAACTATTACCTTAGTCTATATATAAGGATTTACGTTATTAGATGACTATTTACATATGAAATAAAGTTACTAATCATTCCTCAAATAACCAATTCTATTCTAATCATAAATTTTCCTCCTACAATTTATATTGCGTAGGTAATTATTGCTCCTATTTGACCATATAACACACTATATTAGACTCTTAGATCCCACTACTGTTTTTATTTTTTTATCCATAAAACACATAGTGTGTGGCTTTAAACATTTGTCTAACCTAGCAGCCACTGGGAATTAAAGTTTCTCGTACACACACTCATGCATATATTGAATAGAATGAAGGCTCAAAATGTGAGTGATCACACTTCAAAGTGTGAGTAATCCAACTTAGATGTGTGATTTCTTGCACTTCGAACTCTCACTTCTGAGTATAATCACTTGCACTTTTAAGTGTGATCACTTGCACTTCTAAGTTTGATCACTCGCAATTGAAGAGTGAGGAAAGAAGACAACTATAATTTATAAAAAAATATTGCTCGCACTAAGGAAAATTCAATGGGAAAGTTCAATGTCTTCCAATTCAAGTTTAGTATATATCTAGGGACATTAATATTGTGTCAAAGTAATGCATTAATGTATTTTATTCTCTAATTATATGTGTATGGTTATTTGATGGTATAGTATTCAAGTTTAGTATTTATTTTATTAATGGTGGCGTTATATACTTTGATTCAATTATGAGTGTTAATTATTTCTTAGGTTTTTATATCATACATAGTCTTTTAAAAAGATAAGTTTATTATTAATAATTGTCTACAATATTGAGTAGAAGAAATCCATCTGATGTAGTTGCATCTTATGTATAAAAATATTACTCACACCAAGGAAAGTTCAACGGGAAAGTTCAATTCCCTCCATTTTAAGCTTAGTATATATTTAGGGTCATTTATATTGTTTCAAAGTAATTTATTAATGTATTTAACTCTCCAATGAAATAGGTATAGTTATTTGATGGTATAAAGTTCAAGTTTAGTACAAATATTCGATTAATGGTGGTGTTATATACTTTGATTCAATAATGAGTGTTAATTGTTTCTTAAGATTTAATATCATAGAAATCCTTTTAACCATTTATATTTTTAGTCAATATTAGTAATTGTTTATAATATTGCGTAGAAGTAACCCATGCAACGTAGTTTTATCTTGTGTATGTAAATATTAAAGAGTAAATGTTAATTAAATTTATGTATGTCAAATTTAAGTTTGAAACAATGTCCAAATTTAGTTATCTATATAGTACAATAAAAATTATATTGTAAAATTCTTACATTAATTCTTTACAATACCAATTACACTATTAACAAGGATCATTTTGTGAGGTAAAATGATAATTAACATTGCGGTTGCCTCAACATTAATTAGCCATAAACCAAATAATGTAAAATGTGTCATTTGAAAGTACATGTGCTATTTGACATATGTGAGCCTTTTGAAGTATTTAATTTTTGTTAGCCATTAAATCAAAAGCAATGTAAAGTCATATGTGTGCCTTTTGTAATTTGTGCACCAAAGAAAGTGGTAGTTGGATGTGTCAGTTGTACGTCACTATAGATGGGTATTTTTTAGTATTTTTTTTGGACACTGAAGTTTTTGAAGCTTTTGGAAAGAACAATCACCTTTATATTCTCTTCATCTTTGTGTAAGTGTATCACTCAATTCATCCATTAGAAAATTAGATCAAGGCATGCGTCAAAAATTCTAAGCACAATTTGATTTTCATGTAGGTGTCAAAAATTGGTATGTGTTCTCACCACCATCCCTTCCAAAATTATGAAAATATGTAAATGTAGAATTTTCCATAGCCTTTTCAACAAAACCCATTTTGTGCACTTCTAGTAGTCAATGTTATCCATGAAACCATATTATTTAAGGAATTTTAACAAAAAATTCTCAATTCAAAGGATTTGAAATCATTTTTTCATTTAATCTACTTTTCCCTCAATGATTTGTGAAATGTGTGTATACCATGCTCTTAAGAAATGGGTAGTTTTTTCGCAAGAGGACTCAAAACTGTTTCCTAAAATACCTGATATGGACAACAATGACTGCTGGAAGAAAAAAATGGGCGTTTTTTAAAATGATGTGGAAAATATCTTTTGTTTAGTTAGGGCTTTTATTCATTTAGGGTTTTTTAGAAAATTAAACTAAAGTGAAATTTAAAATCACTATTGGCATGTTTCTCTAGACATTTCGTTATAAATTGATTTTTGAAATAAGTATTGATTTTCGAAGTTTGTTATTCAAGATTTGTTTTTAAATCACAAATAAATTATTAGGGAAAATTTTCATAGCGCATATGCATTATTTTGAAATTTTGGGGGTTATTGTGGTATAGAATGTAGATTTTTTCAATCAAATAAATGATTTCATAAGAGAATTAATTATGTTGATATTTCTTGATTCACGTAACTCGTGTTGGTCCTCAATTATACACCTCGTGGTGGTCTGACAATGATTCTATTAGGAAGGGGAAATTCTTGGAAAGTGGTAGACCAGGTGATATGTTATTTTGTATCTGAGGAGGGTTCTAACACTTTCCTTGGGATGAAGCCATGGGATGGTTGAGGGGCATGGACAAAGGATATGGCCTTTTCCTGCTACTTTTTTTCCTACCTTGAAACAGGGTGAGAGGACCCATGGTGTAACCTGAATGCAAAGGAGGGGGATGAATTAGTTGTTCCTCTTGACGTATCAAATGATGGATCAATCTGGGATAAGCATGGCCATGAACACAACACTCACTATCATAAGTTTTCACAAAATATTTTGCATATGATTACTATATCATAAACATGTTACTATAGAGAATAAATTTTGGTTGCTCTTGCACTTAAATGAATAATTAAGGCTAGAAGGAACCTTCAGTGATATTTAGAGCAATCAAGGTAGTAAATGGAATGAATGGGAGTTTAATATGAAGGGTTGGGATAAGTTATGGTATCTGTAACTTCACAAAGGGGGGATTATAGGATGAGATATTCCTTGTAACAGAGCATTTAACACTTAGAGCAGTCTATGATTGTGGAAAACATAGAAAACTTGACTAAGTAGGGACACTTTCTACAAATAAATATTTACATTCATTGATACTCAACAGATGCAAAGTCTCATAATGATCTCTAAAATACAAGACATAAGATCTCATGCAAGCATTCTAGTAAAGTTTTTATTGCTTCTTCCCTTGTGTTGGTACCCAATTTGATTCTCCCTCAAAATTTGAGTTGCATCACAGATTTGAGAGGAAGCTTAGAGACAAGTAGATTATGTTGTGTGTCATTTTGTAACCAGGGAAGAAATGCAGCTTGCTCTTTGTCACTCAGATGTGGAGAAATGGATAGTACCCTCAAGAGGATTTGATCTATCCTCACTACTTTATGGTTGTGACTTTCAGCCAGGGTGAGAGGACTCTTTTATAGCCTACTGTTTGTGGAGGAGATGGAGATGTCCTTCTTTGTAAAGTTATTAAGAAGACCTTGAAGAAAATATGATCAATACAACAAAACCTTACTCTCACGAGTTGTCACCCTAGATAATGGAGATGTTTTCGAAGCAAGGTTCAAGGTACTAAAGACAATGAAAAATTGATTGCTTCTGCATTTTTTGGTAATAGAAATTATGCCTTTGTACACACACAGGACAAACAAGGGTAGTATGGGTAAGATTAGTTGTTTTTAAATAAATTTTTGGTGGGACATGAGGCAGATTGAACTCGATTTTCTAGATCTTTGAGAGATTTTACAAAAATGGAAGGATTAATCAACAGAATGCTTCATAACAACTAAAATGTTCCTTTAACCAGAAGCTATGCTTTTAAAGGGGGCCCAGATCAACACATTTTCACACAAACTTTAAGAATCCAAAATGAAGGCTCAAATTGAAAAACTTAATTAAACATTATCAACCTATATTTTATCATGCCTAAGATACCCTCAAAGGCTAACAAAAAATCTTATCATCATGCTAGGAGTAAAGTGATTTTAAATTTGTTTATTTCACTATCAAATGAAATCTCTTCTGATAAATGAAATTGTAAATTCCACCAAACTATCACAAGGATAAGATCTTGTGTGATTCACAAAGATTTCAATGTAAGATTGCAATGGGAACAAGAAAAACTATTTGCAGACATTCATAAATGAAGCAGACACAATTTTTCCCAAAATCAACACAGATTAACTCAAACTAGATTAAACTCATCAGCAGGGGAAATTTTCTAGAACAATCTCAGAGCTTGTCAATGGTTTTACACTTGCAACCACCTTGACATGATCAAATTTAACACAAAAGAAATAAATAGGTTCCTCAGATGGCTTCTCAGAAAGATAGGCTTTGTCAAAATTTTCTCTTAGGAAAGTAACACCCGGCCTCTAACACTCCAACCATTTGCATGACAATTTCATGCAATTTATAACATTTTTACAACAGAGTTTTCCCCCTAAAAACAAAAACATTCAAAGCACCATCACCTATTGCGATTTTGATCGTGACCCCAAGAATTAGATCTGTAAAAAAATTATCAGGCGCTCAGAGGGAAAATATCTTTGAATATTTCTAGCATTCAATCCTTTCATCTCGTAAATCACTCTTCATCTCACGCACCAACTACTTCCTCCGTCGATCTGTCAAATCTGATTTTTTGCATGCCAAGGAAGGAAAGATCAGAAAACTAGATGGAACTCGATAGTCAAATTACATCTTAATGGTAAAAGGCATTCTCAGATCTTCCCTACCAAATCAAGATATCAAATTAATTCTCCTCTTCATTTGGAATGCAGGAGACATCAAGAAATGATAAAAAAACCATAAAAATTCACATTCCCAGGAGCTTTGGAGAAAAATGGCAGAAAAATCAGATACAGATGCACAGTTGTCATTGATTTCCCTTTTGAATTTGGACCATCCATGTGGGAGATCCGAGTCAAAATGGGCCTGGGAGGTCCTTTTACTTTTTACAACTTTTAGAAAAAATGTAAAATTTCTCATTTTGCTCTACCCCTCCTCCTTGAAAAATGGCTTGACACATGTCTTAATGTGGGTCTCAGTGGAACCACGCTTCCTTTTTACACTTTAACCCCTTTTTTCACAAAAGGAAAATTTTCAAATTTCCCCCGGAAGCCCACCTCCCCACCTTTTGACTTTTCAAATTGCCACGTGTCTCAATGGCGCATCTTGAGATGGTCCCCAAAAGTAGAGACCCCAAACAAGCACTTGCTCAACATGTGTCTTAGTTCGAAAGAGTCTTTAAAATTTTGAAATTTCAGCGGAAGGCTCCATGTGTCTAGGGTCCGAGGTAGTATCCTTTGGTTGTTGAAAATTCTGAGCAAAGGGCAGAGTGAGCGGAAGCCTCCAAGTTTCCTCCTAACACTTCTTCAAAATAAAACCCAGGGGCCGGTCCCCAAACATGCGTGATCACTCCACATGTCCCAGGCCCTTTAGAAAGTTGCTTGAAAAGTCTAAGTAAGGAAAATTCTAGTGGAAACCTCCACATGTTCTCAATGTGCAATTTCAAGAAAGTCCCCAAGAGCAGAGACCCTAAATGAGTGCAGGTTCACCACGTGTCCATGGCCCGCCAAAACTGTACTAGCTGCATGATTTTTTTTTCTAAGTCTGGGAAAAGTAGCGGAATCCTCCACGTGTCCTCCCGATGCAACTCCAAGGCCAAACCAAAAGGTGAATTTTCAAATGAGCATCATTCCTCCACGTGGACAAGTTTTGGGTCGAAGCAAGCCATAGAGTTTTTAGAGTTCCCCACCGAGCCACATCTAACCAAAAATATCCACGTTTACACTGATGCAAAGATGTAAATTTGACGGGGAAAAACACACCTGTCAAATTGTAAAAAATGTAGGGAAACCATCGTTTGATCCCGGAGATGAAATTTTCTCCAAGGACAAAGAATTTGGAAATGTTACAAGGTTCAAACATGATGCTTTGAGCTACATCCACTCACATTTCCTCGGGTATTTGGGACACAAAATACAGGGACAACAAAACGTGACTGTGGAAAACAGAGGGAAAGGAAAAGCCTGAGTTTTACGACCAAGTAACAGACTCTTTCATATGGTCAAAGGAAAAAAAACAAATTTTGGGCATTTAAGTGATCCTCGGCCAGGGAAATAACAGACCATGGCAACTGAATGGAGGATAGAGCCTTCAAGCACCAAGACAGGGAGACAAAAAATGTTACAAAGCCCACAAACTGAGGGATTTCAATGACAAACGGGGTGAGATTAATTTGAGCACCAACATCAGTTTTGACTCAAGGATGGGCACTCCCTGTGAGTGTCAGAAGAACCAAATAATAGAACAAGTGCCAAAAATATCCATTCGGCAAAGGAGTTAGCTTGTAAAGTAGAAAAATAGAACCATCTCCTAAAAATGAACCGAGAAACCAACAAAAGAAGGTCACTAACGACCAGAACGAATAAAAACACAAAAGACAGAAAGAAACCAATGAAATATACACTATACAAATGATGCTCACCTTGATTCTATGGGATCAATCAGGGAAATGTTTCAAATTCCTGCCATTAACAGGAAATTTGAGAAATTCCCCATCCAAGTCTTTCAATAATAACGTATGATCACCAATTCAAATGTAAATGGACTAAGGGCCCATCCATAATGCATCAAATCTACCATGCTCTCCCTCATCTTCATGCTTGCTATCCCATACTAGCACAAGATATCCAATGCTGAAAGCACTTGGAGTGACCTTCTTGTCAAATAACCTCCTGAATTTTTCTCTGAACTCTATATGTCTTTGGTGGGAAGCCCTCCTTTCTTCATCAAGTTTAACAATCTAGTTAATGTGAGCATCATATGGAGTAACTTCTTGATCTATCCAGTTTTTGAATGAATTGATATGAGGATAATTGCATATGCAGTGGCAGCAGAGCCTGAGTTCCATACACTAATTCAACTGGACTTTTTCCAGTAGCTCTTTTAACAGTAATTCTATCAGCCCAAACAACAAACTTAAACTTCTCACCCCATTTCCTTTTGTTCAGCTCCAAGGTTCTCCTAAATATCTTTAATAGATTTTTATTGTTGGACTTTTCTTGTTCATTGCTTTGGGGATAATAGTTGGAGGCATATGTCAAATTAATCCCATATTATTTACAAGTTTCCATCAAAGGTTTAGCTCTTAAGCTCATGGCATTGTTAGAAAAAATTTTAACTGGCACTCTAAACCTGCAGATGATATAGTTCTGCATGAAGTCCATGACAATTAGGTGTGTTGCTCTGTTTGGTGGGGATTACCTCTACCCAGTTAGTGAAGTAATAAGTGGCTACAAGAATCCACTTATGGCCTAGCACTTGAAGGGTCTGAAATCTCACCAATGAAATCCATTCTCCATTGCTTCAATGGGGCTTCAATTGATACAGGATGCAAAAGGAATGGAGCCTAAAGCTTTCAGTCTTCCAGTAAATTTTTGGCAACTCTCACACCTTATAACCAACAAACTTGTATCTTTGAAAATATTTTTCCACCAATAACCAGCCGTCAAGATATTGTGTGTTGTGATTCTTATAGCAAAATTCCCCCCCAAAAAATCCTTCATGGAGATCAACAATTATCTTGGGGGCTTCATCTTCAGTAATGGACCTTAAGAGAACTCCCTCTGGATTCTTCGAAGCTAACCCACAATCACTAATGACATATTTCTAGGAAGCCAAATTAAGAAATCTTTTCTGATTTTTACTTAAATACTCAACGCAGTATAGATGTCTGAGATTAAAAATTATATCTTTGTACCAGTTCAGAACTAATCAAATTTTCAAGGGCATCCACCCTTATTTCTTCTACTTCATTCACCTCAATAGTTTGCAAGTTGCTCTTAGCCATAATCTTAGCTAAGACTAAAACTCTTACCAAATTTGTGGTTTTGATATGCATGTCATATTCCTACAACTTGTTCACCCATCTGCATCTTTTGCTTGAGACCTCCATCTCTGATAAGACATCTCTCATGATGGTGTGGGGAACATAAGAAAAAAATTTAGAGCTCAAAATGTAAGTTCTGAAAACCTTTTGTTGCTTTTACCGAGGAAAATGCTTGTTTCTCCATAATGGTGTATTTCAACTCAGACCCCTACAATGCCTTACTGAAAAAGGAAATTAACTTCTCATCCCCTTCATCATCCTTCTGCCACAAGAAATATGCAACAATGTTCTATGAAGCAAAAGATAATTTTTTTTTGGAAAGGCTTCTTATAATCTAGAGCTGCTAAAACTAGGGGCATGCTCTAATGCTTATTTAATCCCATTGATAGCTTGAATGGCATCCTCTTCCCATTTGATAACTTGGTCCTTCTTTAGCATGTAAGTAATCGAAATGGTAAACTCAATAAATGTTTGATATGAATCTTCTGATAAAGTTTATTAACCCAAAGAAGGACTGAATTACCTTCTTGGTTCTTTGAATTGGGACTTTGCTGATGGCCTCCACCCTCTCGGGATCTATCATCACACCATCCTTTGATACAATATGGCCTAGCAACTTAGCCTTTTGCACTTTGAAATGACACTTATTTGGATTGACTAAAATTCCATACTCTCTACATCTCATCAACATTTTTTCCAAGTGCTACAAGTGGTCACCTCTCCTTCTGGAAAACATAGTCACATCATCTTGGTAAACAACAATAAAATCATTAATGTAACTAGCAAAAGCAACATCCATTTCTATTTGAAAATTTTCTCCAACATTCATCAAACCAAAGGGAATTCTAACATAAACATAAGTTCCCCAATGAGTGGTAAATACTATTTTTATTCTCTCTTATTTCTTCATAACAACTTGATTATAGCCGGAGAAACCATCCAAGGTAGAAAGTAACTCAGAACTAGTCACTAATTGCAGTATGTTTTCCATGTTTAGTAAAGGATAATTATCCTTAATTGATGCTCTGTTCATATTTCTAAAATCTACGCACATATTGATATCACCATTCTTTTTTCTAACTGGTACTGAGTTTGCAACCCAAGAAGAATACCTTGTGGGCTGAATAATCCCTCCATTCCTCAGTTTCTCCATTTCTTCTTGCATTTTAAGAGATATGAGTGGATTGATTGACCTCTGTTTATTCCTGAATTACTTTGCATTAGATTCCAATGGAATTTCATGTTGAAATAGATCCTCTCTTTATGCCTTCATTTTAGAATAAGACAAACTTAGGCAATCTTGATATTTTTTCAACAATTGGACATAGGAATGCTTTTCCTCCTTGTTTAGATTGCTTCCTAGCTAGATCTTCCTTGGTTTTTCTTTTGTACCAAGGTCATTATCCTCAACATCCCTTGAGGATACTATATGCCTGTTAATAATGAAATCAACATGATCAAAGTTTGATTCAATAGAAACCAGTCCTCTAGGAATGGTATTATTTTTCACTTGGAGGATGTCTTTACCAAAAAAAAATTATTTACCCTCTTCTGCACACACCATTGGCTCCCAATCAATACATTGATCAGCACACTCCTCTTTGTTCTATAGAAATATTTTGACTTAAGGAAAAATGGCCATGTTAACACTTCAACATCATATTCAAAATATGGGGACATCACATAATTATCAAACCGAGATCCCAATACTACAAGATCTTCTACCATAACATTGAACTTCCTATCAGGATGCACAATATTACATGAATCAAACATCTCAATCAAGTCCCAAGCTGCATTCTTGTACTATTTATTTCTCTGATTTTTAGTAGCATACAATTTTCTAAATTGTTTGACAATTAGTTCTAAATCTCCCTTAACAATGATATCTTTAACATAGTATTTCCAAGACATTCTCAAACCTAAAAATAATTCTTCATATTCAGCAATGTTGTTAGTACAATAAAATTTAAGTTTGAAATAAAAAGCAGACTCTTCTAGGCTTGGATAAATACTACACCAACACCATTTCCAAATTTGGAGCAAGCTCCATTAAAAAACAAAGTCCATGGAGAGCCTAATTGTTCAATAATCTTACATTGATCCATTATATTGTCTTTCCCATAAAAAAATCCAAAAAATTTATCAGAATCAACACTTGTGTACAACACATTGGTACCCAAACTGATTCTCCCTCAGAAGTTGAGCAACATCACAGGTTTGCTAAGAATCTTAGAGACAAGCAGAGCACGTAGTGTTTCGTTCTGTATCTGAGGATGAAATGCATCTTGCTATTTGTCACTCATTTGTGGAGAAATTAATAGCATCCTCAAGAGGATTTGACCTATCCTCACTACTTTATGGTTGTGCCTTTTAACCAAGGTGCGAGAACCCTTTTTGTAACCTGTTGTTTATGGAGGAGATGGAGATATACTTGTGAAATTATTAAAAAGAAATTGAAGAAAATATGATCAATGCAGCAAAACCTAACTCTCACATGTTGTCACTCTTGATATGGAGATATTTTCTAAGAAAAGTTCAGGAAATGAAAGACAATGAAAACCTAATTGTTTTTGCATGTTTTGGTAGTATAAATTATGCATTTGTATACACACAGGACAAATAGGGGTATTATGGGTAAGATTGGTTGTTTTAAATAAATTTTTGTCGGAGGTGAGGTAGGATGAACTTGATTCACCAGATCCTTGAGAACTTTTACAAAAATGGAGAGATTGAACAACATAATGCTTCAAGATAGCTTTGATGCTTCTTTAACCAGAATACGTGCTTCAATGGAGGCCCAGATCAACACTTTTCACACAAACTTCAAGGATCCAAACTGAAGGCTAAAATTGGAAAAATCAACGAAACATTATCAACATCTATTTCATCATGCCTAAGATACCCTCAAGGCTAACAAAAAATATTATAGTCATGTTAGGACTCACAGTTATTTCAAATTTGTTTATTTCACTATCAAATGAAAAATCTTCTGATAAATGAAATTGAAAATTCCACCAAACTATTACAATGAAAAGATCTTGTGTGATTCACAAATATTTCAATGTAAGATTGCAACAGGAAAAATAAAAATACTTGCAGACATTTAGAAATGAAGAAAAACACAATTTTTGCCCAAAAATAACGCAGATTAACTGAAATTTGATTAAATTTATCAGCGGGGGAAAGTTTCTAGAACAATCTCAAATATTGTCTATGGTTGTACACTCATAACCACTTTGACATGATCAAACTTAACACAAAGGAGATGAACAGGTTTCTTCAGATGGTTTCTTAGAAGGACGGGTTCTATCAATCTCTTCTCTTGGAAAAATCAGTCCTGACCTTGAACACTCCAACCATTTGCACAAAAAAATTATGCAATTTATAATACTTCATTTAGAACATATTTTTCCCTCAAAAATAGAGACATTCAAAGCACCATTGCGTGTTGAGACACCCAGAATGATATTTACAAAAAATTTGTCAGGTGTGCATAGGGAAAATATCTCCAAATATTTCCAGCATTGAATTCTTCACCTGGTAAGTGATTATTCATCTCGCGCGCCAAATTCTTATTCCTCCAATCTATTAAATCTTGTTCTTTGCATGCCTGGGAAGGGAGACCCGAAAATTAGATCCAACCTGATAGCCACATTTCCTTTTAGTTGTAAAAGACGTCTCTGGATTTTTCTCACCAAAATTTGATATCAAATTAACTCCCCTTCTCTATTTGGCATGCAAGAAATATCAAGAAATCATGAAGACTCGCATCTCCAGGAGCTTTGAATTGAAAATTGTGGAAAAATTAGAATAAATGCATAGCTGCCGTTGATTTCTATTTTGAATTTAGACCTTCCATGTGGGAGATCTAGTTTAACATGGGCCTGGGGGTTCCTTTTTACCTTTTACACCTTTTGGAGAAAATGAAAAAAAATTCAATTTGATTCGTCCCTCTGCCTTTGAAAAATGGGCCTGACACGTGTCCCAAAGTAACCATAACTAAATTCTACTCTTTCAACACTTTTTTGGAAAAGGGATAATTTTCCAAGTTTTCTCCGTAACTTTCCCCTTCCACTTCTAGTTTTTGATGTGGATCCCAGCGGAACCATGCTTCCTTTTACACTTTTAACTCCTTTGTCCCAGAACAATTTTTTTCCAAATTTCCCTTGAGATTCTGCACCTCCGCCATTGACTAGAGAAAAATATTGACTATTCTCTGTCGAATTGTGGGTCATTTCGATGATTTCAGTATATTGAATAACAAGGGGCAAAAAATCCAAGTTGCCCCTGATGGCCCGTCTCCCCACCTCTTGAACTTTCAAACTACCACATGTTTTAATGGCTCATCTTGAGATGGTCCCCAAAAGTAGAGACCCTAAATGAGCACGGGCTCACCACATGTCTCAGGTCCTTTAGGAACTTGTTGAAAAGTCTAAGGGAATAATACCCAATGGAAACCTCCATGTGTCTTTATGACGTAACTTCAAGAGCCTTATAGGCTTCAATATGATTTGGTAGCGGTGCTCTTCCATTTTAGAAAAAATTACTCCTTTTTTCAAAAAGGGGAAAATATTCCATCCCACTTCCGAAGGCCCGCATCTCCACTTTTAACCTTGCCACATGTCCTTCTGTAGTGTCAAACTAAGAATTTTTCCTTGCCGCTTAAATTTTACTTTAAACAAAGCCTGGAAGGGCCATGGGGTAGATTCAATTTTTTTGCCAAAGTATCCAAAAATAACAAGTTCAAAAAACAAACCCACCACACCCCATCCAATTATAAGAAGCCATGTAAGTACCAAAAGAACCAATCGTAATTGAACGGAGCTATGGGACCAAACTTTCCTTTTTGCCAAAAAATCAAAAGGTGACAAGTTAAAACATTTTCTCGCCATCCCCTTACCAACCAAAAGAATCCACGTGACCGCCGAATGCTAAGGAATAATTTTGACAGGAAATAGACACCCACCAGACCGTCAAAAACATAGAAATTCACCATTCATTCCTAGAATCTGATTTTTTGCTAAGGATGAATTTTTCTGAAACAAAACCAAGTGAATCATGGTTCGAAGCATATTTTGACCATGAATTTGGATTTTCAAAGGCATAAAAATATAAACTGATCATTCTTGAGCTTCCACGGTCAGGGGAAAATAGGAAAAATTGGAGAGCCCGTGGATTTTGAAGAAATTAGGGCAAAAATAGGGCAAACTCAGAGATTTCTTCAAAAAATGGCATGACACTAGATTTTGCAAACAATTTGAGGCATACAAATGGAGGTAAAAGATTCAAAACATCCACATTGAGAGATAAAATGTTTCATAACACACAGATAAGAGGTAAATCTGGGCAAAATGGTGTGAGATCAAAATGAGCACCAACACAACACTTCATAAGATGCATTGTTGGCATCTTTAATGAGGTGCAACATTTTATTTTCTCCATACAACTTGACAAGGCTACCCTCAATTGGGATGGTGGCATAGTACATATCCATTTGAACACTCCCACCAACACTTGCAACCCATTTTCTAGAGAACAACATACTCTCACTTGGCTAGGCAATAAAAAATAACAACATCAAGTTTCAAGTTTGTACCTAGATAATATATAAGTTGTACAACTAAACAGTTCACACATCCCACTATTGGAACCTCTCTAAAATCCAAGGCAGTGCACTTCCCATATGTTATTGTTACTTTTATATCAATTTCATTCATGACTTACAGTGGCATAACATTGCATGATGCTCTCGAATCAAACATACATTTTTGTAGCAATATGCCCTTAATGATCAGAGTAGTGAAGAATGGATCCACATTTAGTTGAGACTCTACCTGGGATGTTCCCAAATAAACCTGAGGTGGGTGACCTACTTCTTCCAATGTTGGTGGTGTTTCTAGCTCTCAATTATTGGAGGAGTCTCAACAATATTTACATTTCTGCATGGGGTATTCTTCTCTTCTTTCAGTCCCAAATACTCAAACGCCCTTTTCTTGTGTTCAGGAATCCTAAGAAACTCAACAATTGGAACATAAATCTTGATCTGACTTAAGAATTGGTAAATATCATAAGGAACATACTTTGGCAAGGCAGAATTGGAAGGGAGATTGAAAAACTCATCAGATGGAACATGATTTTTGAAAGTTTAGGCATGAGGAGAAGTATGAATCTTGTTTGGGACATCAAGGCCTTTGGAAGGTCTATATTTCTTAATAACCTCTTTAGGAATACTAGTAAGTAATGGAGTTTTAGGTTTGGCTTGAGGTCCTGCCCCTTTGAAAACTTTACTTCTTGTGTTATACTCCTTTTATTGGGAAATAAAAATGTTCATCAACAACTGCCTATCCTCCTCATATGGGATTACTCCATCATAATTAGTTATCATTTAAGATCTTAAGTATTCAAATTCATTATTAGGTATTTCAAAATATTATATAGTATCTATTTCTAAAGTATGAGAGGAAGGAAGAAGAGGTAGCTGGTGGATGCAATCCAAAAAACTTGCAGCAGTTCAAGCACTTATCACTTTAGTTGAAGTTGCTCCTTGTCATGATATCATGGAGCAACCCATCATGCAAACATCATCATTAGCATCATTATCATCAACTTCTTCTTCTAATTTTTGATATAATTCACATGAAGCATCAGGCATGAAACATCTATCACACCAATCAATTACACATGTTTTTTCAACAACAAAAATTTTGGTAGGTAAAGGATCAGGCACCATTCTATTTTCCTGGGCCTAGTGTTGTTTATTTCTAAATAAAATAGGTCCATTACCTATGTCATCAGATCTCTGCTCATTTCTAGGATGATTTACAAATTTTTCTTGGCCTTCTTACTTGTGCTAACCTTGTGAACTCTACCAAATTGCTTTCTCTACCTGGGCTAATTCGTATGATATTTCTTTGACAGCCCGTGTCAAAAGTTTTCACAACTTCCTCCAAATCAAGATCCTTACTTGCTTGAGGTTTTTCTAGGTTAACCAGTATCATACCCTCCCTCTTTGGAGGTTTTCCAGTTATGTTAATGTCATTCTCAATTTGTAGAGCCATGGTGAAGGCCTACCTAAAATTTCTAGGGGTTTTGTCCCTCAAATAGTAATTCGATTTCTTATAAAATGCATCAAAATAATTTATCAGACATGATTCATCACATGGCCTCAAATTAACAGGCAATCTCCACAAGGTATTGTTAAATATTTTGTTTAAAACATCCATTGATTCATTAATATTCTTCTTGATAATTTCAAACTCTTATAGAAGAAACCTAGGGTCTATTTGATCACCATACTACAATCTAAATGTATTATTCATTTCTATCCAATAATAAATGGAATTATCTGACAAAGATTTATACCAGTCCCTTGCGTCCTCTTCCAAAGTATCGATATACAATTTCATATATACATCTTCAAATTAAATCTCAAAGTCTTCCATCATGTTGATAACAATCTTTAAGTGTTGATCACCAGTTATAGCATTATTTCCTTTTAACTTTGGTAGTCTATTTCTTACATCATGGGGAACTGCATTTGGATAACCAGTCATCCCTCTAAAATTTATAGGACCTAAGGTATTTATAACCAATGGAGGCGTGGGTGGGGGATGGGCCATGTTGTTTTGAGGAGGTTACCTTGGAGGAGAATCAAACTGATAAGGTATAAGGGGTCTTTGAAACACATGAGTATAACTTTCAAAATGGATATCCCCTAAAGGATTTGTTTCTTGGAAAACCCTATCAACTTTTGTAAAACACAGGGGTAGAATGAGAAGAAAAATTTTCAAATTCAAATGAAGGCCCTTGTCCTGATGGAGAATTCAATTCCACAAAAAGACTACCTGATTTAGAAGCACTTGAATGGAAATATTCAATGATAGGTTGATCACTTTCATCAATGGAGATCTCTTTTCTTGACTACTGATCTCGAACAACTCTCTGGGATTTTATTCATTCTGAATCAGTTTTTCCTATCTCTGGAAATAATTCCGTAGCAGGATCCTTAGCGAAGAAAGATCTTCTTCCTTCCATCTTTGCAAATATTAGTAACAAATATCACTTGATAGAGGTTAAGACACTAGTATTCATCAAAAATAAGATCAACATGGAGTCGCCACTAAGTATTTCCACATTAGTTATGAAAATGCACTAAAAAAATGCTCTATCAAATGTTTGTCAACAGTATAAAATAGAAATGGAATGATCTGATGTTCGTTTACCAATATTTACTAATGAAACTTAGTGCAATAACTATGGAAATTGAAAATATTGCACACATGACTTGTAACTTTGAACACTTCTTATAGGCTTGAACATAGGATGATGTTGAAAATATGTACTAGCACTTAGAGCATATAAGAAATGTTTACTAGGGTCTGAATATGAACTGCAATCACAATGTCCCTAGAAACAGCACCATAATAGTGTTAGTACCCAAATTGATTCTCCCTCAGAAGCTGAGCAACATCACAGATTTGACAGGAAGCTTAGAGACAAGTAGATCATGTTATGTGTTGTTCTGTAGCCTGGGAATAAATGTAGCTTGCTCTTTATGGCTCAGATGTGGAGAAATGGATAGCAACCTCAAGAGAATTTTATCTATTCTCACTACTTTGGTTTTTCCTTTCAACTAGGGTGAGAGCTCCCCTTTGTAGCCTTTTGTTTCTGGAGGAGATGGAGATTTCCTTTCTTGTAGAGTTATTAAGAAGACCTCGAAGGAAATATTATCAATACAAAAAAACCTAACTCTCACAAGTTATCACCCTAGATAATGGAGATATTTTCTAAGCAAGGTTTAGGCCACTAAAGATAATGAAAACCTGATTGCTTCTACGTGTTTTAGTAATAGAAGTTATGGATTTTTACACACACAGGACAAACAAGGGTAGTATGGGTAAGATTTGTTTTTGTTAAATTAATTTTTTTGTGGGAGGTGAGGTAGAATGAACTTTATTTTCCATGTCTTTGAGATATTTTACAATAAAATTACGGATTAATCAACAAAATGCTTCATAATAGCTAAAATGTTCCTTTAGCCAGAATGTGTGCTTCAATGGAGGCCCAGATCAACACGTTTTCACACAAAATTTTAGAATCTGAAATGAAGGCTCAAATTGAAAAACTTGACTAAACATTATCAACCTATATTTTATCACACCTAAGATACCCTCGAAGGCTAACAAACAACCTTATCATCATGCTAAGAGTAAAGTGATTTTAAATTTGTTTATTTCATTATCAAATGAAATTTCTTCTGATAAATGAAATTGAAAATTCCACCAAACTATCATGACGAAAATATCTTGTGTGATTCACAAAGATTTCAATGTAATATTGCAATGTGAACAAGAAAAACTATTTACAGACATTCAGAAATGAAGAAGACACAATTTACCCAAAATCGACACAGATTAACTCAAATTGGATTAAACTCATTAGCAGGGGAACATTTCTAGAACAATCTTAGAGCTTGTCAATGGCTGTACACTTGCAACCACCTTGACATTATCAAATTTAACACAAAAGAAATAAATAGGTTCCTCAGATGGCTTCTCAGAAAGATAGGCTCTATCAAACTTTTTTCTTAGGAAACTAACTCCCAGCCTCTAACACTCCAACCATTTGCATGACAAGTTCATGCAATTTATAACATTTTTACAGCAAAGTTTTCCCACTAAAAACAAAAACATTCAAAGCACCATTGCCTGTTCCAATTTTAATCGTGACCTAAAGAGTTAGATCTATAAAAAATTTGTCAGGCACTCAAAGGGAAAATCTCTTCGAATATTTCTAGCATTCAATCCTTTCATCTGGTAAATCACTCTTCATCTCACGTGCCAACTACTTCCTCCTCCAATTTGTCAAATCTAGTTTTTTGCATGCCAAGGAAGGAAAGATCAGAAAATCAAATCAAACCCAATATTCAGATTACATCTTAATGGTAAAAGATGTTCTCAGATCTTCCCTACCAAATCAAGATATCAAATTAATTCTCCTCTTCATTTGGCATGCATGAGACATCAAGAAATGATAAAAACCATAAAAATTCACATCCCCAGGAGCTTTGGAGAAAAATGGCAGAAAAATCAGATACGGATTCACAGTTACCATCAATTTCCCTTTTGAATTTGGACCATCCACGTGGGAGATCCGAGTCAAAATGGGCCTGAGGGGTCCTTTTACTTTTTACAACTTTTGGAAAAAATTTAAAATTTCTCATTTTTCTATAATCCTCCACCTTAAAAAATGGGCTTAACACGTGTCCCAATGTGGGTCCCAGCAGAACCGTGCTTCCTTTTCACACTTTAACCCCTTTCTTCACACAAGGAAAAAATTTCAAATTTCCCCGGAAGCCCACCTCCCCACCTTATGAATTTTCAAACTACCACGTGTCTCAATGGTGCATCTTGAGATGGTCCCCAAAAGTAGAGACCCCAAACAACTGCTCACTCAAGGCGTGTATCAATCCGGAAGAGTCTTTAAAAATTTGAAAATTTAGCAGAAGGCTCCATGTGTCTAGGGCCTAAGGCAGTCTCCTTTGGCTGTTCAAAAGTCTAAGCAAAGGGTAGAGTGAGCAGAAGCCTCCAAGTGTCCTCCTGGTGCTTCTTCAAAATAAAACCCGAGGGCCAGTCCCAAAACATGCGCGGTCCCTCCACATGTCCCAGGCCCTTTAGAAAGTTGCTTGAAAATTATAAGTAAGGGAAACCCCGATGGAAACCTCCACGTGTCCTCATGGCACAATTTCAAGATAGTCCCCAAGAGCAGAGACCTTGAACGAGTACGGGTTCACCACGTGTCCATGGCCCGCCAAAACTATACCAGCTGCATAAAAAAATTTCTAAGTCCAAGAAAAGCAACGGAATCCTCCACGTGTCCTCCCAGCGCAGCTCTAAGGCCAAACCAAAAGGTGAATTTTCAAACAAGCGCCATTCCTCCATATGGACAAGTTTTGGGTCGAACCAAGCCATAGAATTTTTAGAGTGCCCCACTGAGCCACATCCAACCAAAAAGAGCCACATTTCCACTGATGAAAATATGTAAATTTGATGGGGAAAAACACAACTGTCAAACCGTAAAAATACAAGGAAACCACCGTTTGAGCTCGGAGATGAAATTTTATCCAAGGACAGAGAATTCGGAAATATTACAAGGTTCAAACATGATCCTTCGAGCTACATCCACTCACGTTTCCTCAAGTATTTTGGATAAAAAATACATGAACAACAAAATGTGACTGTGGAAAATAGAGGGAAAGGAAAAGCCCAAGTTTTATGACCAAGTAACAGAATCTTTCATATGGTCAGAGGAACAAAAAAAAAATTTGGGCATTTAAGTGGTCCTTGGCCAAGGAAGGAACAGACCATGGTAACTGAATGGAGGACAAAGCCTTCAAGCATCAAAATGGGGAGACAAAAAATGTGACAGAGGCCACAAACTGAGGGATTTCAATGACAAACCGGGCGAGACTAATTTGAGCACCAATGCCTTGTATGCCCAAGAAACACTCAAAGGCTAACAAAAATCTATCAACACAAAATGGTTAGAGTAAGGATTTTATATCTAAGTCCAATATTACAGGGTAAATGCTCACATCAAAATATTGAGCTAATGACCAAAGCAAACCCATTGAGGACATATCTACTATACAATAAAGAGAGACAATAAACACAAGACTGTAGTAGAAAAATATAACTCATCAATTGACAATTCAACATATTGAACTCAAAACACATAAATTTAACTCAAAAATAGACATATTTCATTCAGATCTTGACTTTCTTAGCAAGGGAACATCAAGAGAATGATCTCAATTTTTTTCAATGGCTATACATTACAACTACCTTGACACAAAAGTATGGGAAATGGAAATCTATATGCATTTCGCAAAGCAAACATGCACTATTCACTATTATATATCTCCAACCTTAGAAATAATAATCCCCTTTGATCAGAATACTAAAAATAAATCCTTTTTTTTAGAATAGAAGAATTGTCTCCCCTATATGTGGGGACAAGCCCCTATATTTATACAAATTTGTTGAGTTATTACAGTTTAATTTTCCCCCCTAAAATAATAAACGAATCTTCTACTTTTTCAAAAAGAAATATATTTTGAATTAGAGCGGGAATGTAACTTGTCTAGCTAAAAAATATTGATTTTCTGTTAGCATTTTGAGATTGATTCCATTCCTTCACTGCCACATATGTAAAAAACAAATAGCTTATACTTCTAGGTACATATATGTATTTTTATTTTCTCATTTTCTCCACCCAAAATACATCAATTTCTTAATCAAGTGATGCTAATTTGAAGATCTCAATGATACCTTTCCAACGATACCCATTTTTCTTGATTTGGAGCTCTAGATCGAAAGTTATGGCCATTTGAATTTTTACTCGTAGGGATAAATAGGATAATGACACATAATAGCTTTTGATTGGCTTCGTATTTTTTATACATGTATATTGATTCTATTTTTATTTTCTATGTGAGCCAATAATAACATTCCACACATCTTTGCCTTCTTAGAATGTTCTCATACTTGACTACCCACTATAAAACATGAGCCAATGAAAAAGTTCCACGCTTCTTCGTGGTGCAATATTTTTATTTTATTTATACTCACCACCACAAAACATGAGCCAATGAAAAATATCCATGCTACTTCACAATTAAGAATTAATTATTTTCATGAAACATGAGCCAATGAAAATGTTTCACGTACCTTTGGATTTCATAGTGTCAGGCTCTCTTTCTTTTATGTTTTACTTTCATTGGTTACAGATTCAGGCCTTCGCATCATGAATTATATCTAGGAAAACTTCATTTCTAGCTTTATTGAAATGTTACCACGTATCCTTCTTGACCGGTCAAACCACATGAATCTAAAGCCTTATGAAACTTAGATCACTCTATGGACTTGAGGTTTTCTAAAGCCCATTTTCTCTCCCTGTGTAAAAATGGTGACACGTGTTCACCGTCGTTCATTGATCTGACCGCGCTAACTTTTTCTACCCCATCACATACCTGAAGCTTTATGAAACACAGTACATTCCACATATTTGAATTCCATGAAACCTGAATAGCTCAAAGAGACCCGGAATCCCTCCATGTGTTTTCATAGGAGTTTTTAGTTATCATTTGTTGTTCCATAGCCTTTGGTGGATTTCTAATTGTCACACGAATTTTGGAATCTACAGAATGTCAACCCTTTTGATAAACCTGTAAAACACTAAACCAGTGTGCTGCGGTTTTTGTTACATAACCACACTCCCTCATTTCTTACAACCTATCATCCCACGGTATATGTTCTTTCTTCAAATTGCAAGACTAAGTCAATTTGAATGATTATCAATCATTCTATAATTCAACCTTGGTCATGATTTGATCGTTATCCTTTCACAGTTTTGAGCAACCCGCAAAACATTAATTTATTCATTCCACAGATTTCTATGTTAGGGCATTGTAGTCTCCTTAGAATTAAATGGTCATGTCCATCCTTTAATTTTTTTAATTTCATGGGATGGAAGGATCATGGAGATTCAAAAATATTCTTTTCCTAGCTAACATATGTAAATCTAGGTCCTTTAGATGGTACAAGGAATTTTCTTGGAAGACTCAACTTAGTTAAGAACAAGGTTCAAAATGAGCACCAACATTGGCTCTAGATCAGGGATGGGCAGACCCCTTGTGGGTGCCACAAGAATAAATATTAGATGCCTAATCCATTGGGTAAGGAGTTGAGGAGAAAAAAACACTTAATGCTTTCTGAAAAAGATACATTACATTCATACCAGAATATTACTATGTCTAGAAACTTGATCATTGTAGACCAGAGCACAAAAAGGGAGACAACAACACAAACCAAGTAAAAAACAATATTAACACAAATGTACACTATACAATGATCATACCTGGTCCTTTGGCTTGATCAAAAAAGTGTTTGAGATGTCTTTCGTTGATAGGAAACTCCAATAAATGTCCCTCCAAGTCTTTCAAAAAGAAAGTATGATATCCAATCCTTATATCAATAGAATAGGGTCCCATCCATAAGGCATAAAAAATTCCATGTTTTCCCTTGTCTTTATGTTTGTTGTCCCATAATAGGACTAGGTCTCCAACATTGAATAATATTGGAGTGACCTTCTTGTCAAATAAATTTTTGAGTTATTCTCTGAACTTGACATATCTTTGGTGGGGCTTCCTTGTTTCTTCATCCAATTCCATGATTTTATTGATCCTTTTTTCATAGGTACTCACCTCTTCTCCTTCTTCAAATTTCTTTATCAACTGATAGGTGGAAAGTTGTAAGTGCAAGGGCAAAAAGGCTTGAACTCCATAAACTAACTCAAGCAGGATCTTTCTAGTAGACCTCTCTTGATAGTAACTTTGTCTGCCCATAATTGAAACTTGAGTTTCTCACCTCATTTATTTTTATTGGTGTCCAGTGTTCTTCTGAGGATATTTAGTAGGATTTTATTACTTTATTCTTCTTGGCCATTTCCTTGAGGATTATAATTTTATGCATAAGCCAAATTTATACCATACTGACGGCACGTTTTTTCCAATGGTTTAGCTCTAAATTTCATGGAATTGTCATTAACTATCTTGGTAGGAACCTCAAATATGTAGATTATGTAATTGATAATAAATTCCATGACTACTTGATGAATTACCTTCCTAGTGGGAATGTCTTAAACACATTTCATGAAGTAATCAATGACCACCAATATCCACTTATGACCAGAACTTGAAGAGTTTGATATCTCACTAATAAATTCCAATCCCCATTATTTTAATGGGGATTCTATTGACACACATTGGAGGGGTAGGGCCCCAGAAGATTAACATTGACAACTCTCACATCTTTGAACCAATAAGGCAACATATTTGAACAACGAAGGGCACCAATATCCTGCCCTTAGAATGTTGTGAGAAGTAACACTTCCAGTAAAACGACCTCCACACACTCCCCCATGAAATTCTACAATTATTTTAGGTGCCTCTTCCTTAGTGATACATCTTATAAAAACTCCTTCTGGATTGATTAGTCAAATTATACTTTTGGGAAACCAGTTTGAGTTTCCTCCTTTGATTTTTTTCAAAATGCATATGACAATTCAAGTTTTTTAGAAAATGGTAAATGTGTGGGTTATGGAAGGATCTGAATCCTTGAACAAAATTCCCTTAAGGTAGAATAAAGCATTGACGCATAATAGAAGAGAAGCTCATATGCAACAAAAGAAATAAGGATACTAAGGCAAAAAAAGTGAATAACAAAGAAAAGAGAAGAGGGAATAAGAGAGAAGATGAAGCCCTCACGACTGCAGAGCAAAAAGTTTACTCCAGAGGATCCTGAGGATGGGATTGTAATCTCATTTTAGAAAGAGGAATAAATTTTTTGTTTGATTTACGACTGTTCATCCATCACTCCTATAAGAATCTAATTTTTTATCTAGATGTATTAGAAGCCGAATATTAGATATCTCTGATATTCCTATAATTGATTACTTCTTTAAGATTATGTTTTTAGAAAGGTCGGAATCTGCCCCTGATAGCAACATCTCCACCTATTCTACCTTACCTGATCTAACCAACACTGCCACTGGGAGGGAAACATGGGAATCAACCGGTGGATGAATTTTTTTAACCTTTAAATCATGTTCTTCACAAACCTTCATGAAATCTTCCAAAGATACATCTGAATCTTCCCCAACAACTAACATGATGGGTTAGGAATCCTTCCACCAAGAAAATTTTTCCTTAAGCTTTTGTTTCACTTTCTGACATTCTGTAGCAAGATGCCCTAGAGAAAAAAAATTCCTACATCTAAAGGGAAAACCTTCATAATCAAGTGGTTTTGGTCAAAACTTAGCCAAAACTTTGAGATCAATGGAATCAGGTAGATCAAGAGAGGTATCCATATCCAAAAATATTCATGCATAGGTTGTGTGAGTGTGGAGTTTTGTTTTTGAATCAATGTAAAAACTTGCCCAAAGCATTTTCAATATCAATCAAACACTCCTCCCCCAAAAAAGTAGTTGGAGCTGAGTTAAACATACCCAAATAGGTTTGACGTTGAATGCATCAGTAAGAGGATTAAAGGTTTGAAACCACGGTTTCATCAACAGATGATTATTTTGAAGATCCTAAAGCTTAGAGACGATAGAATCCATGTCTTCAAAAGAACTAAAAACCAAAATAAAAAACCCCTTGCACAGGAGTAAATGTAAACCTTACCATACAAGATATGATGCCAATTCAAAGAAATACATGAGTGAAGAAGCAACAACCTAGGCTAGAGGTTGTTAAAGTAGAAGATCAAACCCTGGCTAGAGAAAAAACCTATGACTCTTACACTAACTCCCAAAAGGAAAACAACGGAGAGGATTTGGCTTTAGAAAGAGATTTAGAAGATGAGGAATAGGAGGCAAAGACCACAACATGTAAGAAGGAGTTATTTGAAAAAATGGATTGACCCCCAGCCAAACCAACCTGCCCAACCACCAACTCTAAAAATAGAGAAAAATAAGGGCACATAGCACTTCATCCAAGAAAGGGACCACCTCTACCAAAGGACATTCTGATAGATACCTGAGTGGCCAGAGAATCAAAATCACCACTAGAAGAAATTCCATTACCGATTTTATCATAATCCTATGGAAGGATACAGGGAGATGAGTCGCAGCGAGGATTCACAGAGAGATCCATCCTTGTAATTGATATAATATTTAGAACATTGAAATTGCATATGACAATTCAAGTTCATCAAGTAATATACTATATCTTTATACCAAACTGAATTGCTCACAATTTCATAAGGGTGTGGCCCATCTTCTTCAACATTGTGTATCCCCATCACCTGTAAATTGCTCTCTACCATCAACCTTGTTAATCCCAATCCTTAAACTAGTTTGGTGGTTTTAATATCCATGTCATATTCATGTAACTTGTTAACCCATCTGCATCTTTTACTTAACATTTATATTTTTAATAAAATGTCTTTTACCATTGTGTGGGTTACATAAGCTATAACTTTGGAGCTTAGGATGTAGGGTCTAAAAATTTTAGTGGCTTCTAACAAGGAAAAATATTATTTCTCCATGATGGAACATTTCAACTCAACTCCCTACAAGGATTCACTAAATAAGGAAATGGTCTTTTCATGCCCCTCTTCATCTTTCTGCAATAACATAGAAGTTATTTTATTATTAGAGGAAAAGGAAAACATTTGAAATGCTTTCTTATAAATAGGACTAGTTAAGATGGGGGCATTCTTGAGTGTCTCCTTTATTACTTTGAATGATTGAACAACCCCTTCTTCTCACTTTATGTTTTGATCCTTCTTCAACATAATTTTGATGTGAATAGTAATCTCAGAAAAGTTGGAGATGAACCTTACAAAATTTACTTGCCCGAAAAAGGATTAGATACCCTTTTTAGACATAGGGATAAGGACTTCATCAATCACCTCCACCCTTGCAGGATCTATCATCACTCCTTCCTAAGACACTATATGTACCAATAATTTTTCCTTTTGCACTCCAAAGTGTCACTTCTTTGGGTTCAATGAAATCTCATACTCTCTACACCTAATCACTATCTTTTCATGGTGCCCCAAATGGTCACCCCTGTGTCTAGAGAAAATATTTATATCATCCTGATAAACTGCTATGAAATCATTGATGAAACTAGAAAAGGCCACATCCATTGCTCCCTGAAAGGTTGCACTAGCATTCATTAGTCCAAAAGGCGTTCTAACATAGACATATGTTCCCTATGTGGTAGTGAAAGAATTTTTGAACTATTCTTATTGTGTTAACACCACCTGATCATAGCCTAAGAAACCATCCAATATAGATAGCAACTTAGATCCTATTACCTTTTGTAACATATTATCCATATTAAGAAATGGGTAATTATCCTTAAGAGATGATTTATTTAGATTTCTAAAATCCACATAAATACTTATATCCCCATTATTCTTTCTGACTGGAACTAAGTTGGAAACCCATGAAGAGTATCTCGTTGGCTAAATTATCCCACCATATCATATTTTAGTCAAGTCCTCTTATATTTTGGTTGCAAGAATTGGATTGATAGGCATTATCTTCTATTTGAAGGCCTTGGAGTGATGCACCAATGATATCTCGTGTTGAAAAAAGTCTTCTCTGTAGGATTTTAGTTCTGAATAAGACCATGCCAAGAAATCCTAGTATTTCTTTAGTAACTTGGTATAAGCTTGTTTTTATTATTTTATCATGCTACTCCCCGACCAGACCTTTCTTATGCTTTGAGAAGTTCCCAAGTTACATTCTTTGACATCTCTTGATGCATAGCTAGGCTTGTTCATGATTCATTCTACACTATCAAAATTTGATTCCAATATTACAAGTCCTCTTAGAATTGTATTTGTTTTCAACTGAATTGTATTTTTTCCAAAGAGGGTCTCCCTTCCTTCACAAAGTTCAACCATGGGTTCAAGGTCCATGAGATGATTAGTGAACACATATTTGAAAGTTAAAAACCTTTGGATCTGAGCATCATCTTCAAAAACCTAACAATGTTGAATGTTGTCAGGAACTAATGGTCTAACTAGCACTTCTACATCATAATGGAAGTAAGGAGATACTATCTCATTTTCATATTGAGATGATATTATAGCTAACTTTTCTATTGCTACATTTTAAGCCCTTTCATGATAAATGGCATTAAAGGAATCAAATAATTCTATGAAGTCCCAAACTGCATGATTACATTATCTCAAGCTCTAGTTTTTAGTTGAATATAATTTTCTGACATGATTTACAACTAATTCAGAATCTCCTTTGACAATAATTTTCTTCATTCCATGCTTCCATGCAAATTTTAAGCCAAGTATAAATTCCTCATCTTCAAAAATGTTGTTAGTACATTAAAACTTCAATTTGAAAGATAAGTTAAAATAAACCTAATTTGGAGAAGTTAGAACCACTCTATCTCCATTACCAACATTGAAGCATGCTCCATAAAATTTCATGGTCCAGGGGACATTGGTATCTTCAAGGTGTGCATTAGCATCTATGTAGTGATATTCAAAATCTACACTTCCTATGAATTTACTTAAATCTATATCAATAAACAATACCTCATAAGAGGCATTCATGGGATCCTTAATAAGATGGAGAATTTTATTCTCCATGTAATTTGACTAGCTTCCCTTATAATGGTATAGAGTCATAAGACATATCCATCTAAACACTTCCTCCTACACCGATATCCCACTTTATTTATAACAACATACCCCATTTAGCAAGGAAATTAACTATAACCATATTCATAGTTAGATACTTACTAGGACAGGCAGTAAGTTGTACGACTAGACCTCTGACATAGTCCAAAACAGGTGATTCTCTTGAATCCATGGCATAGAATCTACCAAAATCTACATTTATCTTGATGTCCAATTCATTCATGACCTCTAAAGGCATGATATTACATGAAGGTCTTGAATCAAATATACAATTGTGAAGAAATGGCCCATTGACAATAAAAGTAGTAAAGAAGGGATCCACATCCAATTGGGATTCTACTAAGGATGTGCCTAAATATACTTATAGTGGTTCTTCCATGTTCTCTGGTTTTTCATTTATCTCAACTTTAACTATAGCAGGTTGAGTTGCAACATTATTTATACCCCTTTCTTTCACAAAACCATATCATCCTTCAGCCCCAAATATTCAAATGCTCTTATTCTATGTTTTGGAATTCTAAGTAGTTCCACAATTGGGACAGTGATCTTTATTTGACTTAGAATTTGAGCTATATCACATGCAACATACTTTGGCATGGTTATATTAGAGGAAAGGGTGATAATATTTTCTGATGGGATTTTATCCCTTATTGCTTGGGTAGAAGAAAAATTTCTTAGCTTTGAAGATATAAAGGGACCTTTTTCAAGCATAATTTTCATGGGAGTATCTTTGGGGATATTGGTCAAGAGAGGCATATTTAGTTTAGGAGCAAGGGAAATTCATTTAGCTTGTTTATTCCAAAGGTTATACTCATTTCCTTGAGCAACCACAACATTCATTAATAGTTTCCTATCCTCTTCAGAAGGGATTCCACCATCATATTTTTTTATCATTAAAGATCTTCAATATTTAAATTCATGATTTGGAAGCTAAAATTATTGATCCATATCTATATCATCATTAACAATAGAAGGGAGGGAGAATACTTAATTTTTATAAACCCAAAATTCGTTGATGGTTTTAGCATATAATAGATCAGTTGAAGTGGCTCCTGACATCAACTATTTTGGACATTCCATCATGCATATGTTATCAAAACAAGATTCATCAATCACATCATCATCTCCAAAAAGTTACTCACAAGGGGAGTGTGGCAATAAACACTTATCACACCATTAAATTATGTGGTCTTCTTCTACTAATGATACCCTTTCTATCAATGGATCTAGGACTACATTATTCTCTCTGAAATCTCACTACTTGTTTCCTGGATCCATAGGTCTCTTTCCTCTGTCATCATCTCAGTGATCTCCTTTGTGATTATTCCCAAATATATTTTTTCCTTGGGCCTAGAGCTGAACTTGAGGATTTGAAACCAATCCTTTCTCTTCTCTAGCAAGCTTGTATGAGATCTCTTTGACTTCTCTGGCCAAATTTTTAACCACCTCCTCAAATTCCACTTCCTTTCTGGCATGTAGCTTCTCTGGAATAATCAGCTTGACACCTTCTCTCTTTAGAGGCTTCCCAACTACTTTAATAGTTTTCTTAAATTGGAGAGCCATAGATAAAGCTTTCCTCAAGGTTCTAGCATTTTTTTCCCTTAAAAAATAGGTTGTTTTCTTATCAAATCCATCTGAGTACTTAATGATGCAATATTTATCACTAGGCCTTAGATTAATATACAATCTAGACAAAATTTATTTAACCTAGAATTAAATTCTTGCACATACTCATTAGGATTCTTTTTTATATTTTCAAACTCTGATAAGAGAAAGTTAGTGTCAGTCTTATCACCATATTGGATTCCAAATGCATTCTTCATTTCTAACCAAGAATCAATTAAATATGTAGACAATAAATTATATCATTCCCTAGAATCTTCTTCTAATGTGTGTATGAATAACTTAGCATAAAAATCTTCATGCTCTACTTCATATTTATCCATTACATTTCAAAAAAATAGAAGATGTCGATCTCTACTTATGACATTATTCCATTGAAATCTAGGTAATTTGCTTCTAATTTCATTTGGTACTTCATTGGGATAACCAACCATTTCATGAAACCTTATTGGTTTGTAAGTGGTAACTACAAAAGGATCCCTTGGTGGGGTTTGTGCCAGATTATTTGGTGAAATATTTTCAAAACGAGGGTTGGAAAGGTGGGGAACTGGGAAAATTTGAGGTAGAGGATTATGATATTCAAAATGGAAATCCTTCAAGGACTCAATTTCACAAAATAATTGATTCGTATGAGTCAACAAACAAGGGAGATGAAGAATACCTTTGTTACTCACTGTTGTTGAACATTCTTGAAAATATGAATGTAAATTAGCTTGAGGACTACCTGAATCAAAGATGTTAGGTCTGGTAGAGTAATCCTCCACTAAAGGTGGATCAAATTCAGCAAGATGAGAAATATTTTCTTCTGACTTTTGATCACCCATTGGTTTCTAGATTTGTTTCCTTCTTGAATGTGGATGATCCAACTTTGGAAGTAATCTTCTGGTAGGATCAAATTTGAAAAAGGATCGTCTTCCAACTTTCCAAAGTGGAGAGTTAATCATCAAGGTGTAGAAGATTTTACACTGGTATAATCCATATTTTATTTGAAAAATGGAGCCACCACTAAAGCTTTGTACCTTAGATGTATAGATTAACTCAAAATGCTTTAAAAAAGATAGCTTTACAAACTGAAAGATAAAGATTTGCAGAAATTTATGAACTTTCCAAATTTTCTAGTTACCAATCCCTCAGTATACTCATAGAGGCTCAAGCTTTATGGAAATCTTATTTGTACTTGGAAATTTTGGACAATACTTTGCAGACTAGTATATATTTTCCTAATTTTGGAAAATAACTGCAAAGGTAAGTATTATGAACCTTTCTTAGAGTATATTATCCCCGAAAATGGTGCCAGAATAATTGTTGATAGAATTCACACTCTGATAGCCACAATTCCTATCAACTTTATCAAAAAATCCCTGGTAACGGAACCAGAGGTGTTGTTGAAATAATTCACACTCTAAAAGCCAAGATTCCTATCAACTTTATAAAAAAATCCCCAACAACGGTGCCAGAAGCGTGTTGGTCCTCAATTGTACACCCCTTAGTGGCCTGACAGTAATTATCTTAGGAAGGGGGAATGCTTGGATGGTGGTAGACTAGGTGATATGTATTTTTGTAGCCGAAGAGGGTTATAACATTTTCCTTGGGATGATTGAGGGGAAGATACAAAGGAGATGACCTTTTCCTACTATTTTTTGTCCTTCCTTGAACTAGGGTGAGAGGACGTGCAATGTAACCTAAATGCATAAGAGAGGGATGAATTCTTTGTTCCTCTTGACTTTTCTAATGATGGATCAATCTTGGATAAGAATGGCCATGAACACATCACTCACTCTCACGAGTTCTCACAAAATATGTTTATATGCTTACTATACCAAACACAGGTTACTATAGACAATAAAGTATGGTTGATCTTACATTTGAATGAATAATTAAGGATAGAAGGAATCTTCAATGATATTTTGAGAAATAAAGGTAGGAACTTGAACAAATGAGAGTTTAATATGAGGGGGTGGGATCAATTGTGGTATATGTAACTTCACAAAGGGGGATTATAGGATGAGATACTCCTTGTAATAGAGCATTTAACACTTAGAGAATCCTACAATTCTAGAAAGCATAGAAAAATTAACTAATTAGTGACACTTTATACAAAGAAATATTTACATTCATTAATACTCAACAGATGCAAAGTCTCATCACAATCTCTAAAATACTAGACACAAGATCGTGTGCAAGTATTATAATGAATTTCTTATTTATTTTTCCCTCATACACCAAATATACACTCAAAGGATAAAAATATATGCACAAAATTATTGGAGTAACGATTTTACAATTAATTTCAATATTGTAGGATAAATGCTCATAGCACAATATTGACCTAATTACCAAACCACAACCATTGGGGAAAAATCTAGCGTATGATAAAGATAAGTAATAAATACAAGACTGTAGCAAAAAATATAACTCATCAATCAACAATTTGATATACAAAACTTAGAACACAAAAATTTAACTCGAAATTAGACATATTTCATTCAGATCTTGACTTTCTTAACAGGGGAACATCAAGAGAATGCTCTCAAAGTTTATCAATGGATGTACATTGTAACCACCTTGACATGGAATTATGGGAAACCTAAATCTATATGAATTTGACAAAGGAAACATGCACTATTCACAATTATATCTCTTAGACCTTATAAGTACTGATCCCCTTTGACTAAAATACCAAAACCAACTCCTTTTTGGAGAATAGAATAACTAGCTCCCCTAGATATGAGGACAAGCCCCTATATTTATACAATTTTTTTTAGCTCTTACAGTTTGATTTCCCCCCTAAAATAGCAAATGAATCTTCTAGTTGTTCACAAAGAAATATATTTTGAATTAGAGTGGGAATGTAACTTGTCTAACTGAAAAATATCTATTTTTTGTTATCATTTTAATATTGATTCCATGCCTTCACTACAACATATGAAAAAACATATAGCTAATACTTGTAGCTACGTCTGTGTTTTTTTATTTTCTCATTTTATCCTACCAAATGCCATCAATTTGTGAATCAGATGATGCCAACTTGAATATCTCGAGGAGAAATTTCCAATGAGACTAATTTTACTTGATTTGGAGCTCTAGATCAAAAGTTATGGCCATTTAAAATTTTAAATTTTGGGATGAACAAGAGAGTGACACGTAATAGATTTTGATTGGATTCATATTTTTTCAACATTTGTATTGATATTATTTTTCTTTGCTGTGTGATCCAATAAAAAAATTCAACACACCTTCAACTTCTGAGACTGTTCCCGTACTTAACTACCCGCTTCGAAATGTGAGCCAATGAAAAATCTCCACGCTCCTTCACAGTGCCATATTTTTCTTTTACTTGTACTCACCACCACGAAACATGAGCCAATGAAAAATATCCACAGTCCTTCACAATTCAGAATTATTGATAACGTTAACTGATTTCCATGAAACATGAGCCAATGAAAAATCTCCACTCACCTTTGGATTTCGCAGTGTCAAAATCTCTTGATTTCATGTTTTCCTTCAATTGGTTATGGGATCGGGCCTTTGCATCATGAATTCTATCTAGGAATACTTCATTGTTGGCTCCCTAGAAAATTTTCCATGTATTTGGCTTGACCGTTCATACCACCCAGAACCAAAGCCTTATGAAACTCAATTCATTCCATAGACTTGAGGTTTGTTAGAGCCCATTTCCTCTCCCTACACTAGAATTGTAACATGTGTTCACATTCAGTCATTGATCTAACTGTGCTGAATTTTTCTACCCCGTCATGGACCCGAAGCTTTATGAAACTTGATACATTTTATATATTTTAATTCCATGAAACCCAAATGGCTCAAAGACGCCTGGAATCCCACCATGTGTTTTCATGGGATTTTTTAGTTATCATTCGTTGTTTCGTGGAATTTGGTGGATTTATAAGTGTCCCAAGGATTTTGGAATCTATAAAATGCCAAGCCTTTTGACAAACCCATAAAACACTAAACCAGTGTGCTGCGGGTTTTTTTAGACAACCATACTCCCTCATTTCTTGCAATCAATCATCCCGCGGTGTCCTTTCTTGCTTTAATTTGTGAGACTAATTCAATTTTAGTGATTATCAATCATTCTAGAATTATGTATTCATCATGATCTAATCTTTATCCTTTCATAGTTTGGAGCAACCTGCAGAACATTAAGTTCTTCATTCCATGGATTTCTAAGTTAGGGCTTTGAGGTATCCTTAGAATTGAATGGTCATGTCCATCCTTTAATTTGTTGAATTTTATGGGAAGGAAGGATCATGGAATTCAAAAAGCTCTTATGCCTAGCTAACATATGTAAATCTGATTCCCTTAGATGGTACAGGGAATTTTCTTGGAAGACTCAACTTAGTTAAGAACAAGGATCATAATGAGCACCAGCAACTCAAATGTTAAGAACATATTAACACGAATAGGTGATTAATTATGATCACTATAATAACGAATATCTTACATTATCAAAGTGTTAATAGTTGATTCTAAAATAAGAAATAATCTATAGACAAGAAGAGTAATTTTGTAATTTTTCCATTCTTATTTGATGAAAGATGAGAGGTTTGTTATCACATAGTCAGTAGATTGAGGTAAGGGTTTTCGATGCCTTAGTGAAGACTGAATTAATTATATATTGTAAATGTCTTATGAAAATATATATCCTAATCTTATGAAAGAATGCATTCATTGGGAAACAAAGGGGAAACTTCTAAGGGGATACTTCCGATGTGTTTCATATGGCTCTGAATATTTGTAAGACATATCATGGAAACTTATACTATGAAGATCTATAGGATGGAATGAATGAAATGTTTAGTAATGTTTCATTATGAAGAATGAAATGGTTTTGTTCTTGTATCCTTCAAATTGTGGATGTTTTAGTACAATAAAGTAATGAAATATTGATAGTAATTTACAGATGATGATAGGGTCTTATTTTGGTTAGTGAGGTTGTATGTAAATTTTACTTAGTAAATTTGATATTAAGATCCTGAAAAAGACCATTACCATGCATGCAAAACTAAGACAAGTTATTTTTTTCTTGTTTACGGTAAAAAATTTAAGGATAAGAAAATTGTGGGAAATATAATTTATGAAAACATATATGTGATGGCCAAGGAAAAAATATAAAGGATTCAATCTATTTAGGTTCATCCTAACAATATAGTGAATCAGAGAATTATAAACCCTACAATTTGAGAACTTAGGCCGTACCTAGCTAAATAGTATTTTGAAGATTTTGTCACTGAGTAGATAGTTCTGAAAAGACACATGCACCACTTTAAAAAAATTACAAGCTCTGGGTGTTTTAGTTAAATAATGTAATGATATATTGACACTAATAATTATAAGATGACAAGGATGAATTTTCTTAATTTGACTTTAGTAAATGTGATGAAATTTTTTTTACTAAATATATTGATAAGACCAAACATAATACCATTACCTTACATGCAGATTGAGGTAAGTTAGATAAGGGAATTTATTCCTTGTTTGTTTTTAGTGGGAGGTAGAAGTGAAAGGAAATTGTAAGATTTAATATCTTGGTAATACATATATACGATGACCAGGGTGATTATACATAAGGTTTACATATTTTTATGTTCATAATAACACTACAAAGAGTGTGGTAATTACATTTAAAAAAATTTATACCATATTTTATATGGATAAATTGATGCAAAGAGTAATAGGATCAAAGATGTTTTCTCTTCTTGACAATTTCTCTAGTTTTAAAATTGTAATGGTCAAATAGGAGCTACAATTCAAGATCACTTACACTACCAAGAAAGAGACGTATCTATACAAAATAAATCCCTTCACAATATGCCAATAAGAACTCTATGTAGACGGACAAAGAATTTTATTATTGGTAAATTTCCTAGGATACTCGTACATATCATGAGTCGATCATCATGATGTTGTAAGAGTACCCTAGGATCTTTGGAAATATTACTATTTTTACCAACTAAGCATACACCTCCATGGCCTTTGAGACTTCATTTATCCAAAAATATGCATATGGTGCCGCAAGCTGAACTTATGCTTCTGGAAAGCATCATCCTTAAAATGTGTATTTTATATATTCTCTAGGCATTTCCTAATGACCGATAATCTCTAAATTTCTTACTTTTATTTATAAAAGAAAAATAATCCTATAAAATTCCAAATGTCTACAACACACATATTTCCAATCAAGTTTTATATAAAAAAATGTCTAACAATCACTAATCTCCTCTACTATGATTTCTTATTTGAAGGCTATATTTAAATTACCTAGAGACCACTAAGCCATTCCTTACTTAAAGTATTATGGTGTCCATTTAAATTTTGTGGAGAACCCTAAATGTAGATAATCTCTAAATAAATTGTTTATAGTTGTCCTATTAATGATGCCTAGTGACTGCTAAGCTCTAAATAATTTTTTATGTGTAACCTCTGCAACAGCTAGGATCAAAACTACGCATGTCTTGACCCCTCGAGAGTATATGTATTTCCGCACTTTTCTCATTGCAATAATGGTTGTCCTATAAATGATGTCTAGTGATCACTAAGCTCTAAATATTTTGTTGTGTCTGAACTAAGTGACCACTAGAATCAGAACTATGTATGTCTTGACCCCTTAAGAGTGCCTGTATTTCTGCACTTTACTCATTACATTAATAGTTTTCATATGAATGATGCTTAGTGACCACTAAGATCTAAATATTTCATTTTGGCTAACCTTAGCAACCGCTAAGATCAAAACTATGTATGTCTTGACCCCTCAAGATTGCATGTATTACCACACTTTTCTCATTACATTAATATTTTTCTTATGAATGATGCCTAGTGACCTCTAAGCTCTACATATTTTTTTTTGGATGGTCTTATTGACCGCTAGGATCATAACTATTTATTTCTTGATCCCTTAAGAGTGCATGCATTTCCACACTTTTCTCATTGCATTAATAGTTGTACTGTGAATGATGCCTAGAAACTGCTAAGCCCTAAATATTTTGTTGTGACTAGCCTTAACGACTGCTATGATCATAACTACATATGTCTTGACCCTTCAAGAGTGCATGTATTTCTGAACATTTCTCATTTCATTAATAATTGTATTGCGAATGATGTGTAGGACCGCTAAGCTCTAAATATTTCATTGTGGCTGACTTTAGCGGCCACTAGGATTAGAACTACATATTTCTTGACCCCTCAAGAGTTCATGTATTACCACATTTTTCTCATTCCACTAATATTTTTCATGTGAATAATGATTCCTAGCGACTGCTAAGCTCTAAATATTTTGTTATGGCTAACCTTAATGACCATTAAGATCAAAACTACACAAGTCTTGACCCTTCAAGAGTGTATGTATTACCAAACTTTTATCATTACATTAATAGTTTTCCTATGAATGATGCCTAGTGATTGTTAAGCTCTAAATATTTCATTGTGGTTGACCTTAATGACCGCTAAGATGAGAACTACTCATGTCTTTACCCATCAAGAGTGCATGTTTTACCGCACTTTTCTCATTTCATTAATAATTTTCTTATAAATGATGTCTTGCAAGCATTAGGATTAGAATTACATATGTCTTGACCTCTCAAGAGTGCATGTATTGCCACATTTTTCTCATTATATTAAAAGTTGTCTTGTGAATGATGTCTAGTGACCACTAAGCTCTAAATATTTCACTATGACTAACCTTAACAACCATCATGATCAACACTTCTTACATTGATTTGTCAAATGACTTTTTGATTTAATTAAATAATTAGAGTAAGAGACATAAGAGCCCTATTGTAAACCCAAGTAATTCCTTTGGCTCAGTATCTATTTTTGTTGATGATATATACAACGTTCAAGAACCTGTAATCCTTAAACATGATGGGAGAACCAATGCCATCGAAAGTAGATGCTTATTTATATTCCTATGCAGACACTAGAGTAATGAGAGATACCATGTTTGATAAAGCTACCTTAAATCATGAAATTCAACATCACTCAACTCTTTTTTCCATATTCCAAAATAAAATTCTTGCTGTAGATGACGTAGATTAAAAGGCTATCCCAATAGTTCAAGCCCTAAGGTCCCAAGACATAAGGGAAATAAAAAGAGTTGGTCTCCATTTAATTTCCACTAAAATAGGGGTGTTTACATTTCCAAAAATGATTGCTTCTTATCTAATTATTTCCAATTCCAAGAATTGGACCTTATTTTCTAAAACATGGAAAGATAGAATAGTTTTTTATGTTGGGCATACATAAAGAGGTTATTACAAACTACCGCAGATGAATACCTTCTAAAGTATAGATACACTTGAGTTATGGATGGCCACAAGGAAAATAAGATTTGTTTTACATATTTGGGCCTTGGACCCAATAGATAATATGGATGATTCTGATCTTAGTGATATACTTATTAAAATGTTTAGACCTTGATTTTGTATTGGCATGGCCCCCATGAATAGGCTATATAGAAAATATTCTATCTCTGAGGTTGATGTATCATGGATCCCTTTACTTTCTATGATTATTAATGAAAGAAAGATTCCTTCATTAGGGAAAGTGCAATTTCAATTTGGTGAGCCAAAGAAAAAAATGGACAATGGAAAATCATTTTACATTGATTCCTATATTTTGAATGCAATATGTGGTGTTCTCAACCGTTTAGAATTCTGGAAAATCTGGATTCCTTTGCGCCCTTTGTAACTAAATGAACTATATTCAGACTTGTATGCCCATTGGTTCAAATATCATATTTAAGATATATACACTTATTTGTATCTTGCTCTCTACCAACAAATACATGAAATAGCGACACCTATAATATATGTTGGCATCCTCACTTCCATAAGGAAAATGGGATTTGTTTTCTTCTATCCAGAATATATTGTTGTCATGATTGAGGGACTCCTTACACCTCCTTTTCAGCTGCCATACTTTTTTCCTAATAAATTGGTAGAACGAGAGGTGGCATATCATATTTACAATGGTATTGCTGGAAAGTACAAAGAGAAAAAACTTAAAACACATCCCCACTCTTAGTCATTGTGGGATGCATGAAATTTAATAGGTTTCTTAATTTAAAAGCTATATCACCCCATATAAATTCATTCCATCTCTCCCAACACCATCTAGGGAAATATGATCGTATGAAAAGGGTTTCTGAACAGATTGAGTCACTTATAGGATAGATAAATATATTATATGCACACAAAAATGATTTTAATGACTGGGTATGGATTACCCAAATAGATGATATCCTAGACTAGAATAATATGAAGACGATAGGGTTGGTTCCCCCTCTAAGAGGAACTATTAAAAAGGAGGCTACAAAGATAAATACGGTATTCTATTCGGATCCTTCAGAAAATTCCCTTACTCCCCATTCTCTACATCTTCCAGGGTTTCCTACATCAATTAAAACTTTATCTAAGGTTCAAGAAGTTAGGCACACAATAACTGAAACTCCAACTTTGGTGGTATATGCCTTAACTTATTCAAATGAATAAGAAGAGGCAATGCAAACTAAAATCTCAGCTAGGGCAGCGCCATTGCAACCATCTCAATCTTCTCCCTCCACTCTTTATGAAGTGAGACAAGATTGGGTTGAGCGATATGTAATTTCTCACAAAGAAAAACCAAATTGGGAGGCACAAAAAGAGCCCTTAGTAAAAATTGAACTCAATCCAAGGATGAGAACCTTGAAAATTCTAACCAAAAATAAGATGTCAACACAACAAACCATTTTTTGGCATGAAACTTTAGAAGAATTCTTCTCTCTTATAAAGAAATGGAAATCTAAAGGCTCCCAAGTGGTGTAATATGAGAAAGATCTAGATTCCTTGATAAGGGATAAAATTGAATTAGTTGTAGAGTTAGTAAGAGGCATACGTGCTAGATTTAAAGATCTTGAAACTCAATTAAAGGCCACAGTTCCTATGGGTAAATTTTCTAATGTATAAGAGGCATTGCATGACCTATACAATTCTATAAAGGGAATGTGTCGAGTCAAATGTGAAGGAATGAATCTTCCTAAATAATTCCATAAATATAATTAAAACAATGAGATCAATGTAGAAAATGTTAATATATGTGGGGTAGGTTATTGAGGAAGGAATTTGTAAAGACCCTTCAATTATAACCATGGATGATATTGATATATGCCATACATATGCTATTTATAATAAGTAAATACTAAGGGAATATAATGACCAGGTGAGAAAAATATCTCTCTTGTTTGATGACATAGTTTTGAGAGGAAATCATATTTTCGTAGAATCCTCAGTTATGGAAGTATTTAAGGAAAACCATGAATAGGTTTTTTAGTGAAGATTTTTCTATTTTGCTTAAGAAATTATTAGTTAATTTTCAAAGGAGAATCACATAGGAAAATGTAGGAGAAACTTTGTAGGTCATTGAGATTGTCTCTAAAACCAGGGGAAAATATTAAAAAATAGAGACTCTGAATGAAATCACAAAAAAAAAGAAAATGTTACTCAGCAGGTTTTACTTCACAAGGATAGTGTGCTATTTAGAAATCCTATTGTGGACATATGAAAGATAGATAAATATTACAATATTTGCAAATATGTCATTCTTGTGGCACAAAATCAACGTGATACAACATGCCCCATACAAGAGAAAAAAACTCATAAAGAAACTTTACATATGGACCCAGATCAACACCAGCCTATACTCAAGAAAGAACCGTAATAATTCATGAGTGGTAGTATTTGAGCATAGCAATAAAGAAATGAAATATGTATACCATGTAAATAGATTAATATTTATAATTGATTGAGTGTTTATGTATATATTCCAAATGTTATACTTATTTAAACATGCATATAGTAAATTTACATCTGAAACAACCTAGCAACCATTAAGCTCCAAATATGTTGTTATGGCACTACCTAGCGAATGCTAAGCTCACAATTTCTTGCTTTATTTTGTTAAATCCTAGTGACTGCTAAGATCTAAATATTATGTTATGGCATAGCCTAGCAGAAACTAAGCTCAAAATATTATTATTTAACTTCTTAAATGTTAGCGACCCCTAAGCTTGAAATATTATACTGTGGAATTACTTAACGACCGCTAAGCTCAAAACATGTTAATTTAATTTGTTAAATCATACCACCCATAAGCTCTAAATATTATGTTTTGGCATAACCTATCAGTTGTTACGCTCATAATATCTTAATTTAATTTGTTAAATCATGATGATTGTTATGCTCCAAATATTATGACATGACATAACCTAGTGGCCGTTAAGCTCAAAAAATTTTACTTTAATGTTTAAATCCTAATGACTGCTAAGCTTTAAACATTATGTTGTGGCATAACCTAGTGGTCGCTAACCTCAAAATATATTCATTTAATTTGTTAAATCTTGTCGACACATTTGCTCAAAATATTATGTTGTGGTTATACGCAGCGGATGTTAATTTCATATTATCTTAATTTAATTTATTAAATATTAGTGACTACTAAGCTCCATATAATATGTTACGTAATAACATAGCCGACACTAAACTCACAATATCTTAGTTTATTTTGTTGAAACCTGGTGACCATTAAATTCAAATAATATGTTGCGTCATAATCTAGTGGACGCTAAGCTCAAAATATCATTCTTTAATTTTTAAAATGTGAGTGACCCCTAAGCTCAAAGTATTATGTTGTTGCAGTACCTTGCGGCCACTAAGTGCATGATATCTTAATTTAATTTGTTAAATCCTGATGACCACTATGCTCTAAAATTTATGTCACGACATAACCTAGTGGTTGCTAAACTCAAAACATCTTACTTTAATTTGTTAAATCCTAATGAATCCTAAGATTAAAATATTATGTTGTGGTATAACCTAGCAGCTACTAAGCTCAAAATATCTTCCTTTAATTTTTAAAATCCTATTGACAATTTTTCTTGAAATATTATGTTGTGGTAGTACATAGTGGCCACTATGTTCATACTATCTTAATTTAATTTGTAAAATCCTAGCGATCACTAAGCTCAAAATAATATGTTACAGCATAACCTAGTAGATGTTAATCTCCCAATATATTACTTTGTTTATTTAAATCTTAGAGACTCCTAAGCTCCAAATAATATGTTGCGGAAGTTTTGTAGCAGTCGCAAAGCTCAAAATATCTTAATTTAATTTGTTAAATGATAGCAACCCCTAAGCTCAAAATATTATGTTATGGCAGTACATAGCAGCCGATAAGTTCATAATATGTTAATTTAATTCTTAAATCCTAACTATCACTAATCTCCAAATACTAGGTTGTGACATAATATCATTATTTTATTTTTTAAATGTTAGCAACCCCTAAACTTGAAATATTATGTTGTGTCGGTACCTAGTGGTTGCTAAACTTATAATAGCTTAATTTAAATTGTTAAATCCTAGTGATCGTAAACTCTAAATAATATGTTGTGGCATAACCTAACGACTGTTATGCTCACAATATCTTAATTAAATTTCTCAAATCCTAACCACCGTTGGCCTCTAAATATTATGTGGTGGCATAACCTAGCTGTCGTTAAGCTCAAAAATATTTTACTTTAAATTCATAAATCCAAATAATAAATTCAACTAATGTATATAGATTGTGTTTTCCATAAAACAATATTTGTCTATTGTATTTACTCAAGACTTTATCTAGCGACCACTAAGCTCTTAACATAAACCTTTTATGTATTAGATAATTATACATACATACATACATACATACATACATACATACATACATACATACATACATACATACATACATATATATATATATATATATATATATATATATATCTTATGAGAACTACATAAGGATTGAAAATTAGTTTAAGTTCTTTACATTTGCGATGAGATTTAGACAAATAGTTTTTTTATTTTTAGGACAATTTAAGAAACTTGGACTAGCAGCCAAGAAGATATACAACATTTTTTTAGATATGACGCGATCTAATTATTGTAGCCTATCAAATTTTAATCTATTATTAAAGGTAATTATATTATGTTTATAATAAAGTGGTGTTATAAATCTAAATTTTTAATCTTTGTGTATAAAACAAGAGAAAAATAAAATAGTGATCACTAGGTCCAAATAATAGTTTGTTACCAATAGAAAAAAAACAACTGAGCCATGTGGATCGTAAGATACATATATTTTTTCTCCAAAAAATAATTATAGCCCAGCAAATGCTAGGATAGATATTTTTTTGGTGATTTAGTGTATTCCAATAGGAGAAATCAAATTGAAAAGCTATAAACGATAACGAATAAATATGCAGTTTACATATAAATACATACATATACGTGTAGAATCGTGTATTAATATTGATGAGTATAGAAAAGGGATAATTTCTAGCTATGTGTGGAGATTAGAGAATGCGCATAAAGGGTGCGCAAAGGGGCACGTAACATGCAAGAAGGTTGGTGCACGAAGGTTCACACATGGGCACACAGGGTTTCGAGACTTAGCTGATTTTCCATAACACGACTGAGAATAGAAAATCAAAAGATGGAGTGATGCTCAAGAAAGATCCAAAAATAGACAAAACCACAATCTCTTGGTAAGCACACAAAGAGCTATAATTATGAGAAATAACATGTAATTAAATACAAGGATGACACATAAAGCAGGCTAATAATATGATTAAAGCAAGATAAAAGTATGTAAGATCTTATCTAATTATAACTTAATCTATTGTTAGAAAAATTTGTAAAGATCATGCAATCGATTGTTAAACATGCCTATTATTTGAAAGGTACATATAGGTGGTGAAGGGAAAGTCCCCACCATGTGTGTGTGTGTGTGCGCGCGTGCGCACACCTATGTATATGTATATGTATATGTATATGTATATGTGATGTGTTCTTGTATTAATTATGTCTAAGCTCTGAGTTCTAGTTATGAAGAGTTTATTAATGTAATGAAGTATGTAAGCCTATATGAGCTTTATGTGAGTATGTATGGCCTAGCTCATAGAAGTACTAAGTATCAATGTAATCAGCTTCTATTTTATGTAATGAATTTTGTGTTGCAATGAATAACTATGTTAAGATAGCTAAAGTAACTAGATCTAACTATGGAGTTATAGGAATTCAAGTACTATTGATAATTATTTCTATTGATTAAGCTTCCTTATTATACGTGTTTCCAAATTATTATGCTATGTTGTATCTTCTGGTATGAATGGTTATGAAGATGCATGTCTAACATCTTGTAGAGAAAACAAAGGAGGGACCTGGAGGTTACGCACGCTTTGGGTGAACTTCCAGACTTATCTTAATGAAGTGCTAGCATGCATAACTAATATTGGGTAAATAAAGACTACATTTTGGTTCTATTTCTAGGACCTCTTTTATTTTTGCTACCAAGATGTTGCATGCACGTGGAGTTCTGACTATCTTTAGATAACATTGAAATCTGGGTGTATGGGGGCCATGATGTGTTTGCTCAGATATATAGCGCTTTACCTAATTTCAATGTATAGAAATGGGTGGAAGACAACCTCTATGATTGCTTGTATGATCCTTTCTTCATATTTTTTCTAGTATAATTATACGAATGGCTGACAATGTATGCATAGAACATAGGTGTTCAGATTGGTATAAAGTAAGTGTGGAGACAGAAATACTACCAAGAATTCTCTGATTTGAACCCTTCGTAGAATAGAGCTATAGATCACTGGTAGGTAGGTGTGATACATAATTATACCTTGAAGTACTCAATTTTGACATATTCATTCCCTGAGGAAGTAGAGTTATAGATTTTGTGTGAGCCTAAGGGATCGTATATACATACGCTACCTTTAACAATGAAGATCTTGATGATTGAACTTGGAATGGAGAATTTAACAATGGCATGGTAGAACCCCACCACACATAGGGGTAGGAGATAGGTTTGGGAAGGATGGTGGCGGCCCAAGTAGAAGAAAAAAATATTGAAGAGATTTGGCTCATGTATAATGATATAAAATAGAGGGAAGTAGAGGAGGTTCTAAGATCGATAATAATTATGATTATCGAAAGTTATGAGACCCCTGCAGAAGGAGAGGTACCGCTAGATCATGTCCTCTCTATATTGGGAAAGCGTAGTAGGAGATCCCCTTCGGCACATTATGAGATTAATTCTAAGGAGAGAATAAGAACCACAAGTTTTTGTTGTTGTTGTATAATATCCCTTGCACAAGTTGCTTGGAATCTAGAAGTTTTTGTAGAATATCATCATAGTGAAGTTGAGCATGAAGGTAATTAGGTATCACCATCTTAGGTAGGAGATACATGTACAAAAATAATTTATCATCTCAGGAAGTGTAGTAGATTAAGGACACATATATGGCATTGTAGTAGGCACTCATGTTTGGACAGAGTAATTTGGGAACCAATTTGGTATACACATTGTCAAGACAGTGCACTATCAGTTAGAAGTAGTACTCTTGGTAGCAGTATAGGAGAGAAAATTATATGCATTTTAGCATGACCACAAGGACACAAGGTAGTTCTTCAATAGGCCCCTAGGTTACTATGGGAGGCTTAGGAGGTTCAAGACAACCACTGTATGGAGGTAATGCTGGTGGAGGATCGGGTTTAGGATTTGGACCCATTCCAGGACAAGGGCCACAACAGCCAAAATAAAAACCTCAACAACCACATAAATAGACACCTCATATCTACTTTGATATGTCACTTCACTTTCTAGGATATAGGGGTGTGGAATATTTTTTCAAACATTTTCTTAAGCATGATTTATTTTGGAGAACTAAGGGAATAACAACTTCTGATAGGAAGGTAAGTCAATTTTCCACCACACTTCAAGGATGCGCACATAGTTGGTATAGGAAATATGATCCACATCAGACTGTGCAGGATTATGATGCATTTCACTCTTCCTTTTTGGCTAAGTTTCATATATCATAGTTTGAGAAATATATTATTAGCAAGCTAAAGGATATCGAGAAGGTACTGTCATAAAGTTAGAGGGAGTATGACGTGCATTTTAATACTTTGTTGTCAAATCTATTTTATGATATCCATAAAATCTAGCATGCGCAGTGGTTTGTAGGTGACTTATTGACACTATTCAGGAGAGTGCTTTCACACAAGACATTTATAGATCTGTATCAGGCCATGGAAGTGGCTTTACACATTTAAGTAGTTAAAACTGTTGATACAAGAGTGAGCCCTTTTCTTAAGGCATGGATAACAGTAATGGATATGTAGTTGGAGAATTTATCTACCAATTTAGGGCATGAGAAACATAGTGGTTTATGGTGTACTTATTGCGATGTTGAAATACATACAAATGATAGTTACCCACGTAGGAGTTTGCGTGTGTTGTTGACATCATATGATATCTATCATAAGAATTTTGACGTTTGTAATCACCCACTTTTATATCACGTGAAACAGAAGATTCTCTCCATGTATTGCATGATTTATGATTTTCATACCCATGATACAACTAATTCTCACTTGATCGATCATATTCTTGAGGCATGTAGACTAGATTATGGTAGATCACTATGACCAGTAGCTCTAAGGCACAAGAAGGGAAGGATAATGAAAAGTGCAACAATGAAGGATTATGCATGGGACATGCTATACTTTTGGATCACTAGACCACTATCAATGCAAGTTTCCTAAGAACTAGGTCTGTACGTATTGTGGAAAGGCTCACAAGGTTGAAGATTATCTAGATATGTATGCACATATGTGTAAAAATAACAAGAAGGAAAAAGGCATGACTATGATTCATGTGGAGTGCACAAATCATGAGTAATGAAAAACTAAGAATATGGTTGATCCTAAACTCGATCCAGAATTATTAATTATGCATGGAGGAAACATGTGCGCTTGAGAAAGGAAGGGCTAGACCTCTCATAAAATGTGAATCGGAGGTGTATACAAAGTACCCAGATGTGGCTCAAAGGAAGGAAGTGTATTAGGAAACTATGGGCGTTGTCAGAGAATTAAAAGGGGAGATCTAGGATGTGAAAGAGAACGTACGTGAAAGGGAATGCACAAAGAATATCGAGCTCCACAAAAGGATATTGATGAACTTAAGGACGTGTGCAGAATATTGAGGCACAAAAACATTATTCCCTTGTTAGGAGTGTGGTTGTGAGAGAAAGTACTGAATGCAAGAGTTGAAAGAGATTGTCAAATCCTTCATGTTAATTTACCATCCTCATACCATGAATATGAAAAGGAGATTACATTAGATGTAATAATCAATGGTTAGCTTGTGAGTAATATCTTGATTGACAGAGGCACGGAAGTGAATGTTCTCACCTCGGACTCTTGGAACTAGATGGGAAGGCCATCATTACAACCATATTCTAATGTGTTATATATGGCTAATAAAACAAGGGCCATGCCCATTAGGGCATTGAAGGATGCTTCCATCATTTTTCAGGGAGCTAAATTTATGGGTGATTTTAAAGTTATAGAGCTTACTAAAGAAGATAATTTCCATGTGTTGTTTTGATGTTCTTAGTGTTATGGTAACAAAGGGGACTTGCGCTTCAAGAAGAGATATATTAGTTTTGATAACAAATATTAACGAATTTTGATTCCTTTGGATGATATCAAGGTTACACCGTATATAGAACCAGTTAATGAGGAGGATCTCAACGAAATCTAGGTACATACACTGTGTTACCCTAAAAACTTGGAGCCATTAAAACAATGTGTACTTCACTGGGAAGACATGCACTCTATTATTTATATAACAAGTGTGGCATATGACAATTGGGCCCATGAAACTTATGAGTTGGTAGGTCATGAGGTCAAGGGAATAGTTTCTAGGATGATTAGGTAACACATGATTAGGCATTTGGGCAAGGCTAAATTACCAAGGTACACTAGAGAGGAGAAACCTAGCTCTTTCTTACGTGTGATGGAATAACAATGGAAAAACTAAGGGGTTAGACAAAACATGATGGTCTAAAAATTACGCGAGATAATAGCGCATTGGTGGGAGATACATAGAGACATTTTTTTTTGGCTAGCACAAGATCATGGTAGCTTTTTTTACAATGTTTTAAAGGAATAATATTTCTCTGTTAGAAGAATATTATGATGGAAAGACCCCCAATTTGGTACATATCCACAATTGTGAATGGGCACAAGGGTGAGATGCATTGCCACCCTCCCTTTGGGTACAAAATTTTTATTTTACATTGTGTGTATACGCACGTGTTTAGTACTTGCATGCCAAGATAAAATAGGAAATTGTACGTTGGCACAACCTGGTTAAGGTATTATTCACACCTTGAATTATTTTTCTACTAAGAATCCAATGCATGAAGCCTTGCATATCATAAAGTGCATCATGTTGGGAGATGGAGAAAAGGTAGATGAACTTATGATTCATCTATTAGGGTATCATGAGACTAAGGCACGCGAGGATATGTTAGAGATAGAAGAAACATTGTTGGGGTACACAAGCAAGGAAAAACAAAAGGGAAAGATGGTCTACCTCATTGATGATGAGGAAGTTGAAGATCTAGATATAAAGCCCACTGAGGGCGAACGCAAAGTTTTAGACTTCGTAGATGAGTAGAAATTAGAATATCATATACCTATGAAGACTAAGAATGTGAATATTTGAATTGAGGACGTACCTAAGTAGGTTATTATTGGTGATTATTAGTTAGAACCAGAATTTGTGAAGATTTTTTGAGTTATTGTGTGACTTTTAAGATCTTTTTTCTAGGGGATATCATTAATTGAAGGGTGTATATCCATCTTTGGGGGAGATGAGAATCAAGATTAAATATGGTGTGTGCTTGATTCAGAAGAGGCCTTATAGGATGAATCTAAATTTGTGCATGAAATTAGAAGAGGACATTCACAAGATTTTCAAGTCAGGGATCATCAAGCCTATTGAGGAGTCTGAATGGATAAGCCCCATGATGATTAGTATTAAGAAATATGGTTGGATAATAATATGTGTGGATTATAGGGTTCTCAATGCATCATGTGTGATACATCCTTTTCGTACACCATTCATAGAGGAGATCCTTGAAGGCATAGCAAGACGTGAAATCTATTCATTCACATATGGATTCTCTAAATACCATCAAGTGAGGATTATGTGTGAATATCAGGAAAATACCACATTTGCAACTGAGTGGGGAATTTTTTCATATACCGTCATGCCTTTAGATTGAAAAATGCGCTAGCAGTATTTTCGCACATAGTTGTTCAAACATTTCATGATTTCATTCATAATTTTTTGTAGGTCTACTTGAATGAGTAGAGCATTTATGGTATGGTAAAAGATAATTGTGATAACTTAAGATTGATGCTTGAGAGGTGTTGGTAGCTTAGCATCTCTTTAAATATCAAGAATTCTATATTTTACACCCCCTTCAGCACTTGGACACATCATTTGCAAGAAAGGATTTTTGTGGACACAGCTAAGATTGCAGTCATCTTAGATCTAGATGAACCTACCAATCAGACTGAAGTGCATAGATTCTTAGGGAATACTAGCTACTATAGACATTTCATTAAGGATTATGCCAAGATTGGCATGCCCTTGGAATATTTTCTCAAGGAAAAAGGAAATTTTTATTGGGGTGACGCACAATAATAGGATTTTGAGACATTAAAGGAGAAGCTAACCACCACACCCATCCTACACTTCCCTTCTTGGAACAAGTTGTTTCATGTACATGTGGATGCCTCTAGCATGGCTATTGGTACAAAATTGGTGCAACCAAGAGAGGGAAATGTGGATAATTTCATATTCTTTTCAAGTAGGAAATTAACACCAGCTGAGGATAAATATACCACAACACAGCGTGAAGCATTATCCATGATCTACGTGCTTCAAAATTTTAGACAGTACTTAAGGGACACATCGTTTATATTTTATATGATCACATGGAATTGAAGTACTTGGTCAATAAACTAGTTTTTCAAGGGCACATTTTCTGATGGATCCTTTTGTTTCAGGATTTTGATTTTATTGTCATAGTGAAGAGAGGAAATAGTAACTCTAGCACCATGATCATTTATCAAGGGATTAATTCTAGGTGAGGACACGCAGAGCATTAAGGATACTATACTCAGATGAACAACTTTTTAGATTGAACCACTGTGCACCTCATTAATTTAGAGGATATTGCATTGTATTCTTTTGCATTATAGGTGTGGCGCCTAGAACGAAATGAAGATCTTTGGAAAAGAAACATCTTGATATATCGTGTCGCACCCTACATGTTAATTAGTGGAGATCTTATACAAGTTAGGCTAGAGATGAGGTTTTTTGCAAAGGTGTGTATTGGAGCATGAGTGTACTGTCTATTATAGAGGAATTTCATGGGGGGATAGTTCAGGTGGACATTATGCAAGAAATTACACCACGGAGTGCAAGATTCTTATTGGTAGGCCTTATGGTGGGAGAATATTGTACAAGGATTTTATAGAAAATTCGTCAAAGCATGTGACCATTGTCAGTGCCTTGGGAAGCCTGGGCATAGAGATGAAATGCCTTTAAGGCCTATTGCTAGTGCATAACCAATTTTAAAATGGGAAATTAAATTTTTAGGTCCTATTTCCCCACCCACGCACATGACTGAATCGCTTGCTAGATCATAACTTGTACTGATTATTTGACAAGGTGGGAAGAAGGTTGTGCACATACAAAGGATTACACTGACAGCTAACGATAGCATATAGGTTTCTGTGGGAGAGCATCATCAGTAGGTATGGATGTCCACTAATTCATGAAAAGTGATAGACGGAACTCATTTTCTTAATGAGACCATTAGAATCCTACTATTAGTGGAATTTATGGTGGCACACCATAAAATAACACCTTATCACCCACAAATAAATGGCACTACAGAAGCTTTCAACAAAATATTGAGACATACATTGACAAAGATTTGTGATGTTGGATGAAAAGATTGGGATGATAAAGTCTATGTTGTCCTTTGGGCATACATAACAACATATAAGGGTAAGTGCACCAAGTTGGGGGGCCAAAAGGGGGTCTTAAGTGGACGTATTTTTCTGGAAAAAAAAAAATATTCAACTTGTACGAATTTTTCAAAATAGTTACACTCAAAATTGGAAGATGTTGTATAAACATGAATTGTAGCATTTTTAGTCTAGTTTCTAAGCTACTAAATTTTATTGAAAATGGATAATTTTAAATGGGTAAAATTACTAAAATACCAATATGTGCTCCTATTTTTGTTAAAAAAACATAATAGAGTGACTTTCGCTCCCCCCACCATTAGTTTAGAACCATTTAGTATTTTTGAAAACCCTTAGGTAGAAAGATAGCTAGGAGCATCTAGTTTTTGCTAGAATTTTTTTAAAATTTTAATAGTGAGTATTTTTTTATGATTTTTCTAGTACAATAATTTTAATTTTTGAAAAATAACGGAGCTCCAACCGTGCACTCCCCTTAAATACCTCAAAAAATATCAATTTTTTTTTTTAATATGTATAAAATTAGTCCTAGTTTGTGCCTAAAAAAAAATTATTCAATTTTGATCAGTCAAAAAAAGATACACAACAAAAGATAGACATGTTTAAACTTCAAAAAATAGCTATAAAAAGGCATATTTAGAAAATAAATAATATGGAAACCTTATATTTGTTAGAAAAATTGAAAAAATATATTTTTAGAAATAAGAAACTCTGCTCTATGTCATGGTATAATTTTTTTAAACAAATTGATCCTTTTATGTTGATTTATCATGGCAGAAGTGGCATTTTTGCATTTTCCTACAAAAACATTTTATTTGTTGTGTTTGTACAGGTCCATGCCTCAGGCTGGGGGATCCAAACCAGATCCAAGCCTATAGGCATGCCTTGGAAATATGGAAAAGTAAAAATGTGTATGCGTTATGATTTTTTATATTTTGTGGCCCCCCAACGTCCCTTTCATCTCTTTCATGGGATTTATGCCATCTTTCTGTTTGGTCTGTGAATTCCTGCACATTCTTACATGATTTTTGAGTAGTTCATCTTGTCCCCTACCCCACTAGTTGAATTTTTTTAATCATGGGTGATAAAATAAGAGCTCGGGACAAGAGGAAATTCAAGAACAAGAGACTAGAGCAATTGGAAGAGATGAGAATAAATAAAGTGCAGAGAATGCAAAAACTTCATGTAGGGAAAGGTACATCTACTATATCAAATTAGCTAATATTTTAGAAAATGAGGATGAAATACATAATGAAAATATAGAGAATAATGATTTTGCAATGAATATTGATATTAAATTGAATGATAATTTTGGTATGGATGAAGAAATTGATATGAATCTAAATGTTAATCCTAAAATTAGTAATGAAGAAAGTAACCATGTTAACAAATATTCACCTCTAAGAACACATCCTTCAATTTTGCGAAGAAAACCAATCCAATTAATTGAAATTGATGAAAACATTATAAAACCAAGCCTAACAAAATGTCTAGAAGAAATGCGAGAAGAAAAGCTAGTGGAATTTGGGATAATTAATTTGAGAATTTAAATGACACACAAAGATGTCAATTATTTGTTTCATTGATGAAATTAATTAATATGAGACCTATAATGAAGCCCCTGGGGTTAAGAACATCTAATGTTGTTGATCAAAATGCGTCAATTATTGAAAATATACATAAAACATACCAAACTGTAGGTGTCAATAGACGCACCAAAGATAGTAATGTTACACGGCATGCACTTATAATTGTATAGTAAGTGATAAAATAGTCAATAAATGCTTGATTATAAAAATAAGCAGAGCTTTGAAGCTAAACACAAAAACACTAGCAAAAGGAATAGGGAGACGTAAAAGTATTGAGTCAGTCAATAACACCGACTATCAGGAATTTTCTAGAAGAATCCCATAGAAAGACAAGAATATGTCTGATATTCTAAAATAATTACTCGTAAAGTATTGGAATGAGAACACAAGGGTGTCACCGAATAGAAGAGATACAGTAAAAAGAAGAATAGGTTCTCGTAATCGTGAATCATGTGCAAAACATTTCTTGGATATGACTCAAACACAATTGTTCTCTAAGTTTAAGAATGAAAATCCACAAATTAACATTAGCCAAGGATTCTTTGAAATGAATAAACCATTGTATGTGAAAATCAATCATTCACCTACCACTTGTTGTTACAAGCATCATGTTGAATTTTCAATGAACTATGATGTTTTTTGTCAAATATGTTGTGTTTTACATATTGATATCATGTTGTAGGAGTGTGGATTAAATGTCCCACCAAAATCTACAAGGGAATTTATTCCTACGATATTTTGTGAAAAATCAACTGGATAATTTTTTTATAACAAAGCATGTTTGGATGGAACGTGCAACGTATGTGGTGGCTTGCCAAAATTGAAAAGGTGTATCCATGAGGAGAGTACAAATTCAATATGAAAATAATTAGTTGGTTTCAACAAATATAAATCTATGGCATATCAATTAAAATATGGAAAAGAATCTAAGAGGTGTGAGCTTGTTACAAAACAATTACTTGTATCAGAATATATGGTCAAATTCAGAGAGGAAATTTTTTATGAGTATGCAAGGCACACACATAGAGCTCGATACTTGGATGAAAAATTCAAGTTAAGAGAGGACACAATCCCACTTGGTACTATTGTTTCAGTAGTTGACTTCACATAGAATTACACATTGCAGCCACACATGAAGGTTTGGTCTCAATACTATAACTCAGTGCAAGTTTTTATTTTCGTGCATATAGCATTCATGCACTCTCCAGAAAGAACTGAGAAAGATTGAAAAAATATTAAGAGAGTATCATTTCTACATTAGTGATGATCGAAAACATTCTACAGAATATGTGCAAGGGTATTTCCAGGTGTTTTATGCAAACTTGAACGAGAAAAACATTATTTTCAATTAGCATTACATTTGGTCAGACAACTGAACATCATAGATCAAGAATGAATAGATGATTTATTGGCTAATCAGGATGCACAAATAAATAGTTGTACAACATAGCTAGAGTTTTACTGAGGCAAGACATGGAAAAGGAGAGCATGATGGTGTAGAAGCATGTGTGGAAAGAGCACTTGCAAAAGAAGAGTTAAATTTCAAGGATGGTGCTAAATTTACAGATGCAAAAATCATTATTGATTGGTGTGTCAAGAACATGGGCCATGAATCTCAAGAGAGATCAATGGTTTGTATATATTTCTAGTTGATAGAGGAAAAACATTTGGAAAGCTATGAATATTATATGATAGTTGTAGGATCAAGTGATATGCACTCATTCCGTAGTTCAAATGCAAATGCTTAGACTATTTATACTAGGTACATGGCATGTTTTTATATATCATGCTATTATTTTACATTGAATGAATGTGAATTACAGAAGTGGGTGGACGAATTGACTTACAGACCTCTGGTTCCACTCGACATATATCCTGCTCCATGAGCATTACAACTTTCAATGTCTTTAGATCATATGACAACATCACCTAACTTTGACCAAGTCTCTGATTTAGTACAACAAGGTACATATACATATGTCATGTTTTATATTTATAAATTATTAAATGATCAACTCTTAATGTATTTTAAATTTGAATTGAGTTTTACTTTGTGATGTAGGGAAGGTTTTTGCAGTTATTGCAATAGAATTTAACGAAGAGGGAACAAACTACTTCTTGTCTCATTGTGTAGAGGGGAAAAAAATTGACTTCCATAGTTATTGATGATGAAGGCCTTGAGTATCCCACTGGGTCAGTGGTAGTCATTGGAACTTGGCTTTGACAATATACTATCAAAAAATAAGATACTTGGTTGTTTGAAGACTATGAAGTACATTGAAATATACTTCACTATTCACATTTGGTTCTTGCAACAAATAGTCAATTGATCAAATATCGAGGTAGGACATTAAACAAGAATATGTGGAAGGTTTGTGAATCATATCATGAAGCAACTCTTGCTACTGTCAAGATTAGATTTGATCCTTGCAGTTCATTGGAGTGAATTTGCAAAGGTATGTTCTTCATGAATTTAATTTGAATATATAATTTAATGATTTTGTTTAAATTATGTAGGATTTAAAATTATAATTAATTACTTACTAACATGTTTATGTAGGTTAGTGGTGCCAAAAAATCTTCCACCTTCACGTGGTTGGCACTGTTACTACATAATTTATTATTCTCGAAGGCAAGTGAAGCTAAGAGAAATTAAATTTTAGAAAGGAATAGTAAATAAAAAATCTCATTTCACCACCTATATTGTAAAAATATCTTATTTAAACTCTAATTTCACCACCTATATTATATGAAGCACCTATATTATTCATGTGGTTGGCAATGGACAACCTTACACTGACTCAGAATTGACTATTTAGTGCTTTTACAAACAATAGGACAACGATAGGACCAAATCAAGATGGAAAAAACTGAGATGGGATTTCGTAGAGGGTAGTAACATGGAGGTGTAGGATCATACGGGACCTCTCTAGGTTTCACATATTTTGAGAAATCACCCGATGAATTTATAGCCTTTTTTGGACTCAGGGATCTTAAGGGACTATGTCTGGACGAAGTATCCCGGAAGCACCGAGAGCAATGGCCTCTAAAAAAAATGTCTCTAATAGCATTTACCTATTCACCCATACATGTTGACATAGTCAGTTTGGTTCCAATAGCTTCTGTTTGCAAAATATTTTGTTAAACTCTAACACCGACTCAAAGTACATTAATTTTCACCATTGCAAACAAGAGCACAATGAGAGAACCGAATGGAGATGGAGAAAATTGAGACAAGATTTTGTAGAGGGTATTGACATGGATGTTTATGGTCAAATAGCAAAGCTCCCATATCTAGTTATTCATATGACGTGGAAGATGAGCAAAGAAAATGAAATCTAGAGAATTAGACTTCATGGGTAATTAACACTAAGAATCAAGAAGACTAATATGGTTTTTGACTTCCTATCAACGTAATCATTATAGCTTGAACAATTAAAATTTGGCACTACTACTTAGTGTTTACAGGAATCCGTAAATTCTGTACTACTCATGCCTAGTTGCCATCATGAGCTTTCTTTACAAAATAGCATACTGGGGAAGGCTAAGAACACACTATCACTCACCTAGTAATATTCTTGTTTAGTTGCTTAAAGTTAATAGCCTACAACGAGTGACCAAATAGAGATGGATAAAAACTGATAGACCCAATTCTTTGTAAGGGTCCTTCAAAAAGATAGGTGTAGATCATCAAGCCTAGTCTAGGGTGCCATGGATTTCCAATATAATCACCCAGACAAAGTTATAGTCATAACATTTTACAAATATCTCATCATCTTAAATGGAACTATGGCCTAGATCTAAGGATGGGACACTGGGGTTGGACAAGATTGGATACCTCCCCTAGCATTGATTCTAGCCACCCGATTATAATGTCGTTGCATTGGAGAAACATTCTTGCCACGATTGGAGTAATGCATTTCACATGGCAAATAAAATTGAACTGATAAATCCTCTCAAATTTCCAGTTTAGGTCCTGGTATAGGTCATGCTTCTGGTCTTGTTTTTATTTCTTGGTCCAAATCAACATGGTCAATCAAATATAAGAAGTTTTAGGAAAGGAATCCACACTTGAATAATTTACATTTATATGTTGGCATTGCCAATGGCAGTGGTAGTGCCTATAGAATTTGGTTGGTGGAAGGTAGGGTTGTGCCCTTGTTGGATCATATTTTCTCATGGCGTCATAGGGAACTACCCTTGTTATTATCAGAGTTATATATCCATGCTTCTGTGATAAGTTTAAATGAAACCTCCCTTGAGTTTCATGGGAACTTTTTTTTATCATGATGCAATAGGAATGGCTAGTTTTAGCAAGGAAATTCAGATTTCCAAGTTCTCCATATTTACCTCCAAATTTAGGGTGAATTGACATTCATAGACCTCTAAAAGCATGAAGAAAATGGCTAGGTTCATTTCCCCCAAACTTTCTTGAAAATTATGTTTTGAAATGGAGGGTGGAGTTAGACTATTGATGGCTTCATGTCACCTTATTATTGATGATTTGAATTATTATGATAAGTATGGATTTTTGAAAGTTTCTTCAAATCACCGTCAGGTTTATCCTCATTGAATATGATTATTTTCTCACTATGAAATGTATTAGATTTAGAGGTCATTACATGAATTTGGTAAATATCTCTAGTGTTAGTGCCTATGAATTTGGTTGGTGGAAGTTAGGGTTCAAGTGCTACTTAAGTAGCATTTTTTGGACATTCAAGGATCTTAAGTTTTTGACTATTCACCTATCAGGAGAAATATTGTCAAACAATGAGAGCATAGGGAACCAAAATGACACCTCCCTCATGCATTCACCATAGGTCATGTTGGGATCAAACATGTTTTTATCTCATAAGTGGTGTTTACAAAATATAGCATTTTACAGCCTTACGTTGACTCAAACTACAGTATTTTCACATTTGCAAACAATTGTTAAGAATGAGAAACTTGTGGAATTAGGTTAGATGGAAAAAGGTGAAATAGTATTTTGTAGAGGGTCCCTATGATGGATTCATAGGATCTATATTATTAGGAGATGAATCTACATAAGTCTAGAACCTACCCATTGGCTCTTATAGAATTTTTTTGTACTCTTAAGGGATGAACACCAAGGCGTTTTAGGTAACCCAAATTTGAGTGTAGGGAACCAAACGATTCTCCATGAAGTGTTTACCAAATTTGGGGCAAATTGACATTTGGACCTTTGTAGTGGCATTTGGTGCCATAAGATTTCTTGAAAAAATATACATTCTGATAGCCTTATGTTGACTCAAACTACATTGATTTCCTGCCATGTTTACAAACAATAGGATTAGCAAGAGATTTACCGAATCACCAGATGGAAAAAATGAGATAAATTTTTAGATTTATCCCTATACATGTATTTTAGGATCTGACGAGACATCTCTCTAGGTGCCACGGAGTATGAGAAATCACTGGTCATTACAAAGTTATATCTAGCATTTTTTGGTCTCAAGGATCTTAAGGGACTACGCCTAGACGAGGTAGCCTAGAAGCACCAAGAGCATAGGGAACCAAAATGATCCTCCCCAAGCATTTACCTGGCCATCTCATCAACATGTTGGTATAGTCAGTTTGGTGCCATAAGCTTTGTTTGCAAAATATAGACATTTGATAGCCTTATATTGACTCAAACTACACTATTTGGCATGTTTGCAAACAATAGGACAACGAGAGTACCAAATCAAGATGGAAAAAACAGATATAGGATTTCATAGAGGGTCCCTACATAGAGGTGTAGGATCTAATGAGACATCTCTAGGTGCCACGGAGTCTGAGAAATCACCCGTGAACTTATATGGTTTTTTGGTCTCATGGCTCTTAAGGGACTACGACTTGGACGAGGTAGCCTAGAAGAAACAACAGTGTCACACACCACAAAATAAGCCTCCACTAGTGTTCACCTGGCCATCCAGATGTTGTTGGTGTAGTTGGTTTGGTGCCATGAGCTTTGTTTGTAAAATATTGTGTTTGATAGCCTTAAACTAACTCAAACTACAAGATTTTGCGCATTTACAAAAAATAGGACAACGAGAGCACCGAATCAAGATGGAAAAAATAGAGATAGGATATTTTCATAGAGGGTCCCTACATTTGGAGGTGTATGATCTAACGAGACCTCTCTCATGTGCCACAGAGTCTGAGAAATCACTCGTCGAAGTTATAGCTTTTTTGGTCTTCAGGGCTCTTAAGGGACTACGCCCGGACGAGGTAGCCCAGAAGCAAAAACATTGTCATGAGGAACCAAAATAATGCCTCCTTAAGAATTTACGAGGCCATTTAGATGTGTTGGTATTCAGTTTGGTGCCATGAGCTTTGTTTGCAAAATAATGTGTTTGACAACCTTACACTGACTCAAACTACAATATTTCATGTGTTTGCAAACAATAGGACAGCGAGAGAACCGAATCAAGATGGAAAAAATAGAGATAGTATTTTCATAGAGGGTACTACATGGAGGTGTAAGATCAAACGAGACCTCTCTAGGTGCCATGGAGTCTAAGAAATCACCTGTCGAAGTTATAGCATTTTTTGGTCTCAGGGCTCTTAAGGGACTACGCCCGGACGAAGTAGCCTGGAAGAAAGACACCATCCCACCAAAAATAAGCATCCAATAGTGTTCATCTAGGCCATCTACATTTTTATGCAGTTTAGTTCAGTCCCATGAGCTACTGTTTGCAAAATATTGTGTTAGACAGCCTTACACTAACTCAAACTACATTATTTTGTGCACGTTTGCAAACAATAGGACAGCGAGAGAACCAAATCGAGATGGAAAAAATGGATATAGGATTTTTCATAGAGGGTCCCTTTTTTGAGGTGTATGATCTTACGAGACATGTCTCCATGTGCCACGGAGTCTGAGATATCATTTGTTGTGAAGTTATAGCATTTTTTGGTCTCAGGGATCTTAAAGGACTACGCCCGGACGAGGTATCCTGGAAGCACCGGAAACATCATGGAACCAAAACGAACACCTTACCAAAATGTTTAACCTAGGCCATCTAATGCAACATGGTGCATTAGTTTCAGTCCCATGAGCTTCCATTTGCAAAATAATAGCATCTACAGCCTTATACTGACTCAAACTGTAATATTTGGCACGTTTTGCAAACAATAGGATAACGAGAGAACCGAATTGACATGGAAAAAAATGAGATATCTTTTATAGAGGGTCAAGTTAAGTGGAGGTGTAGGATTTGACAAGACCTATTTCTAGGTGCCATGGAGTCTAAGAAATCACCTGTCAAACTTATACAATTTTTTGGTCTCAGGGCTCTTAAGGGACTATGCCTAGACGAAGTACCCCATTGAACATTGACAGAATCCCACACCAAAATAAATCCTTAGATTGCATTACTAATTATTGAATGATATAATTACTCGGATTAGGTATTCATTTTCTTTTATCTTCACCATTATGATAAAGCTACCAGTTTTTGCAAAATATTATACATTTGACAGCAATAGTACATACACCGACCAATCAAACTACAATATCGGATGATGTTTACAATACCGTTCCATAGGACAATGAGAACACCAATTTGTTGTAAAAAAATATAGGATTATTCTAGAGCAGTGTATCATACATAAAGTGTAAGATCTGGAAACATATCTAGGTGCGCAATGGAGAGAGAAATCCCTGAAATAGCCTTTTTTGTCTCAGGCTCTTAAGTGACTACACCCAAATGACATTAGCCACAAAAGTAATGACACCATTGCACCAAGGCCTCCAAAAGCAACATGGCCAACATGGTATAATCATAGCAATTCCATTTATAAAATAAATGGAAAACCTCTAATGAACACACTTACAATCCAATCTACTCTCACTGCTTGTTCCTTTCTATTTTTTCACATTCATTTTCTTCCATGTATGGCATGGTTGCAATCCAGGATGCCCATTGGAAGATGAAAAAAAACATTTTGTTTGATACCTTGTGAATCATGTTAATGTATTGGTCCTACCATGATTGTTTTACTAAGTCTTTTAATAGGGGATAATACTAACAAGCATTGAAGAATGCAGTAGGTGCATGATAAAATAGGAACTAGTACAAAGAGACCATGAGCAAGAAGAATTGCAGGTAAGGTAAATACACATATACACATTGATAAATTGAATGAATAATTACTCGGATTAGGTAACTATTTATATACATACATTATATAAATATTGATTTCCAAAGTTTTATGCCTATTATACACTGAAAATGCTAGTACATACATCACCAATAAATGAAAAAATAATCCATAATGTCTTAAATATGTGTCAAGTGCACATGATATTAGTTTCATACAAAACTAATCTTAGAAAATGTAAGGTCTCATACAAAAATATATGGTTCCAAATAGTATTAACGTGCACAATAAATATAAAAATCCCTGAATAGTCATTATATATAATTTAATAATCAAGGTTCATTAAATGTCATATAGGCGTACATATAATGCCATGCTCATCGTACATAGGCATAAGTCATCTATATTTATCATAGACATATAAAAAAATTTCATGTAACATACATATATATATATATTTCCTAATCATCAAAATCTATCCCTCTATTGGACTTTCTCTAAGAAGGCCCTCCCTTAGACAAAGATAGAGATCTGTGAGATGACTTCAGATCATCTGTGCCCATGCTATGAGTCCTTTTGCTAAAGACTTGCCTATAGTTGAACTTGTAAATGTAAACAATTTTTTTTGTCAAAACTTAATTTATATATGTTTTTAACATGCATTTAATACCATGCTAATGAAATTAATTACTTAATTATGCACACTTATCGTAATCTCTCGGTCACATTGAATCTACATCTCACGTTCAAATGAGTCATCAGGAGCTCCTGGAGCAAGAATAGGGGTATCAAAACTATGAGCTCGAGGATTCCGTTCCCTCATAAGTCAAAATGGAATGGGTTGAAGTTCCCTACATACACATAAGATCACAAAATCAAACATCAAAATTATCCAAAATGGAACTATGCTAACACCTTTTTTTGATTGCAGATCAAAAAATTATGCCAACTAAGTACATGTATGTGTAATGAAAATATTTTAACTAATTTTATCAATATACAACTATTTTTTTACACCGCCATGCCTATGAATGAAATGAATAGGGTTACTACATGTCGCAGGTAACTCTTGCGTATACACAATGAAGGACATTATTAACATAATTTAATAATGCTACAATGAAGGACATTATTAACATGTAATTTAACATAATATGAATTACATGAGAAATTTAACAAAAGTACATGTTTGAATACCTCGGTGAGTTGTTATGCAAATGAAATCGTAGGAGCAGCACCTTTCTCTACTCGTCGTAGAGATGGTGGGATGTCTAGTAAATTCATCATCTTTATCAAACATATATCATGTCAAGTTAGTTGAACATACAAGAACATACATATATTTGAGTTCAAAAATTATATATATATATATATATTCATACGTGAAAATTTTACACAATCAACATTCTAAATTACCTCTGTGAATGTATGTGTAGGCATGGTTCTCGCAACCTGTGGCCGGGATGATGACGCCCCTCCCGCATGATTTAATATCAATGCATACATGTACAAATACAATTATTTCAAAAATTTAACATATATAAGGAAATCAAGTACTTTGATATTTTTGTAACACACATAATAAAACATAACAAATACCTACAAAGGTGACGTCGATGACTGTAATCCAAATTTCTTGCTCAAAAAGGCATCTAACATAGTGGCATTATTATGTGCATCACCAGTGGAAACTCCACCAAAACTAGTATACATGAAAGTATTGTCCTCCTCATGCCCCAAACATATGCTATCACATGTTGAGCAAAGATGTTGCGTCATACTAGTACTCCCTGAAGGAATGCTCTGTGTACGTCCATGAGCATCTGGATAAGAAATCTCCCACGTATGTCAAACAAGGGTATTAGATAGCCCCTGAAGCACATGGAGTGTATCAATCTCTATTGTCTCCTTCACTGTTGGAGGGACAATCTCAAGGTGAGGGGGATTTTATGTGGGGACTCTACCCTGTTGAATAGGTGCACATTGTGCACCTAGTCAATCCTGTGCAGAGCCTTTTCCTCGGCCCTAGAAATCCCAGAAATCAAAATAGTTTGGGATATCGTTGAGGATAAACTCGCAATATATTTTCCTCAAAAATTATAGTGGAACCTCATTGTTATTGCAAGGTGGAAAATCAAACACCATCCACCATCGGTCCCAAAAAATATTTTTAATCAAAACATTATTGCACCAGTGGATGGGAAACCATTTGCATGACAACTGAAATAGGAAAGTTGGTTCGAGGGTCCATGAAATAAGGCACATATGAGGTATTTTGTAATTTATCTTTTCTTTACATCTGTATATGACGATTTTTTTGGAATAATAAACCCTATAATGCTCTCTATAATATGTCCAATGATCAATTTGACCCATTTTCATGTAAACTTGAGCCACTAATGCCTCCAATGTGTTTGCAAGAGAGGTGTGGGGGGGGTTTATAGAGTGTGAATCCCTTATTGTTTTGATTAAATCCTCAATTTAAATCTTTTTTTCCACTATATGGGCTGCTAAATTTTCTTGACTACCCGGGGGATGTTGAGCTACTGTAGGAGGGCTAGGAGGGATCATAAGAATTACAAGGTTTGGTTGTGGTTGATTGCGTTCAAGTGGGAGATTTAACAATACAAAATATGTATTCAATTCCAATTCTAATCTATAATTACTAAATTTCAATGCAATTTCAAGAAAATAATTGCACCTACCTCTTCTCTATGGTGCCATCATCAATTCTGATCTTCACGGTGATTCTTAGATGATCATTTGAGCAAGATCCAACTGAATTTGAAATGTGAGGGCAGGGTTTTGCTATAAAACTCACATTTGGGGGAAACGAATATGAATAGGGATTGGGGGTTTTTGTTTATAATTTGACATAATGCGTACAAGTTACAAGTTCATGAATTACAGAACCAAAATAAATATAACGCGATCATATTATTACAGAACACGTATGTGTTTCATTCATTTTTGGTTTTTGTCCACTTTTTGGCCCCCAAGATTGGTGCACTTACCCAACACTAACTAAGATATGTGATTGCAGAAGGAAAGATTGGGATGATAAGGTATCATTCGTTATTTGGGAATATAAAACAACCTATAAATGGTTAAATAAGGCCACATCTTTTCAATTAGTTTTCATCATAGAGGCAATACTACCTATGGAATTTATGTTTCCATCCCTATGTATTTCACATGTAGGAGGATTGGATAATGAATAGATAGTTGATGAGCACATTGATAAATTGATGCAATTGGATGAGAGGCATTTCATTGTGCATTATATTTAGAATACAAAGAAGTAAAGATAGAAGGCTTGGAATGACAGGCATATCAAGAATAAGTCTTTTGATATAGGAAAGATGTTGCTCTTATATGACTCAAATTTTGTGTGCCATTCCGGGAAGTTGAAATTTCATTAGTTGGGACCCTTTATAGTAACTAAGATACTTGAATCAAGTGCATGTCAATTATAGGTGCTGAATGACACCATGATTCCCAGTTACTTCAATGGGAGTAGGCTGAAGCCCTATTATAAATAAGCTTCTTTTGTGTTTGTAATAAGGAAGTATTTCCACTTAAATTATATTTCCCTTTTTGTTGTTTTTTTATTTGTTGTGATTTGTTGTTGTTAGAACATAATATTAAGTGTGTTATAAACCTTAGTTTATGATTAAATAATTATGAATATTTATATTCTTAATTATTTAATATAAACTATGTTGTTCATGGTTAATTGATTTTTTTATATCAAGTTTTATTAAATTGGGGTGCTTTGTAAAATGTCACATCCCGTGACTTAATATTTAATGGTCTGCGAAGTCAAATGATTATTCAGATATTGTATTTGGTATTCACGTGGTAAATTGCAATGGGAGACAAGTTAGGAGTTAGAGTTATTGAAATTTGTAAATTGTTTCTCAAATAATGGAATCTCTCTTTTCCATGGTTTTTTACCCCTCGGGGGTTTCCCATGTTAAAATGGTTTCACTATGTAATTATTTTATTTCATGTTTAATGTTTGGATTAATAAATATTTTCTATGTTAATTTATAATCTCAGTCCTAACATGATACCAAAGCATGGTTATTTTGTTGGTTGATTTGATTTAATTAATATCCCTAAGGATTGTAACTATTGGTGGTTGGTTATAACCCATAAAATATTAATACTCATCTCATTTGACACACACAACCTCTCTTAAATTTCAATTACCCTCACATGATTAAAGAATTTTGGCTGGTGAAATATCTTTCCTTGGGCACTTTACAAACATAAGGACAAGTAAATAATTTTGAAATATTTTATTTAATATTGTATAGTTTTTAAATGTGTAGGCCAAAGAAAAAATGTGGTGTAAAGAAGTTAAATTCAAGCTACACACAAGGTCTCCCACAGAGAGACAACCCTTCTCAAGAATAGGGATTTGAATTTTTCCGATTGGCCCTATGTAAAAAAAACTTGACACGGGTTAATTTGGTACTACAAACCTATGTCTAATATTGGCCCCTTTCCTTATTACATTTCTTATATGCTCATTTAAACTATAGGTTTAAATATTAACACTTATATGTGTTATATCATATTAATTCCTAACCTAAGTGGTTAATTAATTTATAATAAACTACCACCTATTTGAAATAGGGATATGCGAGAACCAATATCGAAACAATGCACCATGATGAAGTTTCACTATAATGGTAACGTCAAAGTTCCAACGCAATAAGCAAGATTCAATCAATGGAAAGAATACACAAATAAGAAAACAGGTATGCTCATACTCATACATCGAAAAAGGAAGTACAAATAAGGGTTTTGTGTAACCCCCATGTCTAAACAAGGAAATAACTCCTATGATGTCACTGACGCATATGATGTGATTGACACATATGACGCTACTAAAGGAGGATTTACAATTATAAATAAGGAATGTAACTCCTATGATGCATTGACGCAAATGACAATGACAGATTCTATGACAGAATCTAACACTTGTCATTTGACTCCCTAAGACCTATGACTCTTGCAAGGTGAGATGAATCACCATGTGATGTGGATGATGACTAGGCAGGTCACACACACTAACATCCCCCCTTCATCGAAGCCAAGGTAGAGGTCATGGTAAGCTAAAACAGAAAGGAAGACTACCCTCGACAACTAAAAAAGATGTGTCAATGGGGCCCAACTACTAAAGGCCTGATAAGGTGCCCATATACAAACAACATCTTTCTGGAAGGAAGAAGAGGAGGAGAAAAAAATATAGAGCTCGAAGAAGATGAGCGGATGCAGTAGACCTCACCCCAATAAGAGACCGCAAGTGAAGAAATTTCACCTTAGTGAGGGGCTTGGTGAATATTTCTGCAACCTAATTAGTTGTCTGAACATATTATATGTTGATGATGTTTTCATGTATCAACTATTGTATGAAGTACATGTGAATCTCAATGTGATTTTTCCACTGATTTTGAACTCAATTTCTAAAAATCAAGATAGTGCTAATGTTGTCATAGTAAATAATGCTAGGCCGCTGAAAGTGGATGCCAAACACTGTCAAGATACCCTATAACCAAACAGCTTCTGTGGCAGCATTAACTACTCCTCTGTACTCTACTTCTATTGATGATATGACAATGGTGTTGTGCTTCTTGTTGAATCAACTGACAGGACCTGAACCAAGAGTGAAACTGTATCCTGAGGTAGAATTTCAAAGATCTAGATCACTGGCCCAATCTGCATCTGTAAATCCAACCAAGTCAATCCTATTCCCTCCTAAATAATGAATACAATATGTGTGAGTGCCATGAACATAGTGAAGGATCTACTTTTTTTCTTTTAAATACAGCTTATGAGGCTCCTGCATAAATCTAGACATGATCTCGATAGCATACGATAAATCTGGACAAGTGTGAGTAAGGTAGATCAAGCTTCCCACCAACTATCGATAAAGGGTGTCATCAACCAAGGGGGAAGAGCTATCAAAAACCAACTTGACCCCGGAAAGAAAAGGAGTAGGTGAGGACTTCCTATCAGACATATGAAACTGAGAAAGCAAATCAAGAGAGTACTTAGGCTTTGAGATCATAATTCCTAAGTCAAATTGAGAAATATGGATCCCAAGAAAGTAATTAAGAAATCCTAAGTCAGACATGGAGAACTTTTTTTCCAAGGAGATCTTCACAAAATCAATGATAGACAAAGATTTTCCCATGATTAACAAGTCATCAACATATAGAACAAGAATAAGCATGGAGTCATCCTGCAGCAAAATAGACACATTTGGGTCAAAGTGACACTGAGTGAACCCTGATGCAAGTAAAAAGGAGTCCATCTTGGCATACAAAGCCCGAGGGGCTTGTTTAAGGCCATAGAGAGACTTATTTAACTTACAAACAAGGGACAGATCATGGACATAACCTAGAGGTTGTTCCATGTAGATCTATTCCTCTAGGTCCCCATGAAGTAAGGCACTCTTATCATCCATTTGGTGGACTTCCCATCTATTAGATGTAGTGATGGCGAGGGTCAATTGAATGTAAGTCATCTTCGCAACGGGAGTAAAGGTTTTCGAGTAATCAACCCCAACTACCTAGGAGAAACCCTAAGCTACAAGTCGCGCTTTATACTTCTCGAATTCTCCATTAGCTCCATACTTTTTCCAATATACCCAACTACACCGAGAAATTATTCTTCCTTTCAAAAGAGGGGAAATATCCCAAGCGTCATTCTTTATGTGTGAGGAATACTCCTCGTCCATGGCAGAATCCCACTTAGGAATCCTAGAAGCTTCTTGGAAAGACTATGGATTAGAAGTAGAGGCAAAGGAGTGGGGTCCAATGAAGTCTAAGCGAGTACATATCTCATCCAAAGGATCTCCAACTATTTCTCCAGCACTCTATAAAGTTTTCTTGGCCCAAAGAGGTCCCAAAGGATCAAGCTCAGAGTTGAAAGATTCTTCATTCGAGTGAGAAGGGACATAGTCCTCATCATCACTACTATTAGAATCAGAAAACTCAAAATTTTGAGGATCGGGAGGAGTAGGGAGAGGAGGAACTCACCCAAAAACATCATCATCTGACGAGTCAGAATCTGAACTAGTGGGAAAAAGAATCTCAGTTGAAGTAAAATTCAAGGAATGACTCATCAAACTTCACACTTCTTTCAATATAAAGCTCACAGGTTGTAGGGTTCAACAATTGATATCCCTTCACGCCATCAGGATACCTGATAAAGATACAAGGTTTACATTGTGGATCTAATGCCTTACATTTATTCTTGGGAATCTGAGCCATAGCCTTAGATCTAAAGACTCAAAAGTGCTCAACATCAGGCTAATGTCCAAACCAGGATTCAAAGGGTTTCATCCCTCTTAGTGCCTTGTGTGGAAAACAATTCTGAATGTAACAAGCACAATTCACTGCTTCAACCCAATACTGTAGAGGAAGGGACTTCGAGTGAACCATACAAGTAGACATCTCCTTCATGGTTCGGTTCTTTCTTTCTGCAACTCCATTTTGGGAAGGGTTGTAAGCAATTGTATGTTGTAAAGCAATATCCTTAAAAGTGAAAAAATCCTCAAACCTATTTCTCACATACTTGCCTCCATTGTCGGTTTGAAAGAACCTTGATAGACTATTTCACTTGTTTCTCAGTAAGAGCCTTACAATTATAAAAATTCTCAAATACTTCAGACTTAAGCTTAATAAAATACACCCAAGAATAACGTGAAAATTCATCAATGAAGGTTATTATATATAAAGATCTAGTGAAATAAGGAGATGGAAAAGGGCTAGAAACATCACTATGAACAAGATCTAAGGGACAAGTAGCTCTCTAGGATTTTCCCTTGTCAAATTTTTTTCAGGGTGTTTTCCGAGGGTACAACCGTCACAAAGACCCTTAGAATACTTAACTCGGGGTAACCCATTGACCATTTTGTTTCGACTCAATTTTTCAAGGTAACGATAATTTAGATTCCCAAAATGCTCACATCATAACTTGCTAACCTCATTTTCAAGAGTGAGAAAGGCATTAGGCATCGAATCTAAAGAAAAGTGGGAAATGGTATACAACCGTGAATGGTGATCCGCCTTTCCCTCAGCCATAGTGCAGTCAGAGTTAAGCTCACGAATGATCTCCGACTTAGGACCAAATTCCACTCACATTCCCTCACCAATGTGGGTGATTTGGTAAACCAATAGGAGATTGGTAGAGAGATTGGGAACACTCAACAATTGGTTAAATTTTCAACCTTCTATATCTACCAATCCACTACTGGAAACCAACAAATGAGTTTCATCGCCCAGCATGATTTGGGAATGCCACATGGTTAAATGCTAGAGAATTCAACCTCTAAAGAAGCCATGTGATGCAAGGCACTAGAATTGATAATCCAAGTTGATGATGGAGTTGATCTAGCTATGAGCACCTTACCTTTCTTCTTTTCATTTTTAGACTCCTTTGCTTTAGAAGACTCACCCTTCTAAGCATTTTGTTTTACGGATTCAGGAACACTTATTTTATTCTTCTCAAGTAACTAAGTTAAGTGATCAATTTATTTCTGAAAAAATTGATGCTCTTCGTGACCAGGATACTTACAATAGGAGAATTTATACTTTTCCTTCTTCACATTAGGCTCATAAGTCAAAGTGTTAGTGTTGGGCTTAGCTTGGGCTTGGTTGATCTTGGTTTCTTTCTTGGGTTGGTCCTTTGTTTCTTTCTAATTTTCATTTTTCTTTCCCTTATTCATCACAAGGGCATGTGAATTAGATTTTAGAGTCCCCATTTGAATGATTTTGTCCTTTTCTCGAATGAGTTGGGATGAAAAAATGTCAAATAAGGGCATTTTCCAAGCACTACCCAAGGCATCTTTCATGGCGTGGAAATTTTAAATGAATACGGAGTATTCAGGACCTAACTTAGAAAGAATCGACAAGATCAATTGAGATTCTTTCTTTTCCACTTTACATTCCTTTAGAAGCAATCTAGTGTGGACCAAATTTGAGAAGAAGGCATGCGGGTTTTCAAATTCACTAAGATTTAACCCTAGTAGTTCATTCTCCAACTCATGTGCTCTCATGTCATCTTGCTTCCCAAACATCTCATCGATCATTTTCCATGCTTCATCAAGTGTCTAGGAAGTTTCGATGTGGAAGAGCAAGTCAAGAGAGATGGATATATAAAGAAGACCTAAGGCTTCATCAGAATGGTTGAACCACTTGGATTTTTAAAGTTCATCATCAGGTTCAATCTCTAACCCCATGGAAACATGGTATAACCCTTTACTCAGCAAAACCAATATAATTTTATATCTCCATTCAAAGAAATGAAAAGGTGTGAGCACCAGTACTTTAGAGATATCCATAATGAAGAGACAGAACCAAAGAATGCAGAAGGAAGGAGAGAGAAAAGAAACAACCACCCTAGAACAATATTACACCCCCTAAGTTTGGCACTTTATATTTTTATTGCATTGTTAGAATTAGGTGCATTCGTGCAGTGTGAAACATTTGGTCACTCACTTGTAATTGGAGTAATAACGTGCAAGTGGAGACCAAAATGTGTTTTGAAACACGTAATTCATACAAACACCGTAAGCAAGCACGAAACGAGAAAAGAAGGAAGGGGGAGAAAGAGTCGTGTGAGAAACAACGTCTCACGTTGTTTTGACAAGAGAATCCTATACCCCAGGGTTGTGACAGCCGCATTCACTAACCCGTAGACAAGAGGATCAAGGAAGATTACAATGCAGGGGGATAATACATGAGCCTTTGGATCTCCAAAGTGTAATCGAGGCAACTTGGAACTCAAAAAACGGCTATACACTCGAGCAAGGGATTAGTAGAAAAAATCTCAATCCTACTTAATCAAATTTAAAAGGAACTTAGTTTTACTTAGATACCTAATTTAAATAGGTTACTTAAAAATAATTTAGATCTAAATTTAAAAAACTTGGAAACAAAATTATTTTTTTTAAAAGGAAGTATTTACCTTTTATATAATAAAAACAACAAAAAAGAATTGTTATAACCTTTCTTTTTAAAGCTTAGATCTTAAAATTATTTTTACATCTGAAAACTTTTAAAAAAGGATTTCTTTATACAAACACATTTTTTTTGTTCGTAAAAGTGATAAAACAAAATCTATTTAAAAATATATTACCTGTTGTGTCAGGAAATGGATTTGAAAAGGCCATGCGGGTAGGAGAGGAAGGCCACGTACTAAGAGAGGAGGTGAAAATGGTCAACTCAGTAGTTTTGAGATATTACACGGAAGCATGGAAGGTGCAAAATTCAAAGCACGGTTTCAACGAGGTTTGATTATTGATAGTAGCACTGGAAACCCCATGTGAAGGAATGGAAACCTTGTCTAGAAAATACAGTATCCTCCCTTAACCATGAATAGAAGAAGATAGTAGTAACATCCAAAAAGAGACAACACTACGCAGAAAACATGCCAGGTATTGTGAAAAAATTTATGCAGGAACACCACAGAGCCACTAAGCAGTCCACACAGAGGAAAAAAATAGCTTTGGTCCCTGCACAATGAGTAAAAAATTTCCACACACAGGTAGACTCGAGCCAGCAGTGCAAAACCCATGTCGCAGGTAGAACAAAAAAGGAGTACAATATATTATCTGCTAGATAGTTTTAGAAAAATGAGCCACCAAGGAAAAACATGAGCCAGATAAGGCAGAGGACATCCAAAAGTAACCCTCAATCATTTCCCTATAGCAACAACATTCAAACACATGCATGCAAGTAGAAACACTCAAAAATGAGCTGAAAATAATGGATTGTGAGCCCACGAGTAAGGATTGAATCCCAAAATCAATGTACTAAATGTACGATTGGAATATCCACCATACTAGCACAAAAAAATAGAACACTCCAAGAGAATATTGTTAAAGAGATTAGCACAATTCCAAAGTAATAATCAAAAAAACTTGCACGAGGAAATAAGAAGAAACCAGAAGTAATATGCAACTGATAAATCAAGAGTGCACGTTTTATCAAAACCTCGCACTCTGATACCATTAAAGAGGGATATGTGAGAACCGATATCGAAACAATGCACCATGATGAAGTTTCACTTCGATGGTAATGTCGAAGATCCAACACGATAAGTAATATTTGATCAATGGAAAGAATATGCAAATAAGAAAACATGTCTTCTCATACTCATAGATCGAGAAAGGAAGTACAAATAGGGGTGTTGTGTAACCCCCATGCCTAAACAAGGAAAGAACTCCTATGATGCCACTAACACATATAACGTGATTGACGCATATGATGCCACTAAAGGAGGAGTTACAATTCCAAATAAGGAATGTAACTCCTATGACACACTGACGCAAATGACAATGATAGATTCTATGACAAAATCCGACACTTTTCATTTGACTCCCTAAGACCTATGACTCTCGCAAGGCGAGATGACTCACCATGTGATGTGGACGATGACTAGGCAGGTTACACACACCAACACTATTCCCTAAGTGCTTTAAAATGCACGTTTTATTAATACTATAGCTTTAAACTATACATAAACTCTACCCTTAGTAACCTATGCTTATATAGTTTAAATATATGTATATGTGGTTAGTTAAATTCTATATGCTTTATAACATCCTAACCATTATACATATTTAAACATTATACTTACCAATATTTAAGACCTATATGCTAAACAACATATATATTTGCTACAAACCTAATTTCTCCACTTTATTAGGTTTTGTAGACACCTAAAATCCATCTACACAGTTTTAATACTAAAATTGCACTATTATCCTCCTTCCTGTCATTTCTATTATAATTAGTGATTTTTCGCTAATTAACTAACATTCCCCTCCATTTCGGTCAGTTAACGACACTTCGTTAATTAACTAGCATTCCCCTCCATTTCGGTCAATTAACAACACTTCCTTAATTAACTAGCCTTTCCCCCATTCTGGATGCCAATTAATGACACTTCGTTAGTTATAATCCTCCTCTAATCAATCAATTAACTATTATTAGTTAATTAAGGCCTTTTTAACCTTGTATTTAATTAATAAACCTTCTTATTAATTAAATGCCCCTTTTAAATCATCTAAATCCTACATATTTCCCTCTAAATCATCTCCAAATAGCTTTCTAAGCTTATCTTAGCCTATTAATTAATCCTAGTTGATTAATTAAATCATCTCCAACTCCCATGAGTTGCTAATTCTAATTAATTCTTTCTAATCATGTTTATCCCTTCTAATTCTACTTTATCTTTATCCCACATTCACTAGGTTTCTAGCTTCTCCCAAATTGGAAAACTATATAAAGAACCTAGTCTACCTTCCTTCCAAACTTACACCACACTTTTGATAGTGATTATTATAGACATATGATAAGGGCATTCTCCATTGTTGGAATAGCTTCTTCATCTCTTGCATCCATTCTTCTCATAATGTGAGTAGTAAAGGAAGATCCAAACATGGCCATTAAGCCATTTTGGTGAGATCCTTTCCTCACTTGGAGATAACATACAATTTGATTTCTTATGATCTAGATAGGTTCATGTTAGATTAGCAATCATACATTACAAATCACATCCAATTTCAAGGGATGGCTTAACATTTGATGTTTTATTCATGTTGGATGCATTAGATTAGCTTTTCTCTTTAAGCTTTATCATGATGTTTATATTAGATTAGCTATTTGTTATTGGATACTACTTGGTGTTAATTTCATTTAATTATCTTAGCTTCTTTAATATGCATACATTTGGCATGCCCAGTGGGACCTACTCCATTATCTCATGATTTTATTTCAATTTTTTGTAGTTTAGTTTCATTTTTTCTTTACTAACCCTCTTTTTAAGCACTTATTGATAAATCTTGTATTTCTTAACTTGTTTTGTTATGTTTGCATGTGTTGAGTGTTCTTTACAAGAATAAAGGAGGTGAGGTGTTTCCAAATTTGAAGTTAATCAAAAATATTTGAGATTTTTGACATTCTTTTAGATCAAAATCAGTTTCGTGTTTTTGAAGTTGCACTAGGTACCATTGCGCTTGCATTGATTTTTTGCATTTACCGTTAGGTCATCGTGTCAAGTATCACTTGTTCACATATTGTTAATATGGGTTGTGCTACTGCGTTAATATCAAGCTTTTGCTACCATTTTTTGAGTTGCTCACGTTACTATTCTCTGTAAAATTTTTGGCCTTTGTGTAGCTCACGCATTAGCTGTTGAAGTTTTAGCCTTGCATATTAGTGTTCTCTTTGTGCATTGAATTAGTTAAATTGATTTTCTTCTCTGTCTGCACAAGAGAATTTCTATTACTTTGTGTTTCCATGTTGTAACCCATATTACGGAGGCCATTAATATGTTTTGTACTACCAAACTAAGATTGCATCTATGTTGATAGTGATTGTGCTATGTATTGAAGGCTTGAACTATGCAATGTAAAATTTTGGCTTGAACTTTAAAAATTCCATAATCTGATTTTTCCTTTGTTTGAAAACTTGTCATTTGTTTTGCATGTTTTTATGACTTCTACATTTTTAGTTTTTTTTTAAATCAATTTTCTAACATGTTAAATGATTTGATGAATGTTGTTTTTCCATTTTACTTAAGTTAGGATCAAAGTTTGTGTATGCTCTTCTCTTGCACCTTTTGGTGATCTTGAGAATCAAAAGCCAACTTTAGTCTTCTTTTTCTAACATTTGGATTAACTTGGAAATTTCATCATTCATTTTTGTTTAAGGGAATGAATTGTTTACAAAGCATTTATTATGGTCCTTTTGATTTAAGTTTTCCTTTTCTATCTAGTTGGATTAATTGTTTGTGTATACTCTTCTCTTGCATCTTTTGGATGATCTTAAGAATCAAAAGCAACCTTTGATCCTCTTTTCAAATATTGTAAGTTTCTTGGAAACTACTAAACTTTTGAGTGTAGGACCTAATTCACTTGTCAAAGAATCAAGATCTAAACAAATACTAAATATAGTTTGTTGTAGGTTATCAATGGTGTGCTAAACCAAATTTTAATTTCAAAAGATTAAAAAACACACCACTATTCAAAACACTGTATTTACAAGTTCAGATAAGGGTTAAAACCCATCCGCTTTGAACTGTGGGAAGTATCTTGGCATAAGCCATAAAACTCATTATGAGGATTACCACAGGAACCCCAAAGTAGTCCACACCTTGAGGGAACTGGTGGACGAAATGGGAAGTGCCCCACTACCCACTTGACTAGAAATACCCATGAGGAATGCTTCAAGTTTCTCGTATGAGGCCTCATTCATTAATTTGATTGTGGGGTAATGGTCCTTTGTCTAGGATTTATTCTAGAAAAGCATACCTCTCTTAGGCAAGTATTGGCGAGTGTTGAGAACAAAAACCTAGGAAACCATTTGGCATTGGGGCCAACTTGACTTTATCCATCGTGTGTTCTAAAGAGCCTTCAAAAAGCAACGAATTTCTTGGAGTCAAAACCTTGTTATTTGAACAAGGGGAGAGTTCATTGAAAGTTGGAGCCACATGTTATTCATCACAAAACTTACAAGGCATAACTTTTTCTTAGTTTCTACTTTGTTTTTAAACAAGGAAAAACTCTGCTAAAGTTAGGCTAAGTATTTTTCATCACCACTTGTTCTATCTCCTTTGTTTTCTTGTTGAAATTTTTGGTCAAAAGAGAGCAACATATGTGGTATTACCAAAAATAATCGTGTCCACCACTTTTGTATTCACTTACATGACCATGTTGCGGAAAGGAATGTTAAGTGTTGAAAGTGTGTTGGTACGTCCTCATGTTTTGGTAAACCTTGTCTTGATACCCATATCGAGATATCTCATTGTAGTTAGGTGATCCTACCTTGATTTTCCCTTTGCGTCATTACAATGCTTGCATTATAGTAATACATTTGTGATACTTACATCTTGTTTTCCCAAACTTGATATAAGTGTCTCGATTGTCTTGTTACGTTGCTCGCATTGTATTGATTCATTGATATACTTGGACCTAGTTTTTTATTCAAACATTGCCTTAAGTCTTGGAAGGTGTTATCGTTACGCTGTTCACATTGTGTCAATCCTATTTTGATACTAACATCTTTTTTTTTCTGAAAACTTGATTAAAAGTATCCAAGTAGTATTGTTATGTTTCCCACATTTGTAACCTCCATTTCCAACACTTAGAATTTGTTTATATTAAACTAAGTTTAGGGTATATATACTTTACATTGTTACTCTAGACACATCACCTCAACCCCTTTTTAGTATTTACATCTTGTTTATCCAAAACTTGATTTAAATACTGAAATTGTGTTGTCATCTTGTCAGTAATAATCTTTGAGATAAGTTTTTAGACATAGGGAGTAGGCTCTTTCATGATTGATCCTTGTTCGAGATTTCGCTAGATATTCTTTCCTTGAGGTATTATTTCATCGACGACATTTGGTCGTATATTCTTTTATCCCTTTGGGACATTCTTTGTAGTGGATTAGGACATTCTTTATGGAATTATTTAGGACATTCCTTGTGACATTTGTAGCTGTCACATGCTGCTTGATTTTTCCTAGGGTCAGTGTAGTCCTTGCACACATTTTTCAAACATTAGCAAAAGTATTTCCTATCAAGAAACTCTTGAGACAATTTAAACATTGGAAAATTTTCCTTTGTAGTAGTTGTGTTGTTAAATTTTCATCAACCATTTTGACATTTACACTTGTAACTTGTTTTGCAAACCTTACTAATTTATCAAAATTGTGTCATCACAATGTCTATTTTCCTTAGATTCCCTTTGGAAAATCACATGAAAATATCCATACTTACAAAATGTCTAGTTGGTTGTCATTATGCTACTCGAATTGACGTGGAACTTCCTTCCATTTGAAGGAGTTCAATCATACAATCTAGGTCTAGGCATTTGGTCCCAATGATGCCAACCATGATTGACTATCACATGGTTCCTCACACTTATGACAATAGGGAGCTTAGGTTTATTCACATCAAAATATGCCTATCATGACTAAACCTTGATTGGTTCTTCACACTAGAGAATCCATTTGGTTACCCCTTTCACCTCATCATCAGTGGTATGATTATGATGATTCCAATCATGATTATTCTTCTATGGATTCCTCAGTCTCCTGATTATTCTGTGTCCAAACTATTATTTAAGGATTCCCCATCATCTCCTCTAAGCCTCAGTCATGGTCTCCCTTTCTTCTACAGGAATTTATCAGTCACCTAAACAACGTTTTCCTCCTTTAAATTTGTGTCGACTTCCAATTCTCCTCCAATCAAACATCTAATTTGACTCTTGAGTCAAATTCCTCCCTTTTTTCACAGGACCCATTTTATTAGTCACCTCAACGACCTCTTCCTCCTTCGAAGATCCATGTGACTCAAAATTCCTCTAATCAATCATCCAAGTTGACCCCTATGTCACAATCTACTAACTTTCTACATGATCCTATTTTTCTACCTACACTATGTCATCTTCTAGGAAAACCAATACCAACCTATTCCAAATCCACATCTTCTTCCACTTGTGAGACATCCAAATACAAATCTACTTCATCTCTTGAGTCATCTTCTTCTATCAATCAAAATCCAATCCCTCTTTGGCCCTTGAGCAATAAGTTCAAACCTTCCCCTCATCTACATCATCAAACATCTTATAAATATTCCACACTTGTTGGACCTCTTTCTTCCAATCAACCTACTATGGTCGAACAACAACGACCCATACCAATCGATTTCTTTCAGAATGAAGAAAAATCAGAGAATTCATGGGGCTACATGATGACATTCCTCTAGAGGATCATGAGAAAGGATTCTCTTTTGACCTCGATGTGTTCACATATTGTGGGGAAGAAGTTGATTCCTTTTTTCAGAAAATAAAGGAAGATCCTAAGATCATCAAACTTGATCCTCCTCTTATTCTTCCATTTTCACATTCCCCATTACATGGAGAAACACCTGGGTCTGTCATTGATCCTTGGCCTATCTTCTCATCACCCAATCATTCTTTACATATCACAATTCCTCAATCACAATCTTTGCCTTGGGTCACCTCTTGGTAGCCCTTCATCTTCTTCTATATGTGGGCCACCTCCTAGTAGCCCTTCATCTTCTATTTTTGGGTCACCTCTGGGTAGCCCATTATCTTCTATTCTTGGGGTATCCCTCCATCTTCTATTTTTGGGTCACCTCTGGGTAGCCCTTTATCCTCTATTCTTGGGCCACGTCCTAGTAGCCCTTCATCTTCTATACTTGGGCCACATCCTAGTAGCCCTCCATCTTCTATTTATGGGACACCTCCTGGGTAGTCCTTCATCTTCCATCTATGGGACACCTCTTGGTAGCCCATTTTCTTCTATACTTGGGCCACATCCTAGTATCCCTTCATCTTCTATCTATGGCTCACCTCCTGGTAGCCCATTTTCTTCCATCTTGGGGCCACATCCTAGTAGCCCTTCATCTTCTATCTGTGGCTCACCTCATGGTAGCCCATCCTCTTCAATTCTTGGACCATATCCTCTTGTCCATCATATCATCCTTCTATAAAAATTGTGGCAAGCCCACCATCATTCCTCATGTTCCTATCATCAATCCTAAACATCCACTTTCTTCTCCCACTTCTCAGGATCAAAAAAATCACACATTAGCTTATACGAAACCCAAACAGTTTCTTCATCAAGCTAAGATCAAAATTCTAAAGAGCTTCAAAGCTCCCAAAAATTCAAACAACCATAAATTAAAAATCAAACATGATTCAAGAATGCACACCAACACAACCATCAAGTATGGACAAAAAGTGCAAAAATCCTATGGATAAGGAACTCAAGATCCCACATACAAAATCCATGTTGAAAGATAAGTCACAGTCACTTATCGAATATGATCTCACCATGGTCATCGAGATTGGAGATAATATCACTCTTGATAAGAAAAAACTCCTAGTCTCCCTTATAAAATAAATCACAAACATTGTTGTTGGATCCTATCATGCAGAGTGACATTGTTGGTCCCAATTTCCCAAAATCGTCTTCTCCCTTCAAAAAAACCAAAAAAATTAAAAAATACAAAAAATTAAAAAATGAGAAAAAAATTAAAACATTACAAACAATTCAAAGGTACAAAGATCAAACATTGCAATCAGGTATTGCATACACATGGATGTTCTTTCTTCCCTTTATTTCCATTCCTCTGCAAGTCATCCACCATGTTCATCCCTTTGATGATATTTTGGTTAGTCTATTCACACTCATTTTGTGACATTTATCTCTATGGTATCTGTTTGACCTTGGTCTTTCATCACCTTGGTAAATTAAAGAACGACTGACCTCTTAGAGATCCTATCACTATCTACATCTAATAAACTTGTTGTGAAGAAATTTTGGACATATTTGTTGACACTAGCCAATGTCATCATCGCAATCACTTCCACATCCTTCCATCAAGCCAAAGTGGTTCTTAACCCCTTATCAAAAAAATTGAGACAGCTGAAATAAGTTTTTCAGAAAGAAAAAAAATCAATAAAAAAAGTCAAAAAAAATCAAAAGAAAAATCAATATATAACTCTCTCTTAGGGTATTTCTAGTATCTCTACTAGGGCTATGGACGCCTCGCTAGTAGTAGAGAAATGTTACGACTAGAATCAAATACATCTCCATCAGGGCTATGGATGTCTGGCTGGCAAGCGGAGAAATGTATGACTCTCCTTCCACCCTCCATTCACAAATCACCTATCAAAATAAATCATTCCTACACATTGGCTAGTTTGTCTTCACTTATTTCCTATCAAATCTTCCCTTCAAGAGGTAATTAATTTCCACATGCACACACTGGATCTCGATGAGAAAACATGATTAGTATGTTACCAAGTGTTGTTTGGACCTTGTTCAAACTCTTACTTTAGTCCTTATCTTGTCTCACAATTTGTTCCTTTGGCTAATCACCTTTTCATCACCAATCTTCTAGCTACATTTTCCATATCCTTCCATAACATTCACATTGTTCTTCTGCTTCATTCAGAACATCCATGTGTATAAGATTACCTTTTTACCATGTTTGAGGGAACCTTTGTCCCCTTTCAATAAAAAAATTTACCTTCTTTCTATCATTATGTTTCTTGGCTAGCTTGCACTAGGGGCAACTTGCTCACTCCTTCTTAGCTCTTCATTGGTTTGAGTTCATCATCATGTTGAACCTATCCATCTTGGCCTTGATCCAGATATCTTCTTCTTGTATATACATGTGGGATTTTCCCTTGTAAATTATCACCTCTCGCTGGGGGCATATTTGCATCTTCATTTTCCTATACATAGCTTCAGAAAACTTTCTAAAAAACCCTAAAAATTCACAAAATCCTAGAAAATCCAAAACAAATTGGTAAAAAAAAAATCCAAAACATTGGTAAAACTTCAAAAATCCAAAAAATGTTAAAATTTTGAAAAAATTGGTAAAATTTTCAAAAATCCAAAACAATGGGTAAAATTTTCATAAAATCCAAAATTTGGTAAAAGGCATTCATGCATCTGAATCATTTACTGAACACAATGTCCTCAAACATCAAAATTTTTCCTACAAAACATATTTCTTTGGTCCATGCTTGTTCTCATGCATGACTTGCGGATCATTTTGATCTACCTCCATTAACAAAAGTTAGTTTTCTTGATATGTCTATCTTCCCTTGCACAACTAGTTGCTTGGGGTAGTTTCATAGTGCACAATTACTTTTTCATAGGACCCCTATGTTCTCCATTTATTCACCTTACATGTATCCTTTCTTGGGGTGCCATTTTTAACCCTTGTCGTTAACTCAAACATTTGGGAACTGAAGTTCGATAACAAAAACATTGGTACAACTGTCTTGAACGTTGTTTGTTTGAGTACATTTGTTTGTGCTTGTTTCTTTGTTGGTCTGCTTGTTTACTTTCTCGTATTGCATTACGTTATGTATGTTTCTTTGAGTCAGTCCTTGCATGTTCATATTCAATAAAGAACTGATGACATATATCATGTAGCAAAATGATGAGACAAAGTTGTTTCTAAGCTAGCTAATATGCATGTTATCTCCATATGCGAGTTTTCTTCATCTCCACTTTTCTTCATCGCCATTTTCTTCTATAAACAATTTTCTTCAAAAATTTTCTTGACACCACCTGGGGAAATAGGGATTATATTTATCCCTCCTCCCCCCCTTATTTCTTATATCCATTAAAACACCAACTTTTCTTTCCTGTTTAATCACATTGCACACTCTCCTACTAGGCTTGTGTTGAACTCTTCTTTTTCCTTCTTCTTTTTGATCGTCGATCAACCTCTTTCATCACCCCATCAACACTCAAGGGGGCATCCTTCATTCTACTAATTTTTCTTCCACTCCTTCAAAATTTACTTGTCTGTAATTGTCTACTATCTTTGAAGTGGTGTCACTTGCATTACACCACCCCAAAGAGGGGAAAATGTAGACACCTAAAATCCACCTACATGGTTTTAATACTAAAATTGTACTAATTATCCTCTTTCCTTGTCATTTCATTATAATTAGTTATTTGGAACCACTAATTCTAACATTCCCTGGTTTTCGGTCAGTTAACGACACTTCGTTAATTAACTAGCATTTCCCCATTCTGGATGCCAATTAATGACACTTTGTTGGTTATAATCCTCCTAATAATCAATATAATTAACTATTATTAGTTAATTAAGCCTTTTATAACCTTGTATTTAATTAATAAACCTTCTTATTAATTAAATCCCCCTTTTAAATCATCTCAATCCTACCTATTTTCCTCTAAATCACCTCTAAATAGCTTTCTAAGCTTATCCTAGCCTATTAATTAATCCTAGTTGATTAATTAAATCATCTCCAACTCCCATGAGTTGCTAATTGGCTAATTAATTATTTCTAATCATGTCTTATCTCTTCTAATTCTACTTTATCTTTTATCCCACATTCACTAGGGTTTCTAGCTTCTCCCAAATTGGAAAGCTATATAAAGAACCTCCTACCTTCCTTCACACCTTACACCACACATTTGACAAATAGTGATTACTATAGGCATATTGATAAGAGCATTCTTCATTGTTGGAATAAATCCTTCATCTTTGCATCCATTCTTCTCATAGTTGAGTAGTAAAGGAAGATCCAAACATGGCCATTAAGCCATTTTGGTGAGATATTTTCCTCACTTTGAGATAAAAAACAATTGATTGCTTATGATCTAGATAGGTTCATGTTAATTAGAAATCATACATTACAAAGCACATCCAATTTTCAAGGGATGGATTAACATTAGATGTTTTATTTATGTTCGATGCATTAGATTAGATATTTCCTTTGAGCTTTATCATGATCTTTATGTTAGATTAGCTTTGTTATTGGAACTACTTGGTGTTAGTTTCATTTAAATACCTTGCTAAGGTCTACTTCTACACAAATGCCTGACAAAAGTATCGGTAAGTAAAATATTTTTTCAAACCTTAAACTATATATTCTCCACCACCTTAGAAATACTCTATAAAATAAAACATATGCTAAGTGTTTCATGGTTAAATTATATCTTAATATAATTTGAATAAAATATGGGATTTTCATGATCCAAGCAGCCCACTTATAACAATTAATAATTTTTTTAATTCCTATGCAGCCTTTATACCTTTTAATCTTTACACTAATAAGTCTCCACATGGATGTAATGTTGGCTACTTAAATCATTAAAATGTATGTTTATTAAAAACTTGACCTTGAACATTATGTTCCACTGAGTCTGCTTAAATGTGTTAGTCAAATTGGTAAGGGGATTTAGTCCCACATTGGGACCATCATGGAGTCTTTAAGATTTTATAAGCCTTCACTTCTATTTTTTTAAATGCGGCTTAGGCCTCTAGATTACTCCATTTTGTTAAATCCCATTGTGGGGTGTGGACATGGTGCGTTGGATGCTTCTAAGGAATTGGTAGCATTTGTGGTGAATAGATAGGTAAGTTACTCTAATGTGTCACTGGTGAAGAGTTATATATGAGATGACGAGTTGGTTAAGGAATGTGCTCATGTTTTATTAACTAATCTATAAATTGAAACTAATATCTAGATAGCTTCAAAATAAAATGCTAATTAAACAATTAATCATCAAGATAAGAGCTTAAAGGAAGTGCTTCTTCAATGCATAAATGAAACTACATGCTAATCTATTTCCTACTCTCTATGATTGATAACTTAAACTATGAACCTATGAAGAAAATAAGCATTCAAAGTGGATTGTTCTTTGATCTCAAGGATTGAGAATGGAATCTCACCAATAATGGATACAGGGTCATTTTGGATCTTCCCATATTACTCAATTTTGAGTGAAAGGATGCAAGATGGAAAATCTATTTCAAATAATGGAGAATGGATAAAGATCAAAATGCTTATATTTTGCATTATTCAAAGCATGGTGCAAGAAGAAAGGTAAGGAGGGTTATTTATATAGCTTTCCTAAAGAGGCAAGGCTAGCAAATTGATGAATGTGGGATAAAGGTAAAACAAGATTAGGAATGGATAAGGTTGCTTTATAAAATGTAATCTTGATTTAGAAGAGTTTAATTTTTCATTAGTAAGTCATGGGAGTTGGGGGATGTTTTAATTAATCAAAGGTGATTAATTAATATATAGAGGTAAGCTTATAGAAGTTAATTAGAGGGAGATTAGTATGATTTACAAGTTGTAAGAGAGGATTTTTATCCAATAAATGATAATTTATTGATTTAGAGTTACGAGTGTAATTAATTAATAATAATTAATTAACCCAAGTAGAAGTGGATATTAATTAACGAAAGGTCATTAATCGACATCCTTAATGATAGGAAGGCTAATTAATTAAGGAAATGTCGTTAATCAACAAATATGAAGAGGAATGTTAGATCATTAGTGGAAAAGTGCTAATTATTATGGAAATGATGAGAAAGAGGATAATTAGTGCAATCTTAGCATAAAATTCTGCGAAAGTAGATTTTAGGTGTCTACATTTACCCCTCTTTGGGGTGGCGTAAGTGACACAACTTCAAAGATAGTAGAAAAGTGCAAACAAACAGAATTTTTGAAGAGATAGAAGAATTAGTATAATGAAATACGAGCAAGTAAAATATTTCTAACTCCCTGAAACATACATAATGCAATGTAATACGAGAAAGTAAACAAGCTAACCAAATAGAGAAACATAATACAATGTTTTTGTTATCAAGATTTGATTCCGACCTGTGTGAATTAACGACAAGGATTAAAAGATGGTGCCCTAAGCAAGGATACATGCAAGGGGAATAATGGAGGACACTTGGGTCCTATGAAAAGAAGTGCACTATGAAACAGTACCAAGAAACTCATTGTGCCCCTGAGTACATACATAGTAAGCAAACCAACTTTGTTAATAGAGGTAGATCAAGATGGTCTGCGACTCATGCACAAGAAAAAGTGAGAACCAAAGAGTGACATTTTGTAGAATGATTTTTATTGTTTTTTATTTTTTAGAAACATATTTGAATGTTTTTTATTTTGAAATTTTTCTGAAACGATGTACATGAAGACAAAGAAGTGTGGATTCCCCCAGCGATAGATGCGATGTACAAGGGAATAACAACACGTGTATGTGCAAGAAAGTGAATATGTGAAAATTCCTAGCGATTAGGTGGGAGTATTCAAAGAAAAAATATTCACACTCTAAAGGGGGGTCAAGGCAATTATAAAATAGGTTCAATTATGAGGGAGCAAGGATGCCCCCAAAGTAAGCTGGCCAATAAACACATGAGAGAAAGGAAGTAGAAAATTGTCTTATTAAAAGGGGACAAAATTGCATGCAAACATGGAAAAGAGGACATCTAATACACATGGATGTTCTAAACAACTGTGAAGAACAAAGGATGCTATGAAAAGATTTATAATGTGTTTGATGAAAAAGTGATTAGCCCAAGGCACAAATCATGAGACAAGACATGCGTTAAAAAAGATTTTGAACAAGGTCTAAAAATTAACACTTGATAACATACTAATCATGTTTACTCATCGAGATCCTTTGTGTGCATGTGGAAATGAATTACCTCTTGAAGGAAAGAGTTGATAGACCACAAATGAAGACACTAGCCAATGTGTAGGAATGATTTAGTTTGAAAGGTGATTTGTGAATGGATTGTGGAAGGAGAGTCGTGCATTGCTTCATTGTCATCCATGCGTCAATAGCCCTAACATAGATGCATTTTATTCTAATCACAACATTTCTCTACTGTCATTTAGGCATCCATAGCCCCAAGAGAGAGTTATATATCAATTTTCTTTTGCTTTTAGCTTTTGCTTTTTTGATTGATTGATTTTGATTCTTTTACTTACTGAAAACTTATGTCAGCTCTCTTGTTTAATAAGGGGTTAAGAACCACTGACTTCTTGATGGAAGGATGTGGAGGTGATTGCAATGACGACATTGGCTAATGTTAACAAATACATCCAAAATTTCTTCCCAATAAGTTTATTAGATGATAATAGTGATAGGAATATCTAATAGGTCATTCATTCTTTAATTTACTAAGGTTATGAAATACCAAGGTCAAATAGATACCATAGATATAAATGTCAGAAAATGTGTGTGAATAAGCTAACCACAATAACATCGAAGGGATGAAAATGGTGGATGACTTGCAGAGGAATATGAAAGAAAGGGAGGAAAGAACATCCATGCGTATGTAATACCTGATTGCAATTTTTGATCTTTGTACCTTTGATTTTTTTTTGTAATGTTTTCTCATTTTTTTTTGTATTTTGGAACTGTTTAATGATTTTTTATTTTTTTATTTTTTTATTTTTTTGAAATTGTTTTATGATTTTTGTTGATTTTTTTGGAAGTTGAGACCAGAAATGTCAATCTACATGATAGGATTCAACAACGATGTGTACGACCTCCTTGATAATGGAGACTAAGCGTGTTTGTTTATCAAGAGTGATATGATCCCTAATCTCGATGATCATGGTGAGTTCACACTCAACAAATGAATGTGATTTGTTTTGAAACATGGGTTTGGTATGTGGGAGTTTGAGTTCCCTATCCATATGTTTCTGCACTTTGTGCCATACATGATGGGTACATTGGTGTGCATTCTGGAATCATGTTTGATTTTGAATTTTATAATTTTTGAGTTGTTGGGATCTTTGGAGCTCTTTGGATTTGTTATCTTAGCTTTATAAGGAACATGTCTATATTTATTATAAGCTAATGCTTGAGTTGTCTGATCCTAAGAAGTGAGAGAAGAACGTGGATGTTTAGAATTGATGAGAGGAATGGAGGTGGGCTTGTCACAATATTTAGTAGAAGAATAATGTGATGGATGAAAAGGATACGGTCCAAGGATTAAACAAGATGGGCTATCAGGAGGTGAGCCATAGATAGAAGACGAAGGGATACTGGGATGTGGCCCAAGAATAGAAGAAGAAGGGATACTAGGACATAACCCATAGATGTAAGATGATGGGATACTAGGATTTGGCCCAAGAATAAAATATGATGGACTACCTGTGGATGATCCATACATAGAAGATAAGGGGCTAGTTGGACGTGCCCCAAGAATAGAAGATAGTGGACTACTCAAAAATGTCCCAAAAATAGAAGAGGGAGGGCTACTAGAAGGTGACCCACACTTAGACGAATATGAAGGGCTAATTGGCATTGACCCCATAAGAGATTTTGATTGATGAATTATGATAGACAAATATTGATTGGGTGATGAGAAGATAGGCCATGGATCAATGTAGGACCAAGGAGTTTCATCATGTAATGAAGAATGTGAAGATGGAAGAATAAGAGGAGGATCAAGTTGCATGATTTGAGGCTCTTCCTCTATTTCTTCATAAAAGGAATCAACCTTTTCTTCACAATATGTAGACGCGTTGAAGTATAAAGAGAATCCTTTCTCATAATCTACTAAAGGAATATCTTTGTGTGCCCCTACAAATACCCAGATTTTTTCTTCATTCTGAAAGAGGTCAATCGGTATGAGTTGTCGATCAACCACCAGGGGTTGATTGGAAGAAAGAGGCTCAATTGGTGTGGAAGACTTATAAGATGTTTGATGATTGATAGAAGAAGATGACGTGGGGGATGAAGAAGATGTGGAGCTAGATGTCTCGGGAGTAGAATAAGGTGGTATGGACCCACCTATATTATTACATATCGTCTGTAAACTAGTAGGATTAATTCCAAAGTCTACGAATTGCGACGCATGGGTCAATTCAGAAATTCAACTAGAAGGAATTTGAGTCACACAAATCTTAAAAAAAGGAAGACTTTGTGGGGATGATTGATGTAGAAGGTCATGCGAAGAAGGGGAGGACCGTGATTCAAGAATCGTATTGGATGAATAATAACAAGGGTCTTACGAAGAAAGAGAGGACCGTGATTTAAGAATTGTATTATATTTTTGATTGGAGGATTTTGGAGTCCTGTTTATCTTCAAAGGAATAAGACGTTGTTGAGGTGAATGATAAAAGGGGTCCTACGAAGAAAGGGAGGACCACGACGTAGGAGTCATATTAAATGTATGATGAAGAGGGTCCTGCGAAGATAGGGAGGACCATGATGTAGGAATCATATTAGATGAATGATGAAGAGGGTCCTGTGAAGATAGGGATGACCACGATGTAGGAGTCATATTATATAAATGATGAAGAGATTTTACAACGACACAAATCTTTAGAGGAGGAGAATGTTTTTTAGGTTACTAATAATAGAGGACCTACGACGAAGGGGAGTACCGTGACTTAGGAGTCGAATTAGATGAATCAGAATAGTAGTTTGGATCTGAATCATCAGAATAATCAAAGGAAATATTGGAATTGGAATCCTCAGAAGAATAGGAAATGTTTGGATTAGAATTAGAAGAAGAGTGGGGGGGACTCAAATAATAATTTGGATCATAATTTTCCAAACCATACCACTGACTATGAGATGAAGGTGGGAAATGGGTTACTGGAATGGGTTCTCTAGCGTGAATAACCAAATTAGGTTTGTTCATGTTGGGTGTCTTTTGATGTGAACGTAAAAAAATTGATTCCTTATTGTCATATGTATAAGGGACCTTGTGATGATTAGTCATTGTAAGCATTGTTTGATACAAATTCCTTGACCTAAATGGTGTGATTGAACTTATTCAAAGTGAAGAAGGTTTCATGTTTATTTGGGTAGTATAACGATAACCAACTAGACATTTCATAAAGATGGGGATGTTTGTGTGATTTTACAAAGGGGAACTAAGGAAAACATACATCGTGATGACTCAAGATTGATAATCCAACAAGTTTTGAACAACAAGTTTGGAGGTGTAAATGTTAAAGGATTGATCAAAATTTTAGCAACATAAAGGATTACAAAGGAAATATTTCCAATGTTCAATTGATGCAAAAGTTTCTTGATAGGAAATGTTTTTTGCAAGGTTTAAAAGATATGTTAAAAAATGACCATGAATTTAGGTAGAAACAAGAAGATCAAGAGGATCAAAGACCCAAAGGATTGTCCTAGAAATGAGTTTATAAGATGAATCAACACAAGGAACAATCATGCAAGTTCAAAACACAAAGCCAAATTAATGACCAAAGAATAATGAAATCAATGGATCAAAGTGATTATCCTAAATAAATGAGTCAGAAATGACAAACAAGGCATAATCACAAAAAAAAATTCTAGGGCCAGTCAATCAAATGAGATACTTCCTATGTTTGTTTCAAAATGATAGTTGAAATTTTAAGAGGATCAACAAAATGTCACCACTTATGTCAAGTTCAAAGAAATGAACAAGGCGTAAGTAACAACAAGGATTTAATATGTTTCCCAAACAAATTATACTAAGAGTGAACTTGAATATAATCAAGACCTATATCCTAAAAAGTGGAAGTTACGACTATGAACAACGCAACAATACCAATGAGATATGTTAACCCAAATTTTAAGGAAAATTAAGGTATTGATATCAAAATGATATTGATATGATGCGCACAAAGGTAACAATAACACTCTTCAAAATCGAGGTAATGTTTGAGAGAAAACTAATGCCCTAGTACACCAAGGAAATGTCACAATATGAGTAGCGTAATGTCGCAATCTAGACAATTATGCCAATTTTACGAAAAACAAGACATAAGTATCAAAATTGTGACAATAAGATACAAGCAAGTTAACAGTTCAAAGGAGAAACAAGTGATGAAACAAGCTTAACTACAATTGATGATATTGACTTGGGTATCAAGATAAAAAAGGCTACCAATGATATGAAAACATATCCACACACTTTAGACATTTAAAAACTCATCCACAAACATGGATGGGAATAAACAGACATAAAAGTGGCGAAAACAATCAATTGATAACATAAAGGTAGTTACTCTTCTTTTGATCAACAAAGTGTTAAAATAAAGTGAAGGAAGTAGATCAATTGGGGGTGAAAAATATTGGCCTCACTTCGGCATAGTTTCGCCTCACCTTAGGGTGAGTTAAAAACTAAGCAAAAGTAACGCTTCACATGTATTTTGTGATGAATAATGGATCTCAACTCAAATTAGTTTTGAAATGGTCAAAGTTGGCTTCTGGTCAAAAATAGCTTCCTAGGTGGTTCACTCAACTAGGTGTCAAAAATTATCTGAGAGCGAGCTCAATTTACCAAGAAAATTTTCACTAACTAATTCTTAAAAGTATCTCGGCTTTACTTTACCCCCTTCAAGCACAGTGGATAATAAATATGTCCATTATGTACTCTCACTAGGGTCACGATATGGATAACTTTGATGCTAAATCTCAAAAATAGTAATAATAGTCAAGTAGGTTGTGTGGAGAACTTCCCATTTTGTCCATAATGTTCCCTCTTGTGTGGACTACTTTAGGGTTCCTATAACCACCCCCATTATTGTAGTTTAATGTGTTATGCCAAAGGGGTTATGTTCTAGTTGAGCGGATAGGGATGCACCCTTTTCTAAAACCTACAAATATAGTGTGATGTTTCTGGTGTATTTTGTATCTTGTTTATCTTAATGTGGTTTATTCATTCATCATTTGGAAACCTGCAACACATGTGTAGTTAGAAAATATTGTTTTGAACTTCGTTCTTTGACAAGCATTTTTAGGTCCTGCACTCAAGTGTTAGTAGTTCTCCAAGAAAATCACATAATTTAAAATAGGATTAAGATTTTCTTTTGATTCTCAAGATCATCCAAAGCTGCAATATAAGATCATACACAACAAATAATCCAACTAAAAATTAAGTGAAAGCTTTGCAAGTAATGAACCATACAAAAATCTTGTTAAATGTTCATTATCTTAAACAAAAAATGAAAGCTGAAGTTTCCAATTAACAAAATGCTAGAAACTAAAGACTAAATTTCTTTTGATTCTCAATATCACCATAAGGTTCAATACAAGATCATACACAAACTTTATCCCAACTAGATAGAAATGGAAAACTTTCAATTAAAGGACCATCAAAAAATGTTTTGTAAAAAGGTTCATTCCCTTAAACAAAATAAATAATTAAATTTCCAAGTTAATCTGAATGTTAAAAAGATAAAGATCAAATTCATTTTTGATTCTCAATATCACCAAAAGTTTCAAGATAATAGCATACACAAGATTTGGTCTAAATCAAGTAAAGCATGGAAATACAACATTCATCAAAACATTAGACATATTTGTAGACACCAAATTTGTGTCTTACGACCCTTTGTGACCCACATCTCATCTCGCAACCTAACCTCATCACCTAAACCTTACACAATGATTTATTAATTACCTTGTAATTGATAAATCCACCTCACCTCACCTGCCACCTCATTTTGCCACCTCATCATGACCTAGCCCTAACCCTAAACTAACCTAATTATGACCTATGACTTGGTCTAGACTCACACTCATAACTAATGCCTCCTTACTCGCACCCAAAACCGACCTTCTAGTCACTTGACCAAGCCCGCAACTAATCTCTCAGGAGAAAAGTAGGGAAGGTGGGCTATTTTACTAAAAATAGCCTACTTTTTCCTTACCGATGCCAGTTCCTACTCGACCGCCGCCGGTTACGTAACCGCCATCGGTTCCCTGTAAATGGGCTCCCCGAACCAAAATCAAAGGTGGAAGGATTTTGAATCGAGAGAAATCATTGGGAGCGATCAACAGGGTCCAGATCTTCACTTGACCGAGCAGAGACAAGTAAAGAAATCAGAAGCGTTTGTAGTAAAGGGGATCAACTTGCATCTTCGTCAAAACAAGTAAGTCACATCTTGCATGTCTTCTGTTATAACATTTCGTATGCCTTTTGAATCACAGTCCTCATAAATCCATCCCTGAATCCACTACCCAGGGTGCATATTACATCTAACTGTCATCCATCTACCCCTCATCACCTTATTTCCTAATATCACCCATATACAGCCTTACAAATAACACAGCTACCAAATAACACAAACACCCCACCCTACCGACGTCGGTTACCAGTGACCGGTATCAGTTACCCTGACTATAACCAGAAACTAGCCTTCTCTTATCCGTTTCAACAACGTAATTTAATTGATATTTTACAGTCTTTTGTGTTAATTCATATTAGCAGGGAAACTGACCACCTTCGAAAGGAAGTTTTATATTTCCTGGGCCCAAGGCAGTTTCCTCATTTATTGTTTAATCAAAATCTTGTGGTCTTGTGTTCTTATTTGCAGGTAGTCCTTCCAAGACAAAAAGGAGTTCTTCACAATCAACCTGATCTTTCTCTACGGTACGTGCACACCATCTCAACATTCAATAGGTATTCCTCCTAGCCCTAACCTTATCTGTTTCTAAAAGGAATGAAAGGATAGAAGCAACTCTATTCCCAGAAGCCGAAACATTCCGAGCGAAACATTTTGGCACGCCCGGTGGGACCAAGCTCCGACACTACCTTCTGAATCACAAAACTTTCGTCATCACCAACACGGACCCCATCCATTACATGTATGCCAAACCTCATCTAAACCAATGCATCGCCCGATGGCTCATGCTCCTCGCCGACCTCGACCTTGAGTTCGTCCACCAGAAATCAATCAAAGGACAAACCATCGCAGACCAACTTGCGGAAGCCCCTTTACCTGGGGAGCAATTTACCAATTTTACATTCCCCGACGAACTCATCGCCACTCTTTCACTCACAGGAGGAGTCGTATCCAATGACTCTCTTCTTCGATGGACCCAAATGCCAACGCGGTGGAGGAGCCGGCGTTGTTCTTATTCCTCTCGACGCCGAGCCTATGCCTCTTTCATTCCGACTCGATTTCCCTTGCACTAATAATACAGCGGAATACGAGGCCCTTGTTCTGGGTCTCCAGGTTGCGCTGCACTTAGGTATCAAATCTATCAATATTTTTGGCGACTCTCAATTGGTAGTCAATCAAGTTATGGGCATCTACCAATGTAAAAATGAGGAACTTCAAAAATACAAACACTACGTGGATTCACTTCTTGCCTTATTTACTCATTATTCTATCCAAACTATTCCCCACTCCACTAACAAATTTGTGGATACTATGGCTTGCTTAGCCTCGCAAATTCCGGCTTCATCAACTGACTCTGACATTTTCGTCTTGGTCCAACAACTCTTTGCCCCATCTTATTCAGCCCCAGTTGTTTGTATGATAAATAATGTGTCTGCTAATTCACAGGATACCTAGTATCACCAATTTCACGATTACCTTACAACCTCTATTCTCCCATCTGACCTTACTAGTACCGGCAAATGCGCACTTTTCTTAAGCGTGTTTCTCGTTATGTCGTTATGGGGGGACTCCTTTATAAACGTGGCTTTGATGGCATCCTCCTTCGATGTCTCACCGGCGCGGAGGTCACCCATACCATCCAACAAGTTCATGACGGTATTTGTGGTGGACATTTCAGCGGCCTTGCCATGGCCAAACGAATTCTTCGCCTAGGTTATTATTGGTCTGCTCTCAATAACGATTGTTACGAATATGTTAAGCGTTGTGTCATGTTTCAACAACATGCCAATCTTCAACATACTCCTAGCCACCCACTACAGGTCGCACGAGATCTTTGGCCTTTCTCACAATGGGGTTTAGACCTTATTGGCGAGATTCATCCGTCCTCTTCGCAACGTCACCGATGGATTATCACAGCAACCGAATATTACACAAAATGGGTGGAGGCTATTCCACTCATTTCAACTAAAAAGGAAAAAATTGTCGAGTTCATTAACCACCACATTATCTGTCGTTTTGGTGTTCCTCATCGCCTGATAACAGATAATGGAAAATCTTTCAAAAATAAGTTGTTGCAAGCCCTTTACGACAACTTCGGTATCAAACTTAGCTTCTCATCACCCTATTATCCACAATCCAATGGACAAGCCGAGTCCTCTAACAAAACACTAACCAAAATCCTCATGAAAGTTGTCAATGAGTCCGGAAGAAATTGGCATGATCACATCCCCTTTGCCCTCTGGGCTTATCGTACTAGCATTCGTACCTCCACTAATGCCACACCCTTTTCATTGGTATATGGTACCGAGGCTGTCTTGCCTCTCGAAATAAAAATACCCTCTCTTAGAATATCTCTTCAGGATATTCTCACCAACGATGATTTCCGCCAAGAGCGGTTAGCCCAATTGGAGCTTCTTGACGAACGTCGTCTTACAGCTCTTGATCACCTTCAAATCTATCAAAAACGTATCAAACGTGCTTATGATAAGCGACTTCATGAGCGTACCTTTAAGGTTGGTGATCTTGTCCTCAAAGAGAATCAACATGTAACCAAACTCAAAAACAGAAAACGTGGAAAATTTGCTCCCAATTGGATTGGGCCTTATATAATCACTCACACCTATGGATCAGGCACTTATTGTTTAGCTTCACTTAATGGTAAACCTGAGCCTGAACCCCTTAATGCCTTGCATCTTCAACCATTCTACTGTTGAATTTAGTGTTATATCACTTCTTATCTACCTGCCGCTCATCCCTTGAGCTCACATACCACCACAAGCACTTCGTTTCCTACACCTCATAATAAAAATCAAGCTCACATAGTTTGATTCTCACCTCACCTTAGCAATACCTTCCCTTTTTAGTCTAGTCCATGACTTCAAAGTATTAAAATAAGCTGTATTCTTATGGGATTTTTCTTGAGTCAAACTCCCTACAAAACTAGATGCTTCATCTAGCGTACAAAAGAGACATCTAGCTAGCTATATGCTAAATTATTATATATAGACTGCTCCCTCGAAGGACAGCTATATACCAAACTATTGCTACTATTATATATAGACTGCTCCCCCTAAGGACAGCTATGCACTAAAATTACATCTGCTACTATAAATAGACTGCTCCCTCGAAGGACAGCTATACACAGTCAGCCCTTATTAGAAGCTTCTCGCATTGATCAGCTTCGTGAAGACCTCAAGAATAATACAATCAATATCCCTTATAGACTTCCCGCATCGATCAGTCTATCTTCAATAAAATAAAAGCCTCATTCAAAAGAACTTTTGAGTCATGGACTTGTCTATTTAGGGTAGGTTCTCTCTCGTCAGAACACTCACTTCGTAACAAGTTCCCCGTACCTCAGCTATACCATCCACTACACCTCACCATTTGTTTCAACTCAAGGGACGTGACGTACACCTGATAGGTTGTGATCATACAACTCTTTTCACCTATTGACTTCTCGGCTATGCACGGTACCTAGGGCTTCAAGCTCGTTCTACGTTGTGTGGTTTGTTTATGCTCTTTTCACCTACGGAGCACTCTTTCCTTCTTTGCCTCGCATCTAGGATTGCGTGTTGATCTTAATCAGGACATGGTTCCCTACCACTTGGGTAGGCTAACTTTCGCTTCACTTATACCTTTTACAACAGTCACCAATTCATTACCAACACCAACAACATTACCCTACCAATATTACAACAATACCTTTACCAACCAACCAATTGCCTAACCATACCTAAAAATGCCTGAATTCACCTCTCCCTGGTCCTAAGGGAGAACTACATCGGTCTGAGGCCCCTCCTTGCTTTGTGCAATGGGCTATGTAGGCAGCACTTCGGAGACATGGGGTCTCCCAAGGTTAGCTCGACCATCCCCTACCATAACCTATCATGTGTGGTAACATATAAATATTTTTGTGTATTTCTATTTAATCACATTCCTCTTTATCATTTTTCAAAACACTCGAAAGTCAAAACAAAAACATTCTTATTATTATAACCTAAAAACAACATACATATCCAGTTTTATTTAGATGTTAAACAAATACATCTTCTCTATCATCGACACGCAGGTCGGCACCCTTATTTATTTTTATACCTAGATAATATTTATTTAGACCCTCACGCCTCATCCTGAACTAGGTGATGATCGTGATCGTCGACCCCTCTCGCCAGGCCTCTCTGTCCTCAAAGGTACCACGGCTATTGGTACCGCCCACTGATCTGCCAATCTCTCCTGTAACATATGAATACGCCCTCTCGCATGGAGGACTCCAGCCTCTAGTCTCTCCGCCCGTGACTCCGCAACCACTAACAATCTCCTTGCCTCATTCACCTGCGTTTGGAGCTGCTGAACCAAACGTTGCAGACGATCTCTCTCCGCCGTGATCATAGCTATGTCGGGACGATCACGTGCACCTCGTAGCTCTGCTACCCACCATAATCTATAGGCCTTTGTCATTCCTGCATCCATTACCCTATGATCGGCTGCTATCTCCTCTGGCCCTTCTGGAGGTGTTGGCCGGGGAGGTGAGAATGCTGCCTCGGCATCGATCCTCATATATGGTCTATAAGCCAGGGGTATATCCTGCACAAATCCAAATTGTCACCGCACGCGATCTAGAGGAATCCTCTCATATTCACCTGGCCTGTGCCCCGCGATCCACCTCAATCGCTCTACACCCCTCAACTCCTCAGCTATATTCTCTGTTACCATATAGTTCCCGTACGGCCTCCAACAGATATCCGCAATAGTCACCCCCTCCAATATCTGCCGGTAATGCTCAATATCACCCGGCGTGGCCTGGGATCTTGCCTCTTGTTCTGTCTGGACCCATCGTCTGAATCCCAACCTCTATACTCCGGTCTCTCCTGACTGGATGGGTCGGCCTATTGGTCGCACACAAACAATGTGCTCATAGGCCCAACAGTGTAATAAGTATGAACAATCCAGCGTCATCCTGTGATTTCGTCTACAAGCCCATAGACCCCTGTATAGCTCCGCCAAATATGCAGGTGCCCATGCAAAAGTCACATTCCCTACCATCATTTCCCAAATAACACTCATCAATGCTTTTGGAAATCTTCCCCCATCCACCCTCGGTAACGCGTAATACCCTACCGCTATCATTAATATCACGGCTAACCTTGTCTCCTCAGGGTGTGCTGCATACATTATCCCATATGTGAATGACAAACCTCGCTGTGTTAAGTCTCGTGCGTATGGACCAAACACTTTTGTTATCGCTGCCCGCCCCGCGCCAGGAAATGCCTGATATACTGGTTTTCCTGTAATTGGGAGTCTCAAAATACGGAACACATCTTCCAATGTTACTGTCATTTCCCCTGTTGGCAGATAGAAGGTATTTTTCTCAGGATTCCATCTTTCAATCAACGCCTGCAACATAGCATGGTTTCGTGCAATTCGTGAATAATAACGGATTCCACTTAATCCCAAATGATTTATCAACGTCCATTCAGCTGGTGTTACATCCGCTCGGATTCGTGACAACAGCACCGGTACACTATCATTCATCCTTAGCCCTGCCTCTACCTGCATACATCAAAACAACAAACAACCATTCAGTAAATCAAATCTTCCACGGGTTTTTTCTCACATTCTGGAAATTCCTACAGTAACCGGTATCGGTTATACATTAACCGGTACCGGTTTAGTAACCGATACCGGTTATCCCTAACCGGTATCGGTCACTGTCAATTATTTTACACCTTGCCTAAACACACCACCTACGACAAAAAATTGATCGTTTATTCCTCTCGGTATACACAGACATACCTGAAACCCCTGATTATCTATCCCATAACACTCACCTCACCTCTAACGCTTGCTATAACGTTTTCTTTCTCATATCTACCCACTTAACCTACCACCTCTTATTCCCAAAACATGCAGTAGTAAAATCACAAACAAAGGGTTACCTCTTGGGTTGCAGTAGCTTGAGGTGGCCCTTGTCTTCCCTCTTGTCCCTGCCTGCTCGGATGCTTCTCCTCGTTCTGCCATGATCACCACCCTTTTCAACTTTGTCTTTCTACCTTCTGAATCTCTGATCGCATCACATTCAGTCTCTTTTCTTATCACCCAAATCTTCATGCAATTTCCTTGTCTCTTTTCTCCTTATCACTCAAATCTCTCATGCAAATACCTGTCTCAGTCGTCAAAAATCGTCGCGTTCGCGTATTTAACCTCTTGCATGGCTCTAAAAATTAGAACTTAAGTTGCCACCCTAGCTTTTCTATTTTTAGAAAAATCTCATACCTACATAACCGGTATCGGTTACCTAACCGACACCGGTCTACTATCTACCGGCATCGGTTATCGGTCTACTAACCGACGTCGGTAACCGATACACACCTGCCTTTTTGAAACATGGTTCTTTTTTTCATTTTCTACCTAAATTTTTGTCGCGCCCGCCTCTTTTCCTGCATCAAAACATCATCAACCACATTTATTCATCCTCCATACATATTATTCCAATTTCAAATAACATCATTTATTTTGCAAAAACAAAACAAGCCATCAACTCAGGATATCAAAAAAATTATCAATATTTGGATACAACTCATCAGATCCACATATAACAATATCACAAAACCAGCACTAAAACATACAACATTTCATCATATAACATGCCATCCATATATACATGCAAAAACAATACCATCCACATCATCCATATATCAACATGTCAATTAAACTCATCATACATTCTATATCACAAACCATTGACGAAATACTTAAAAACATTTTGAACACAACATGTGGATCAAAACATCATCTCTATATATATATACAAGTTTTCAAATATACAATGTGCCCTGACATCGGGGCCTCTGTGATCTCATAATCCAACAAAGCCGGCACGCAGGCCGCAATAACTATCAAAAATCTCGACTCGGCTCGCAGGCCGGTCCCTCATATCAAAAATATACTCGGCTCGCAGGCCGGTATCAAATTACACCCCGTACTCGGCTCGCAGGCCGGTATATAATAAATGAATGAATGAATACATGAATAATATGTAGGCACGCAGGCCTCTATAAACATAACCGGTTCGCAGACCGGTGCCCGTATCCAATATACAAATACAAAAAACCATGTCGGGATCCCTCAGCTCTCCCCACCGCCCTCAGCACCTCTCCCTGCTGGTCCCTGTGGTGCCTCTCGCCTCCTGCCTGTCACAGACACGCCGGCTGTGGCTGCACCTCCCTGAGATCTCTGGCTATGAGAGGTCTCTGCTCTATGAGCTGCATAAGGCTGATACTCAACTCCGGTACCATCAAGAATATCCTGATAATATCGGGCCTCTGCTCTAACCTCCATATAGTCGCTCTCGAGCCACCGTAGGTGCTGGGGCTGGTCCCCTGACTCCTACTACCAGTACCCCCCTGTGCCGTGCTGGTGGTGCCTGTGGCTGGTGGTGCCTGTACCTGTGCTGCTGCTGGTACTCTGCTACCTGTACCTGTACCTGCACCTGTGGCTGTGCTGCTGGTGGTGGTGCTGCCTATGCCTGTACCTGAGCCTGGGCTAGCTGCCCCTGTAAGACACCTATCTGTGCCTGTGCAGCAGCAAGCTGCCCCTGTAAGAGCTGCACCTGACCCCTGAGCTGATCTCTCTCTGCCGTCACAGCTGCCAAGTCTGGCTGTGCGGGCTGTGCTATCCTCGCTGCTCTCTGACCAGCCCACCACACCATGTATGCTCCCGTACAACCAGCATCATCTACACGTGTCATCTGCTGGCCTCTCAGCAACCCAATCTGGATCCAAGGGCTGTGGTGCAGGCAGTGGGGCCTCTACATCATCCCTCCTGTACTGAGGGAAGGGAGGTGGCTCATCCTGTCGTAGCCCCATCTGCCTGCGTACCCTCTCCAGGGGTATCCTCTCGTACTCCCTTGGCCTCCGTCCTGCTATCCAGAATATGTACTGGATCAGGCGCAACTGTAGGCGGGCTCCTCTGCCAGGGTGGTGACCTCTGTAGGGTCTCCATACAATGTCTGCCACTATCAGGGCCCTCTAACAAATGTCTATAATACGCCACATCTCACGGCCTGCAAGCAACTGCTCGTGGCTAGCCCACGACCCCCAACCATCTCTGAAAGCCATATCTATATCTGACCTGTGGCCCCGGCTGCTGGGGTAAACCCTACTGGCCTAAGGCACATGATGTGTTCATATGCCCAACAATGCAGCAAAAATGTCAAACAAATACCGAATCACCTCATCCGGCGATAGCCCCACAGCTCCCTATATAATTACACCAGGAATACTGGTGCCCCAGGCATAACAGGTATGCTCCTCAATCATCTCATGCAAGACTCCCATCAGCGCCCGTGGAAAGCGGCCTCCCTCTGAGTCTGGGAGGGCAAAGCAGGTGATCCCGATCATCATCAACACAGCAAGACGTGTCTCGTGTCGATGCGCACGGTACATGTCACCATACCCAATGCTCGCACTGTGGTATGTCAGTCGCGCAGCTGCATCCCCAAAAACATGTAGTATGATGTCCATCGCTGTCTCCGAGTCTACCTGGAAGACGGCCTCTCCATCAATCGGTAATCGCAGGATGCAATACACATCCTCCAGTGTGATGGTCATCTCTCCGGTCGGGAGATGGAACACATTGGTCGCCGGATCCCATCTCTCAATGAGGGAGACCATCAGGCTGTGATCTCTATCAATCACTCTGTATCGCTGGACTCCACCGAGTCCCACCTCTCGCATGATCACCCAGTGTGCTGCGGGCACGTGTGGTCGCATCCACACTAATAGCGGGGGCATCCTATCCCGCATTGTCAACTGCTGACGTGCCTGCAAAATCAACCCACATTCTTAGACCTACTCTTTATCACAACATCTACTTTACCCTCTAAACCCCCTTTTTATCCCCGCGACCACACCCCGAATCTCTACCACCCCCCTCTAGCAACCTACCTTCAACCATCCAACCCAAAACCCAATCTTACCCATACCCATACAAACCCACCCTAAACCCCTACCCAACCCAAAGCCCAAAATCTACCCAAAACCCACCCAACCCCAACCCATACAAATCCCAAAATCTACCCAAAACCCAACCTAACCCCAACCCATACAAATCCCAAATCAACCCATAACCCAACCCAACCCATACCCATACAAACCCACCCAAACCCCTACCCGACCCAAAGCCCAAAATCTACCCAAAACCCACCCAACCCCAACCCATACAAATCCCAAATCTACCCAAAACCCAACCCAACCCCAACCCATACAAATCCCATACCCATACAAACCCACCCAACCCCAAAACAAAACGAACCCACCCAACCCCAAAACAAAACAAGCCCAACCCAAACCTCAAACCCACTCCAAACCCTTAACAAAACCATCCCACACAAACCCAAACCGATACCGGCCGATACGTACGACCAATGCCGGTCCAAGCCCAACTCCACCAAACCCTGTCCACACAATTTGCGACTGATGTCGGTCGCTTAGCGACCGATATCGGTCCACTGTTTTCTTTCCGGAGCCGAACCCCCACGCGGGCCCCAAAACCCCATTTTTTTTCCCCATTTTTCTACCCATTTACCCACCCAAACACCCTCAAATTTTACCCACCTAAACGCCTTGACCTATTCTACCTATCTACCCTCTCCGTTTTTCAAATTACGTTCATTTTATCATTATTTCCTAAAAACATCTAAATTCCTACCCAAACCCCCAATTTTGTTTAAATATAACCAAATGCATAAAATCAAGCCTTCCGAACCTACCTGAACGACGACACGTCGTCGCAGTGGGATGGGTGGTGGCGGTCCAGCTGGTCCAGCCCCTCCAACTCCTCCTGCCTGTGCCATGGCTCCAACTCTGCTCTGTTGGGTCTCCGGCCAATCAACTGTTGCCTCCTCCTCACTCGGGCCCACTATCAACTCTCTCCGTCAATAAAATAGCTCCACCTCACTCAATCTAGCCTCCAATCTCCACTCTCCACGTCAGACAATTCAATTTGATTTTCAAAAAACACACGTGACAATGACAAGCCGTATTTTTGTTTTTATAGGTTTTTTTTTCCCCTTAACCGATATCGGTTTAATTTTGCCCTAAGGAACCGGTATCGGTCCCTTAACCGATATCGGTCATGCACAATCGACATCGTTTTTTCTTCCACCTTTCCCCCAATTTTGGCCCTTATTTACTATTTGCCTCTTTTTTTACCAATCTCGCCTATATCAACCTTTGATGCATAGATTTTATCCCTTCGGCCCGACCTAAGGCCTCAACCTACCTATTCGGCCCGACCGAAGGCCTCAACCTACCTATTTGGCCCAACCCAAGGCCTCAACCTACCGATTTGGCCCGACCCAAGGCCTCACCCTAACCAATTCGGCCCGATCTAAGGCCTCAACCTACCGATTTGGCCTAACCCCAAGGCCTCACCCTACCAATTTGGCCTAACCCAAGGCCTCAACCTACCTATTTGGCCCGCCCCAAGGCCTCAACCTACCTATTTGGCCCGACCCAAGGCCTCACCCTAACCTATTCGGGCCCGACCCAAGGCCTCACCCTACCCATTCGGCCCAACCCAAGGCCTCAACCTACCTATTTGGCCCGACCCAAGGCCTCAATCTACCTATTTGGCCCGACCCAAGGCCGCAACCCAACACCTTGACCCGACCCACGGCAGTACCACTTCAATGCCTTACCCACCATCAACAACATCCACTTTTATCCACCTACCATGTAGCTTTTTGTTCCATTGAGCTCCCATGTTCGTGTTTTAGCATGATTAGGGTCCTTGACTTGATCTGTCGACCAACTTTACCTAGACCTAGACCGTGACGTTTATCTCAACCAAACCACCCATTTGGTACTCAGCCGAACATGCCTAAAACGTTCCTGTACCTTACCCGTTATATACCCTGGGGCTACTTCCTATGCCTTGGATACCAGGGTTATATCACCCTTGTTTGGATAACCTATCGACCTTTGCCTATGTATTGCTAGTTTGCTCGTCAAATCATGTACCCTAGTTGCCCTGTTGCATTTCAACATGTGTCTGCTTCTCTTGGACTTACCCAACCCTCTCACCATTATCTCTACACCATTTACCCTTTATCAACCCTATCCCCTGATTTCACGATGCCTCAATCTGTGATAGATTTGAGGGGGATTACCCATATCTTTAACAGGAGAAACCACTTCATATTATTGTCTGTGCAGCTTTACCAAACAAGCCACACAAAAATAAGGGGCTAATGTAGACACCAAATTTGTGTCTTACGACCCCCTTGTGACCTGCATCCCATTTCATAACCAAACCTCATCACCTAAACCTTACACAACTGATTTATTAATTACCTTATAATTGATAAATCCACATCACCTCACCGGCCACCTCACCTCGCCACCTCATCATGACCTAGCCCTAACCCTAAACTAACCTAATTAAGACCTATGACTTGGCCTAGACTCAGACTCATAACTAATGCCTCCTTATTCGCACTCGAAACCGATCTTCTAGCTACTTGACCAAGCCCACAACTGCTCTCATCGGGAGAAAAATAGGAAAGGTGGGCTATTTTACTAAACATAGCCTACTTTTTCCTAACCGATGCCGGTTCCTACTCGACCGCCGCCGGTTACGTAACCACCATCGGTTCCCTGTAAATGGGCTCCCCGAACCAAAATCAAAGGTGGAAGAATTTTGAATCGAGAGAAATCATCGGGAGCGATCAACAGGGTCCAAATCTTCACTTGACCGAGCAGAGACAAGTAAAGAAACCAGAAGTGTTTGCAGTAAAGGGGATCAACTTGCATCTTCGTCAAAACCAGTAAGTCACATCTTGCATGTCTTCTGTTATAACATTTCTTATGCCTTTTGAATCACAGTCCTCATAAATCCATCCCTGAATCCACTACCCAGGGTGCATATTACATCTAATTGTCATCCATCTACCCCTCATCACCTTATTTCCTAATATCACCCATATACAGCCTTACAAATAACACAGCTACCAAATAACACAAACACCCCACCCTACCGATGTCGGTTACCAGTGACCGGTATCGGTTACCCTGACTATAACCAGAAACCAGCCTTCTCTTATCCGTTTCAACAACGTAATTTAATTGATATTTTACAGTCTTTTGTGTTAATTCATATTAACAGGGAAACTGACCACCTTCGAAAGGAAGTTTTATATTTCCTGGGCCCAAGGCAGTTTCCTCATTTATTGTTTAATCAAAATCTTGTGGTCTTGTGTTCTTATTTGCAGGTAGTCCTTCCAAGACAAAAAGGAGTTCTTCACAGTCAACCTGATCTTTCTCTACGGTACGCGCACACCACCTCGACATTCAACAGGTATTCCTCCTAGCCCTAACCTTATCTGTTTCTAAAAGGAATGAAAGGATAGAAGCAACTCTATTCCCAGAAGCCGAAACATTCCGAGTGAAACAATATTAGAAAATGAATAGTTTTACAATAAAGGGAAAACCTGCATATTCTGTAAGTATAAATCCTGAATTTATGTTTTGATTGGATATTTCATTTTAATACCTTTACAACGCAAAAAATGGAGTCATTTCGATTTCAGGAGCAAACTTTATGGCCTCTGAATTATGGGTTACACATGCTCTTATGCTCATGGGTATGCACTTAACATGTACCCAAAAAATGTCTAAAAAACATCCCTTAATTTGCAAAATGGTCACATTTTTCCAACCAAGATTCAATTTTGACAACAACCCATCACACTAATATATGAATAGAAGACTCGATGCTATCAAAAATTAATATTCATGATAAAAAAACTGAACATTTTCAAGAAATTGGAAAAACTATCATGTAGAATGATGAAATAGTAAGCTCTAAAAATAAAAACATGAAAAAATCAAAAGAAATAAACCGCTCCCTTGAAGGACAGCCATCATATTATTCCTACCATCCATATTATGTATAAAGTGGACCAAACCTTGTTATCCATATTTCTCCCTCGTGCAAAATATTGGATCGACCACGATCCCGCATAAGAGGAAACAGAGTCAAAAGGTGGACAGAAAAGACTTCAAAATTGGCTAAGTATAAAGGTGTAAGCAAAGAATGCCAAGTGTCAATATGACGTTGATTATAGGGGTGAATAGAGAAAAGGTTCCTAAATGAGTGCTAGACTGCCGCGTGTCCCAGGGGAGAGCAGGGCGTCGGGGGGGAAATTTATTTTTTGCCCCTTGCTATCTCAAAAGGATAAAAGTTGTAAAATAGCCCGCAACGCTGCCCAACAAAAAATTCAACATCTAGGCCTGAGTCAAAGCCAAAGCAGGAATTGGAGGAAAGGGGAAAAGATAAATTACAGACCTATAGGCTGATTTTTGTTCTAATTTGGATGCCACGTGTCCCATATCAAAAGGGGACCCATTTTTCAAGTTATTTTCCCGCCCTCCTTAACGAACCCGATACAAACTTTGAAGGGGCATATCTTTCAAGTTAGGGCTCAGAATATTTAAAATCTGATGTCATTGGAAAGATCTCAGCCTCGCCCATGCCATGGAGGTCTGAGACTTTATTTTTGAGGAGGTTAGGTCAAGAAAAATGGAGAAAATGTCTTCAAGCTTTTAATGCGGGATCCTCTCGCCTCAACAACCAGAATAGATTTGATCTGTTTTGTCATTTCGTCTTCCTTCAAGGCACCAAACTAAGGATTGATGTAGTAAAGACAGATTTGGGGGTATATTTTATCAGAAGCATTAACAGCAATGGTTGATTTTCGACCTACTTTTCCCGTTTCTCTCTCTTTCTTCTCTCTGATCAAATCTATAAAAATGGGGGCAGGATTCATTGTAAAGGGTTGGACATTCCTTATTTTTTAGGCTCCCTTTTTCTTCTACCAAAGTAATTTGTGGAATTTCATGCCTTCCATCAAATTCACAATATATTTCTTATCTCCTGGCTATTTTGTAATGTATTGTATCAATCTACAGAGAAATAAAACACGTTTGTGATCGATTCTAGATCCTTCCTGTCTCTTTTTCTTGCATCTGGTCTTTCGTTATAAATCTGGTTATCAATGTTTTATTATTACATGTATTTATTGGTTTGTGTCTATTGGAAAAATAAGTGTTCATCATTCCTTTGGCGCACCACCTGGTAGTTTAGTTATTTCTTATTTCTTATACTCTTTTATCCCTGTCTCCTTGGAAATTTTTAGATTAGGTATAGAAATAGATCCTTTCCAAGTTCTCACGTATGCACCTGAACAGAGGAATAAGGAACCAACCTTTAATCTGGAGAGCTTTCCCATTTTGCAAATTCCCACACCTTGGGGAAAGTTCAATGCTATGCAATCACACCAGATGAGTCTGCCTTAGAAAAGTAGATCCGACGACTCATTTGGGTGTGCTTTGATTTCGCACTTACAGTTTTGGCACGCTCAGTGGGAATAAGAAGTCTCCATCTTATTACAGTAGGGATTGATGTACACTTGTAGTGATTCTAGATTTTAAGAAGCCTTAAAATTGTACATCTTGCAACTCCAAAAGAAACAAATATACTAGTTTCAGCAACCCAAGCTTGGGAGATTCATGAGAAAAACCCAGTCTAGAGCAAGGAAAGAAGGTATATTTGAATACTTGTGTCTATCTCCAAGTAGAGAAAGGAGAGGAAGAAGACTTCAGAAGTCTCCACATCCACCAAGAAAAACCTTATCAAAACCTCCACCTAGGAGGCCTTTCTTTCAGTCTGCAAGGGTTCTTAGGCTAATCAAAATGGCACAACCAAATCCATATGTCAACTTCACCAGTAGTATTCCACTCGCCTTGAATGCACAAAACAAAATTTTGATTGCAGCATTAAAGAGCATCCCATATTTCACTCGGGAAAATCAAACTTCTCCTAGTGACCATGTCCAAGATATTGCAAATGTCTGTACAATCCACGAGATCCATGAGATGGACATTGCAGTCAAGTTGCTCACCTCTTCATTCAAATGGAAAGCTTCACAATGGTTCAGGAGTCTTGAAGCAGGATCTATCCAAAGGTGGAACCAACTGTACACAGCTCTTCACAATCATTTTGGGGGAAAATTTAATAACTTGTCCTTGTTGGAGCGACTAACAAAAATCAAGAGAGCCCCAAACGAGTAGATGATAGACTTCAACCTCAAATTCCAGCAGACCTAGGATAGGATTCCAACATTTTTAAATCCCACTAATGAAGATGCCTTCTTATACTTTCTTAGGGTTTTAAATTCTAATATTTCTCTAATGATTCAGTCAATGGGGGCACTACATTACTTGCAGCCTATAGCCTCTCCATAGGGGCTGAAAACCGTTTGATTCAAGCTGTAAAAATCACTCCTAGGATATCCATGCCTCTGTACCCTGAGTTAGGAAGCCCAGATACTAGCCAAGTGCCTACATTAGCTCCTATACCCACCCGCAAGAGTCAAAGCTCAGCTAAAGCTTCCAATTCATCATCTAATACCTCTAAAGAGGTTCAGGAAGTGATGAAGCAACTTTAGAACTTTGGGAATGAGCTAGCGACCATCAAAAGACAACAAGCTTAGAGTTCCAGGCCATACCAGCCCCAAGCACAATATCAAGCTAGACCCCAGTACCAGTAGAATAGGCCACCACCTTAGACTATAAACAAGAGCCATAACCAAGGACAGCCCCAATTTGCTAGACCTTTCAGGCCATATGACCCTAACATAGCTTCAACATCAAGAGCATTGGTCCCAGCACAGAACAATATGGCACAGGAATATGATTGGTTTTTTCCATGAAATCATCCACATAACCAATCAACGTGCTTTAATGGTGCTCTAAATCAGGCCTTGATGGTGCAAACCACTATGGTGTCACAAGAACCTAGCCAAGAGGAAGATCAACAACAAGGGGCTCAACAAGGTGTCCCCCCAAATGAGACTATGCTTGTTAATTGGCAGGCTGAAGACCTCTATGGGATGAATCAGTCCCTTCCTCAAGGTGTGGCTGCCAACACATGGTCCAAAAGGAGAAATATTAGAGAGGTCCAACCACTGAATTCAAGTAACCATCAACCTTCCATCACTCCACAAGGTCCTGGTGTTCCAAGTGCAACTCCAAACATACAGAAACCAACCCAAGCCACCTTCCAAACCCAAGAAGGCACCGGTTATAACAACCCATGTGCAAGAAAGGAATGTGTCTAGGAAGGCACAAGAAAAAGATAGCTCATTAAATATTATTGAGAAAATAAAAAGGACAAGTGTGAACATTTCACTATGAGATTCCCTGGCCATTCCAGGATAGAGGGATCTGTTGCAAACTACCATGCAGAATTGGTAAAATTCAAATCACCCCCTAACCAGCAAGAGAGGGTGCTTGCCAATACAGTTCAATGAGGGAGAAACCATGAAGAAAAACAAGGTAAGAACTTGAGACCTCCTCCCTTATATGTCTCATTGATTTTTGGAGACAAATTGGTTCAAAATTGTATGATTGATTCTAGGGCCAGTAGTTTTGTGATGCCCAAACAAATAGCTGATTAGTTGGGTCTCTAATATGAGTTCATCTCCATAGGAGTAGTCCAATTAGATGGGACAGCAGTGACTACTGTGGGAATCATCAAGGATCTGAGTCTCACTCTACACGCTTTCCCTAATGTGATTGTTTTGCAAAACGTGTCCATCACAGACTTGCCACCACATTTTACTTTATGTTTGTCTAGGGACTTCACTGCTGAAATTGGAGGCTACCTATCTACTGATTTGTCACATATGCTCTTTAGGATAAGGTATGGAGTGAAGGCCACAATTAGATCTAAACCTATTGTTGATTACCGTATTGAATCCTATGTGCCTAGCCCAATCAACGCCAACTACTCATATTTTGATCAAGAGGACCTCCTAAGGACTTCTGAAGAAAATACCAAGGTGGGATGTATCCCAGACTTGAATCTTGATGATTGGGCTAGAAAAAGTCATGCTTTTAACCCCTATAGGGAGATGGAAGAATCTAAGGTAGGTGTCTACTGCCTACATGAAGAGAACCACCCTCTTCCTGACCTGATTAAACCAGAATGCAATGATGGCAATGAGGTATGGAAATTATTCTTTGATGGCTCAAGGAGTAAACAATGAGCTAGAGGAAGAGTCAAAATTGTGTCCCCTAGAGGTATGAGATATTATTCAACCTTCAAATTCTAGTTTGCTTGCTCAAATAACACTGCTAAATATGATGCTTTAGTCTAAGGTCTTCATTGGGCAAGGAAGCTAAGGATCAAGAACTTGCAAGTGTTTGGTGACAGTGAATTGGTTGCCAATCAGGTCAGAGGACTTAATGTTGTCAAAAATGACCTACTCAAGAACTATAAGAGTAGGGTATGGGATCTCATGGAGGATTTTGAGGCCTTCAGTATTGTGTCCATACCTAGGAAGGAGAATGAAGCTACTGATAGACTTGCAGTGGTCAGGGCAATGTTTGATGTGGTTGACAACATCAAAAGAGACATAGAATAGTCATATATCCATGTGGTTGTGAGTCCAGCAGTGCCATATAATAATACATGCTAGTAGGTGTTTGAGAATGATCAACAGATCATTAAATTTCTTCAAGAATAAGTTGAATTCTCAGCTGTAAACCAGAGCAGACTAGAGTAGCAGTACGGGAATCAGATAGTACAGTTGTATACAAACAAGCTTCCTAAAGGCTTAGTGACACTAGAATTCATTTTCCATCCTAATGATCTGTTCAAAAAAGAGATGGCTAACATGCAGATCAAAGGAGAAGATTTAGAGTCAATCACAGTTGGAGAAGACAAAACACTTCAAATTGGAAAGATGGCTACCAAGCAAGAAAGTTATGAATTCATACAACTTTGTCAAGAATTTCCTAATGTGTTTGCTTGGAGTTATGAAGACCTAAGAGGGTTCAATCCAAAACTAGCACAACACACAATCGAACTAGATCCAACTGCTCAACCCATCAGTCAAAAGCAGAGACCAGTCAACCCACATATTGAGCCTCTGATGAAGAAGGATCTGAATAAGCTAATAGAGGAAAGCATCGTATTTCCAATCAAACACTCAATCTTGGTTACGAATCTGGTCCCAGTTAGGAAGAAAAATGGAGAAATCAGGATATGTGTTGACTTCAGAGATTTAAATAGAGCCTCCCTCAAAGATCACTACCCACTCCCTTCAATGGAGAAGATCTTGTAAGTAGTGTTTAGGTCAGAAAGGTTCTCCCTCCTAAATGGCTACTCAGGGTACAACCAGATCATGGTGAAAGAAGATGATCAATTCAAAATAGCTTTCACCACCAAATGGGGCACCTATGCCTACAAGAAAATGCCTTTTAGATTATCCAACGCCGGAACCACTTTTCAAAGGGCAATGGATATGGCATTCAAGGGGCTGATCAACAAAATAGTGTTGATCTATCTGGATGGCATTATAGTGTTTTCCAAAATGTAGTAGATCATCTCTTCCATTTAAGACAGGTGTTCCAAAGATGCAGGGGTTTTGGGGTGTCACTGAACCCCAAAAAATTCATATTCTTGGCCCATGAAGGTAAAATTCTAGGCCATATTGTATCAAAGGAAGGATTTGTAATTGACCCAGAGAGAGTTCAAGCAATAAGAGCATTGCCATTGCCAAGCCACAAGAAGGATCTCCAAAGCTTCTTGGAAAAAATCAATTTTGTCCACAAGTTTTTTCCAAAATTTGTTGCCCTTTTTAAGCCAATAACGTTGATGCTGAAGAAGGGCTTAACATTCAGGTGGAAAGCTGAAGGAAAAGCAAGTTTTGAGGCTATCAAAGAAGCCATATCACAAGCCCCAACTCTTTTGAACCCATATTTTTCCAAAGACTTCATATTGTACAGCAGAACAACATAACAAAGAAATAAAAAAACAACCAGTTACTTTCTTCAATTAGAGTCCGGAATATTATGAGGTAAGGTACTCCTTCATTTCATTGAGAAGCAGGTCATGGCAGTAATCAGAGGACTGAAGAAGTTTAATCATTTGGTTTCAAATGACAAAATCCAACTATTGGTCTCCCATTCGGGAGTTAAATAATTCCTTCTCAACAAGGACCTAAATGAAAAGTGCACAAGATGGATCACCCGTGTCATGGAATATGACATTGAGATCAAGGTCACCAAGCTGGTCCATGGGAAGGGGTTGTGTGAACAACTAGCCTCAGGTCAACAAGATGAAACAGACAATGAAAAGGAGGTTGTTCTTGTTCTACAATAAGATCAAGAAGAAGGGAGAGATAATGTTCCTGCTCCGTATTGGACCCAAGATATGGTGCACTTCCTTCGAATAGGCATGTGTCCTCATGGGATGAGTAAAGGGAAAAGAAGGCATTTCAATCTACAGGCCATCCCATATGTTCTTATTGATGGTGTCTTGTTTAAGAGGGATATCAATGGCATTCTGCTAAGATGCATTAGGATAGATCATGTGGAGAGAGTGCTACAAGAATTCCATGTTGACGTAGCTAGAGGCCATTTTTCTCCAAGAGTAACAACACTCAAAATCATGAAAGCATGATATTATTGGCCCAGAGTGTTTAGTGACTGCTGCACATGGATCAAAAGGTGCAAGAATTGTGCATTCTTCAAGGACAAGGAAAAGCTAGTAGCACTTCCATTGCACCCAATATTAGTCAACCAACCTTTCATGCAATGGGGATTATACTTCATTAGAGTCATCAATCCAAGGTCACAAATGGATCCTAATAGTGAAAAATTATTTAACCAAATGAATCTAGTATCCTGGATTTCTATGAAGTGATAGTGACCAGATTTGGATTGCTAGCCACCATCATATCAGACAGTGCATTAGAATTTATAGGTTCCAAGATCATGGGATGGGCCATCAAGAATGGGAATTATTTGAGTACTTCATCAAACTATTACCCTCAAGGTAATGGCTAGGTTGATTCCACAAACAAGAACCTACTAAAGATCATCAGAAGAACTCTTGATGAGAATCAAAGGACCTGGCACATAAAGCTCAAAACAGCCTTATGGGCTGATAGAATAATGCCCAAGAGATCTACAGGCATCTCTCCATTCAAGCTTGTCTATGGGAAAGAGGAATTGTTGCCTATATCACTTTATTTTCCAGCATTGGAGCTCGTGAAGCAACTAGATATGTCTGAATTTAGACCAATGGAGGCTAGGTATGCAGAGCTAATAGAATTAGAATAAACCAGAGAGCATGCTCTCCAAGAAATAGAGAAGAATCAGGCTTCAATCAAGAATTTATTTGACAAGAAGACAAAATTAAGGACCTTCCAGGAAGGAGACCTGGTTTTGAGATGGGATGTAGATCGAGCAAAACCGAGAAGGCATTCCAAATTTGATGCCATCTGGAGTGGCCCCTATATGATCAAAAGATGTAAAAGTAGAAATGCTTTCCAATTGTCTACATTGGAGGGTGAAGAGTTACAAATTCCAGTAAATGGAATAGATCTTAAACACTACTACTAAAAGGGGAGTTCTCACCCTATACATATTAGTTTAGTTTTCTCTTTCCTCTAAGTGCTTATGCACATTGTCTTGTTATAGTATATATTTATTTTCTCCTAAGTGTTTTGCATGCTTTGCATGTTCCATTTGGAGCATGTATGATTTCAAATTTTGTATATAGTGTGGTGTTGTTTTGTGGATCTTGTGCAGTCTATTTGGAAAGACAGATGAAACCCCAGGTTAAAACAATTTTCTACTCTTAGAAACCTTCATTTCGAGATTTCTTATGAAAATTGAGAGTGTAAGCAGTCGAGCTCATGAATTAGAGGTAGAATCAATGCCAGACCATCTTTCTTAACTCCATGCCCAATGGATACAACAAGGAAATTGGTCTTTTCATCTAGCAAGAAAATACCCCTGTGAGTCGCCAAATTGTTATCCATATTTCATCCCCATGCCAAATATTGGATCGACCACGATCCCACATAAGAGGAAACAAATTCAAAAGGCGGACAAAAAAGGCTTAAAATTTGGCTAATTATAAAGGTGTAAGCATAGAATGCCAAGTGTCAATATGATGTTGATTCAAGGGGTGAATAGAGAAAAGGTTTCTAAATGAGTGCCAGACAACCACGTGTCCTAGGGGAGAGCAGGGCATCGAGGGGAAAATTGAATTTTTTCCCCTTGCTATCTCAAAAGGATAAAAGTTACAAAATAGCCCATAACTCCGCCCAGGGAAAAAGTCAACATCTGGGCCCGAGTCAAAGACAAAGCGGGAATTGGAGGAAAGGGGAAAAGATAAATTGCAGACCCGTAGGCCCGATTTTTGTTCCAATCTGGCTGCCACGTGTCCCATATCAAAAGGGGACCCATTTTTCAAGTTGTTTTCCCACCCTCCTATACGGACCCGATACAAACTTCGAAGGGGCATATCTTTTGACTCAGGGTTTGAAATATTGAAAATCTGATGTCGTTGGAAAGATCTCGGCCTCACCCACACCATAGAGGTCTGATAATTTATTTTTGAGGAGGTTAGGTGAAGAAAAATGGAGAAAACATCTTTGGAATTTTAATGCAGGATCTTCTCACCTCAACAACCAGATTAGATTTGATCTGTTTCGTCATTTTCTCTTCCTTCACGGCGTCGAACCAAGGATTGATGCAGTAAAGATAGATTTGGGGGCATATTTTATCAGAAGAATTAATAGCAGTGGTTGAGTTTCAACCTGCTTTTCCCACTTCTCTCTCTCTCTTTCTTCTCTCTGATCAAATCTATAATAACGGGGGCAGGATTCATTGTAAAGGGTTGGACATTCCTTGTTTTGTAGGCTCCCTTTTTCTTCTAACAAAGGAATTTTTGGAATTGCAGGCCTTCCATAAAATTTGCAATATATTTCTTTCCTCCTGGTTGTTTTATAATGTATTATATCAATCTGCAGAGCAATAAAACATGTGTGTGATCGATTCTAGATCCTTCATGTATCTTTTGCTTGCATCTAGTCTTTCATTATAAATCTGGTTATCTGTGTTTGATTATTACATGTATTTTTTGGTTTGTGTCTATTGGAAAAATAAGTGTTCATCGTTCCTTATGTGCATCACCTAGTAGTTTAGTTATTTCTTATTTCTTATACTCTTTTATCTCTATCTCCTTGGCAAGTTTTAGATTAGGTATAGAAATAGATCCTCTGCAAGTTCTCACATATGCACCTGAACAGAGGAATAAGGAACCAACCTTTAATCTGGAGAGATTTCCCATTTTGCAAGGTCCCACACCTTGGGGAAAGTTCAATGTTATGAAATCACACCAGATGAGTCTGCCTTAGAAAAGCAAATCCGAAGACTCATTTAGGGGTGCTGTGATTTTGCACTAACAAACCCTCGAAGGATTCCTACTCTGTTATTATGGCATCTAGAAGGTTTCTTGCATTGATCAGCCTTCCTCTTATCAAAATTTTCTAAAAGCTTCCCGCAATGATCATCTTTCTTATATTGTTCTTTCCCTTTCCCAGAGCTGGGGCATAGACTTAAGGAACACCATCTATGGAGAACCTTCTTTCCGCATATAATTTACATATCCATTCCCTTTGTTATGTCAACATTAGAACTATGAGCATATTTCATCCATATTTCCCTCATGGTATTTCAATATAACTAACTATCGTTAGTTATGTGTTAACACCTACTATTGGCTGCAAGTGCAATGCCTTGAGTGGTAACCTTTCTTTTTTATTTCCAATCCAGTTTGAAACATAATTTCCCTGTACACCCTTGCTACAACTATGTTCCATTCATCTCATCAAGGTCATCTTTTATCAAAATCACCTCAAATTTCACACTATGAATTCTATATCTATCCATAATATCCATGAATACGCTCACAAATACACTTTTCATTTTATGAATTCTACTTGATCGTCGTGGCATTTTATGAATCCTACTTAAGGATCCTTCTCAAGGCAAGTTCGTTATCCTACATATCATTATCTCCTAACATGTTCAACAATATCTTTGATCCATTTCTCTTCACTCTCCATTTCCTTTCATCCCCATTTTTCTCCACATCATCCTTCTCACCTTTCTATCCCCTTGCACCACGCCAGATATCTTACTTGTCTTTCTTCTAGAGTTTCCCTTTTACTCTTTCGCTTTCAGTTTGAAAATATTACTTAATCATCCATACAACAAGACAATCTTAGTTAAGGTATATCTTCTTCATTGGTTCCTCCTGCTATAGAAACTTATCCACCATTTCCTCTTTCAGTGGATGACAATCATGACCACAAACGTCTTTCCACTCCTCCTTTTTTGCTTGACACATTTGCATCATCACTCCCACCATGTTGGCTTCCCAATTAAGGATTTACCTTGTACTATCCATCTACCCTTCATATGTTCCTCCATCCAATTATGTCACACTCCTTTGTTTCCTTGTTTTGCTCAATCTTTTCATCATTATTCTTCTTTTTTTATTTGGTGATCCTACTTAACTATCCCCTATCGCAGGGAAATCTTACTTAAGGGTTCCTCTTAAGATTGGTTTTCCATCTGACACTTCCACCTCCCATCATATCTTACTCATCTTCTATCTCTCTCCTCTCATCATACTCATCCACTCCAACCAACCCTTCCACACATGTATCCAATACAATGTTGTCTTTCTCCTTCCATATCATCACTGCCGGTTTGGTGATCTTACTTAAATCCTCCTGCGGCATGACAATCTTACTGAAGAGTCTCTCTTAAGCATGATCAATCATCCTACACTCACCCATTACCCCACATTCTCTCCATCTGCATTTTCTCATCATTCCCCATCATCATATCCTCTCACCTCCTCTTTCATTCTCGCAAACACCACTTCCTAATGGTATCTTTTTCATCTCCATCATCCGCCTTTGGGTAATCTTACTTAACCGTTGCTTCTCTATATTTCGTGTCTTGTTTATTCATTTTTCTCTCATTCATTCTCATCCACTACATCCTCTCCTAACCTTCATCCTTCTACACATCTTTATCCCTCCTTTTTTTACTCTTTCCACTCCATCTTCTAGAGTTCTCCCATATATCTACCCCCATACTTACCCATCATTGTCATTGATCATCCCCTAACATTATTTCATCATCATCTTCTATTTCCGTGCTAATAATTATTGGTGGACTTCTCCTAAAAATCACTCATCCTCATTTTGCACAGCCTGAATCCTTTTCTTTGACCCTCTGCATTCTATCTTCATTACTTCCTCTATGCCCTATGATCATTATTGGGGGACTTCTCCTAACGTTCCTTGATTGGCGTTCTCCCTCCCAATCTTCGTTTACTTTCTACCTCATCTCATCTTTGGTCCCATCCTTTCCTACTGATCATTATCGATCGATTTCTCCTAACATCCATTCACTGGCATTGCCTCTCCTATCCCTTCCTTTCTTTTTCCTCACCACCTCTCCATCTTCCATTCTTCCTTGCCAATTTATTCACTATCTTCATCATGCAGCCTCTCTCTATTTTCTCGTCATCAACTTATCCTCATATCATGCATCTCTGCTTCTTTTCCAAACTATGTCATTCCACCCCTCAAGCTTCTATTTACATTCTTTATGCTTCTCACTCTTTATCAAATATCTCTATTCTTGGTTCCCTTCCTTCTACATAATTTTCTCTGTTGTCTTTTCCTCCTTTCTCATCCTCATCTTATTTCACTTTCTCTTTATCGTCCTCCTCCTTGTTTTACCTCACACTTCCTCCTTACTTCCCCATCGATAACCAGACTCTTCATCATTGTCCCACCTTCTTTATCATCCCACCATCCACATGCATGTCCATGTGGTTAGTTCCATATTATTTTCTTTGGATTTCCTCACTATGATCTATTTCCTTCAATTTTATTTTCTCTATCATCTCTTTCATTTTCCATTACCTCTCTGCTTTCCTTTGCTTCATCCTCCTTCACACCTTTCATTTTAAATAACTCTCTCTCTTTTATAATTTCACCCTCTACTCTATTATTTTCTTGTCTTCTCTTTGTTTGTCCTTCTTCATTTCCCCCTTTCTTTATAATCCTTATTTTTTATCTTCTTCCTTCCCTTTCATTCCTTCTTTTCTCCTCCTCCATCTTTTTCCCTCTATTCCATACCCATTTTGCCTTCACATTCGGTCTTTAGTACTCTTCTCATAATCAACCAACCCTCCTGACTATTCCCTTTTCTATTTCTCAACACCCCTCACACCTAGCATTCATGGTCAATGCCAATGTTTCTCCATTTATGTACCACCAATCTATTTCATTATTGTTCTTATTATTCTCTCTGTAACATTGACCTCTTATATTTTTTAGAGCCTTGTCATGTCTTTTATCTTCTTCAGTCCTCTGACAGGGAAATCATCATATCCATTTCTAAGAATCTCTTCCCATCTTTCTTTGATAATTTTTTCTTGGAAGATACCATAATGGTCATCACCTATCTGATCTTGTTCTCTTCCATGAATATTTGTTATGCTTTTGTTTTGTCACAAAAGTATCTTGACTTCTTATCCTACTTATCGAAGAAACAAGACTTCTTTGTCTTCTTCACTTTCTAATTTGCTAACACTTATGCATATTTCCTATGAAACATGATTACCATCATATTTATCACTCCTTTAGGGAATTCTATCTCATCCTTTTATCCTATCTACTCATCATGTGCACATTTATGAGTATTCTCCCTGGGATATCTTATTTCAATATCCATCTATATCTTATGTTGGGGTACCTTTTCATCCTTGTACTTGTCAATGCATATAACTCACTTTATGTCCTTCTTGTGCCTCGTGCTGGGGCATCATTATCTTCATCCTCGTCCCTTTTGTGGATGCATGATTTTTTTATTTTTTTTCCACGATTCCTCACAGACAAAGGATTATGCACATTTTTTTCATTCATTTGCACATATTTTTATGTTTTACTATGACCCATTGGTCATCTTGGTTTACATCCATACTTTTGTGGTCTTCACCCACTCACTGGTCTTTATAACATTGTCGTATGTCTCTGTTGAGACCACAATTGTCCTCTATCGATGTGATATTGGAGTCACCGCCATACTTTTTTTCATTTTTATGGCGATCCTTTTTTTCCTAGGACATATTTCCTTTGGTCATGTCTTCATCCATCCTCAGACACATATTTCATTTAACCCTTTTTTTTTTCATCTCGTGGCTTGCTATCGTAAACCACTCAACAAAAAGGGGCAAATGTAGACATCAATTTTTGGTATAATGCCCCACTGTCATCTCGCATTCATGAAACTTCCCCTCTCAACTTTTATTTTCCTAAATTTCAATAAACCTCATCCATCTATTCAACCAAATTTAATTAATTATTAAATGGGATCCATATAAACCCATTTAATAATTGACTTTTGGCATCTCTCACATTTTATTTTATTTATGGGTATTAATATACCCATCCGACACCCCTTTCTAAATTTCAAATGGAATCTATCATCTCACCTACCATTTCAATCATGCTCCCCACTCCATCTAATAATTCAAACCGTAGGCCCCACATGATCACATCATATCTCTTAACTCGGGTTACTCTTATGTGCATGGTTTTGTTTAACTAATTTAAGAAAATCAAAACTAACACCTAGTAGTCTTAATAACAAAGTTAAATCAAAATCTAAACACCATAATGTTAAGAACTAAGAAAGATTAAATAAAAATATTATTGCATCATAACTTTGAAATGGAAATCAAACTAACATGTTAATTATCAAAACCTCTACTTTTTAGATTACCAAAACAACTAAATTGAACCTAGGTAGATTCATGGCAATCAAAGTTGATTGTTTGATCTTTAAGGGATTAGGAATGAAAGCTCATCAAAGTATGGCTACAAGAACACTTTGATTATTTCCATATGACCCAAAATCTTAAATGGATGAAATGCAAGAATGAGGATTAGCTCTTCCAAAGGTGAAATGTTTAAGGATGACAAAAGGCTTATAGTGTATGTACTATATGCTTTCTTTTGTTTCTCAAGAATTAGGAGTAAGTGTAAAGGTAGGAGGGGGGATATTTATATAGCCCAATGGATAGAGGAATCTCTACATCCTTTTGCATGTGGGATAATAGAGATGTTGAGTTATTTGTGGATAAGGGAGGTTTAGAAAGGGTTGAGTTAACTTTAAGAGAGTTTAGCTTGTCCTTTAGTGACTCATGGGGATAAACGGGATTTATTAATTAACCAAAGTGATTAATTAATAGGTGTCCAAGCTTATAAAAGTTTTTTAGAGGAATATTAGCATGATTTAGACTATAGAAGGGAATTAAATCAACTAAATAATGATTTATTGATTTAATGAAAGGGGAAGCTAATTAATTAGTAACAATTAATTAGTCTATATAGAAGGAAGGATTAATCAACGGAAGGTCGTTAATTAGGGTATTTGTTGAATAAAAGACTTAATTAATTACTTATTTTAAATAATTAACGATGATGGGAGAGAAGATGAGCACTATTGATGATATGTCACCAATTTGTGGGAAAGGGGATAATTGGCACAAATTAAGTATTTAAATTGTTCAGGCTAAATTATAGGTGTCTACATTTTTCCCTCTTTGGGGTGGCGTAAGTGACACCACTTCAAAGATAGTAGATGGATAAAATTTTGAAGAGGTAGAAGAAAAATTAGTAGAATTGAGAGATGCCCCCTCGAGTGTCAATGGGGTGATGAAGGAAGAGGATCAACAATCGAAAAAGGTGAGAAATGGATAAAAGAAAGGAGAGGAGAAGGATGCCCCAGGTGAAGTAGAAGAATAGTGTTGATAGGAGGGTGATGTACAAGAAATATGGAGAAGCAGAGAGATGAACTAGCTTTCATCCTTTGCATTGGGACAACTTCAGTGCTATCATATTGCTAAAAGATCTACTTCATCAGTCCTTATTAAAAATATAAGCATACGACAAAATTAGAATGGCATGAAAATCCATACTAAAAACAATTTTCCATTTCTGAAAACACCAACTCTATGCAACATACAAAATGCAATGCAATATGAGAAGGAAACAAGCTCATTTAACATGTAAAATAAGTACAAATGCACATATCCAACCCAACAACGGTCAAGACGGTTGTAAAAATGTTTTTTTATCAAGTTGAAGATGTTCACATGTTCGTGATTGACGACAAGGGTTAAAAATGATGCCCCGAGAAATGATACATGCAACAAAATAACACCAGGCAACGAGATGTGCCCCAGAGTACAAACGAAGCAAGCAGCTAGCTTTGTGAATGGTTTTGAATCCTGTGATCCACAAGTCATGTTTGATCGATGAAGATGTGAAGCAAACCAGTAGGATACAAAAATAATACCATGCGCAAGACACAAGTTTCAGCCGCAATAAGCGGGTTACCTATTTTTGTAGGTTTTCTAATTTTTAGGATTTTGTGGATAATTTTGCCTTGTTTTTGGATGTGTGTGTGTGTGTGTGTGTGTTTTGTGTTATCTAAAATGTGGTGGACAGTGGATGCATAGAAGAAAATAGAAGAATCAGAATGAAGTTTCTAGATGAAAAATAAAATGTCCCAGGGGGAACAAAGAAGAAACAGGTGATAAATAATGTCCCCATATAGCGGAAAAATTAATAAAATAATTATTTAATAAAAATAATTATTCGATCGAGTGTGGATAAGAAGAAACATCACCTAGGAGCAATAAAAATTTTCCTAGTGAGAAGAAAGGTGTACTAGATGGCAAAAAATGTCCCAGCACAATGAAAAATGAAAGAAAAATAATTATTTAATTAAAATAACTATTTGATGGTGAATAGAAGAGAAAACGGCAGTTAAAACAAGCCTCCAGGCATCACGGCCAGTGAAAATGGCTTGATATACCCCAACCCGGGGGGCAAATCACTGCGACCAATTCATTTGTTACCAACCGCTTCTGAGTTTTTACCAAGAGACTCTAACAACAATAAGGATGATGGTGAGAGAATAAGACTGCTTGAGACGAGCGGACACAATTCGAGGGTACAATCGACACCCGGACGATGGCGTCTTTGTGAGTAACCTAACTCTCTTTGTTAATTTTGTAATTAATGCCCGTAATTAATGCTAGAAATAGGAAATTAGGGTAGGGTTGCACAGGTGCACATGCGCGGGGGCACAAGTGTCCCAATGGTGGCACAAGCGCCCTTGGAGTGTATACACACACGCACAGGCACCAAAAGATGTATACACGCATGCGTATACACCCACATAATAGCACACACATAACACATGTGTGCACATGCGTAAACACCAATATGATAGCACACACATATGCGCGCACGCACAGGCACATGAAGAATGGAACAAGCCTCCATAGGTGGATGTGCGCATGTGCATGTGCCAAAAGGAGGGTGTACATGCCCTAAAGGGTGCATAGGAACATGGAGTAGATGGAGGAGAGATAGAAAATGCCAAAAATGATGACACTTAGAAGAAAATTAGGATTTTTGGGTTAACCCTAAAGAATGATAGGTAGAACTTAGAAGAAATGTTAGTAGCTGACAAATGGAATGATTTTACAAAGACGGTTTCCCATGTTACAGATGCGAGAACAACATACATGCATAGAGGAGCTAGAGGGGAGCATGCACCGATAAGATTGATGTGCGGTGGCAATACTTTTAGAGGTGGTGGGCCAAGGCCCCATATCCTGGATGCCTTCTATCACATTGGATCACGGTCTACTAACTGCATTGACTGAGTGGTGGCACAGCGAGAGCCAATGCTCTAGGCTCCCGACCAGAGAGATGATAGTTACTCTAAAGGATGTATGGTAGATCCTCTGCGTACCTATCATAGGCTTGATGATCTAGTATACGATTGACCTTAGGTGGATCAAGGTGGTGGTCAGTGACCTGTTTTACCATGATGAGATACCTCACGATGGCATGACAATTTCATTGCACGAGTGCATAGCTGATCCGACATTACACTGGGGGCCATTATATGTGATGTCACTTATCAGTGGGTTTTTTCTCACTGATAAGACTGGGACATCCTTCCCTATGGGTGTTATGACATTGGTACACAGGATTTTTATTGGCGAGCGCTATTGGTTGGGCCAGTGCATACTGACACATCTATACTGGGACTTTCACCTGATTACATACCACCGTCAGAAGATGGTAGGGCCTGCCTCTTTACTGTAAATTTGGTTTTGGGACCACATAGCTATTGAGATCCCTGTAGGTGCATTACATATCCGAGTCCTAGAGGAGCCGACATACATGGCTTGGGTTTCTGTAGGTGACGACATACGAGGGCACCTAGGTAGCTTATATCATTATCGATGAGATTTTGATGAGCTACTAGATAGAGACATTATATGGAGGCCTTACAGGCACATACAATGGCTAGAGGATTGAGCAAAGCTCAGTGTTTTGTGGTGGAGCACTTCCTTCTAGGTAGTCCCAATTTCATCATAGAGTTATACAGAGTAGACCGATGTCAACGACAAGTTGGTAGGGTGTAAGGGGTTCCACAGCCATACTTTTGGTATGCCCACTAAGATGCCAAAAGGCAGACCATGGGGCCACGCATATAGGTGGCTCGAGCCAAGGCTAGATTTTTACAGTGGGACCTATCCTGATAGATCAGATACTTGAGTACTACTGTCGATTACATGGATTGTTATGCCACTATTTTACCTTGGCGTTTGACTATTCCGGATGAGGCATGGGCAGCGGGCACTCAGACACCGCCAGACCTTCCTTATAATGGTGAAGATAGGGAGGATGCAGCATCCCACAACCTAGATGATCCATTTGATGGGTTGTTGTGTGACGGGAAGGGTGTAGCATAGGTTTAGGTACTAAGGTAGCAAGGACCAGTACAGGAACATGCATAGATTCCCAGGGTTAGATTACGCAATTAGGGATAGACCTCTAGACCGGCACAGGGATAGGCCCCTGTGGTGTAGCCAGTGGTACAGATAGTCGCCTTACAACAATAGCTGCAGTAGGCTATAGTAGAGAGAGACCAGGCCTGAGCTCATACTTTTTTAGTGACAGTAAAGCAAGATCAGGCTCGGGCCCAGGCTGGCCAGGGAGGTGATGGTTCCATCCATTTCCAGCAAATACGACAGATGGCAGAACATATGGCTCAGGTGATGAGCCTATATCAGCAGACGCAGGATCAGCTACAGCCTATGATACTGGAGAGAGATAGGATGAGAGCATAGCGAGTTTCTAGTCTGGCCAAGCTTTCTCGTGTATTAGCAGAGATAGTGTCCTACTGACGCACAGATGAAACAATAGTGACATCCTAAACTCAAATAGATCTAGTCATATCAAAGGGTAGAGCATCCTATTATAGATCATTATATTATGAGGCAGTTCCAGCTAAGTAGCGGGCACCTTCTTATAGCCAGCAGTCGAGTAGAGTGACGAGGTCAGAGAGGCCTCATGCCTCAGTGGAGCAGCCATGGGGGCAGCCTATGGGACCGAGCGATGCTCATACTATGCCTCCACCACAGGACAGACCAGCCAGCCCATCTGAGGGCTTCAGTCACCCCTGATCCATATTGTATTGATACATGTGCCTCTTGATGAAGGCTATGAGCATCTTGTGCTCGATGTACAATATTATTTATGTACAGCAGTTTTAAGATATGCCTCTGATGAAGGAAGTTGTATTCTTTGATCGATGCATATCATCCTTTTTGTATGCCTTAGATGAAGTATTTTTTTATGTATAGTAGTTTTGACATATTCCTCTGATGAAGAACTTTGTATTCTTTGATCAATGCATATCATCCTTTTTGTATGCCTCGGATGAAGGATTTTTTGATGTATAGCAGTCTTGACATATGCCTCTGATGAAGGCAGATGTATTCTTTGATCGATGTATATCATCCTTATTGTACGCCTCAGATGAAGGATTTTTTGATGTATAGCAGTGATGTATATATCTATTTTTGATACAGATATACCACACACATGTATATAGAGATGGACATTTTTTTGGACCTGATACATGTGTTATGAAATGATGGATGTCATTGTTGTTTTGATTACATTTGCATGCATATGTATCTTAATGTTTGATGTATCATATGTGCTTTGATTTTTAGATGATAGATCTGTAGAGTATATCAAATGTATTTTCTCATGTGATGTGCTAGATTTAGTGGATGGGATGACATGATGATATGGGTGTGGGGGGGATAGATTTTGATATTTTCGATCCCTTTTCCCCCCATTTTATGATAATATATGTGATGATTAGCTTAGTATTCATGTATGATGTATACTTAGCTTTTTCTTTATATATGATGTATAGATGATGTTAGATGTGATGATATTGATGGAAATATGATGATGTGATAAAAAAAACAATGCACATGCAACAGGAAAACACAATCAAATGTTAGCAAAGAACATAATGAACCAACACAACAATGTACTATGATTCACCAGCATGCAAAAACACACTTCAATATGCACAAGCAAGAATAAATCTGATCTAAACAAGAAAAGATGAATCCTAACAAAGTATGTCTAAGAAACAAACTATACAAATGTACAAACATGAAGCAACTATACAAGCAACCAAGCAAAGTAAGAAACAAGATAACATAAGTAAACTAAAGTGAATGTTTTTGTAAGATTGTTTTGTGAAACAATTTTCCATTGTTTAGAGTTTTGTGAAACAATTTTCTATTGTTTTGATTTTTGTGAAACAATTTTCTATTGTTTAGATTTTTCTAACATATTTGAATGTTTTTGTGTTTTTCTAACAATTTTCTAGAGCTATGCACAAGTAAGAAAGAAAGTGTGGATGCCCCTAGTGTTAGATGCAGAATATACAAGGGCAAATGTCACGCACTTATAAACAGGAAAGGTAAGTCGCAGAAGTGCCCCCAACATGAGATGGGGAATACACAAAGACCATGCCTTCATAGACTAACAAAAAGAAGAAAAATTTGGGTCAAGGCTTGATAAGATTAGGCTCACAGGGAATCTCAGAGGAAGATGTAGAACTAGCCCTAGGCTAAGTAAAAGTACCCTCCAGATGCAAGATGCTTGTGAACAATGAATCCTCCCAAGGCGCCGGAAACCGGTTTTCACCCAAGGACCTATCCAAAGTGCCACAATTGCGTGGTTTTCACTTATGGATGACCTGTTTTCTCTTTTTTTTATTTTTCTCTTATTTTGGTTTTTTATTTTGATTATTTTTATCCTGTTTTTGGTTTTCTTTTCTGATTTTAGTGTCATGTTTAAGCATAGAGCCATTTAAGGTGCACGACATTTATGGGCTCGCAGAGCTCATCACCATTAGGGTGGGAAAGTTTGTATGCTCATGTGCCATACTTGGCCACGATAACATAAGGTCCTAACCAATGCAGTTCAAACTTTCCTTTCTTCTCTCGTTCTGCCCTTGTGTTGAACTGATTTTCCTTCATGACCAAATCACCAACCTCAAACTGATGAGGTATGATTATTTTGTTATAGTTGTGAGAAATCTATTCTGATACACTTTAAGGTGATTTAGGGCATGGATGCGCTTCTCATCTAGGAGTTCTAACTCTGCCAGTATAGTCACTCGGTAATCTTCATCCTTATCTAGATAATCACTAAGAGAAATTCGTAGGGAAGGAAGCTCCATTTCTAACAGGATGATAGATTTTGTTCCAAATACCAGGGAATATGGTGTCGCACCCGTAGGAGTGTGAATAGAGGTCCTGTAAGCCCAAAGAGCTGGGTGGATTTGCAAATGCCAATTATGACCTGTCTTACTTACCATCTTCTCCATGATTTGAACCAAAGTCTTATTAGTGGCCTCGGCCTGTCCATTGCCTTGGGGATAATACGGTGTAGACCATTTTAACCTTATTTGAAACTGATGACAGAGATCCTTTATGGTTTTATTCTTGAATGATTTTCTGTTATCAGTAACAATGGCTACAGGAATGCCATACCGGCAAATAAGATGATTCATGATGAACTTGGAAAAATGAGCACCCGTTACATAGGTCAAAGGGACAACTTCCACCCACTTGGTAAAGTATTTAGTAGCTGGTGGCCATCAAATGAAGTAGGGGTAAGCTTCCCTATTAAATCAAGTCCCCATTTAGAAAATGGCCATGGGGTGGTGATGGGTTGCAACGGCTGTGATGGAGCATGGATGAAATTTCCATACTTCTGACAAAGTACACACTTCCTTACATAGTTGCAGCAGTCAGTTTCCATGGTAGGCCAATAGTAGCCCACTCTCAACAATTTTTTGGCTAGAACCATTCCGTTAGTATGGGCCCCACACACCCCTTCATGCACCTCTTTAATCACTTGGACTGACTTTGTCGTATCGAGACAACGTAACAGATTCCCATCGTATCCACGATGATAGAGCATACCTCCTAAAAGGGTATAACAAGATATCTGGAAGATAAGGCTTTGTTTCTCATAACAGGGGATGTGGGGAGGGAATGTGTTGTCTTTAAGGTAGGTGAAGATGGGCTCATACCATGGGGAATTGGGACCAACAACATCACAAGCCAGACAAGATTCTGGTATTTCATACGTAGGATGGCATAGATTTTCCACAAAGAATGGCATGTCATTACTTCCGGTGGAATGCGGAGCATAGAACCTATGGTTTCCATAGTGTCTGCAAATCTATTTTGTGCTCTTGGAATCTATTCAAATGTGATGCACATAAAATAATCTTTCAAAGTTTCTACTAGCTTCTTGTAAGGGATGATTTTCTCATCCTTAACTTTTTACTTGGCATTGACTTACTTGATGATTAACTACGAGTCACCAACAATCTTAACATGATGAATGTCCCATTTGATGGTGAGCTTCATCCTAGCGATGAGTGCCTCATACTCTGTGATATTGTTCATGCAAGGAAAACCAAGGTGAAAAGCCTGAGGTATGGGGTTGCCAGAAGGAGTAATGAGGACCACACCTGCCCCTGAACCATGAAAAGTAAAAGATCCATCAAAGTGTACTTGCCACATGACAAATTCTTCAATGTACAGTAATGAGGCATCTGGCAGATCTAGATTCACAGGTTCAGTTCCTTGTAAAGGTGCTTCTACTAATTGATCAACAAGTACCTATCCCTTGACTGAATTTTGGTGCACAAATTCAATGTCAAATTCACTTAGTAGAATGATCCAATTAGCCATTCTACCGGTAAGGGTGGGTTTAGATAGTAAGTATTTAAGCGGGTCAACTTTTGATATAAGCTTGGTTTTGGTATTTAACAGATAATGGCAAAGTTTTTGAAAAGTAAAAATGACATCCAAACAAGCTTTTTCGATTTTGGGATAGTTGAGCTCATAAGAGATGAGAGTGTGACTGAGGTAGTATACCACTTTTTCTTTGTGACCAAGGTCGTATTGGGCAAGCAGTACACCACTAGAAAATTGAGTAGCAGAGATATAAAGTAGGAGTGGCTCACCATGACTTGGAGGCATGAGGACAGGTGGATTAGCCAAGTATTTCTTAAGCAGGGCAAAGGCCTGTTATTGCTCTGGTCCCCAGATAAAGGTAACATCCTTTCTAAGTAGGTGAGTGAACGAATGACACTTATCGGCAATTTGGGAGATGAAGCAGTGAATAGCCTGTATTTTTCCCTACAAGCTACACAGTTGCTTAATGTTTTGGGGAGGGGGCATCTCAGTAATAGCAGACACTTTAGCAGGTTCTACCTCAATTCCCCTTCTTGATACAATGAAACCAAGCAATTTTCTTGATAGCACGCCAAACACACATTTCTTTGGGTTGAGACGGACCTTGTACTCTCGTTGGTGCTCAAAGATATGCTGCAAAATAGCAGGGTGGTCTTCCCTCATCTTATATTTCCTAAGGATATCATCTACATAGTCTTCCATGATATCATGGATCATATCATGGAAAATTACCGTCATTTCCCTTTGATAGGTAGCTCCTGTGTTTTTAAGACCAAACGACATTACCTGATAACATAAGGTACCCCAAGGAGTTGTAAAATCCATCTTGTGTTGATCTTCATTGGCTATCTTGATTTGATTGTAGCCTGAAAATCCATCCATAAGAGATAGCATTTCATATCCTACGGTTGAATCAACAATCATATCAATATTTGGTAATGGAAAATCATCCTTAAGGAATGCCTTATTTATGTCTCTGAAATCTGTGCAAATTCTGATCCCAACATGCTTTTTCTGGACAGGAACAATATTGGATATCCATTCGGAGTAATCAATGGGTCGAATGAATCCTGCCGCAAGCAATCTTTCTAACTCTTCCTTAACCAGGAGAACCACCCTCGGGTGCATCTTTATGATCTTTTTCTTAATAGGCTTGGTGTCTATATGTACAACTAAGTTGTGCATGACCAAAGTCAGATCCAAGCCTGGCATATCCTTATAGGACCATATGAACACATCTATAAACTCCCATAGCAACATGGTGAATGTTTTCTGTTCCCATGTTGAGAGTGAAGCTCCTAACTTGACTATTTTTGGGTCATCTTTTGTGCCAATGTTTACATCAATAGTCTCTTCTACTAGTAACTTTGACAAATCCTCCATAATGCGTGGGATCAGGAGGAAGGTTGAGAACTTCATCTAAGGATGTCTCCACGAGATTTTCATCCTTGGCATGGTCACTTTTATTGTCCTTTGATTTTTGTACCTATTTGTCTGTCAGCGCCTCAAAGAGGTTTTCACTGTGTGACTTGGACTTTGAATTTTTCTGAGGCTTTTCATTGGAACTTTTTCCCTCGCTTTTTCTTAAATTTTTCTGACCACGAAGCTCAGCTTCCTCTCCGAAATAGGCACAGGTATCTAAGTCAATATAGAAGCCCTTTTTGTGATCTCCAATGGGGATTGTATCCCGAATGCCCATGAATTCTGCAATAGCTTCATCATTTTCAAATAGATCTAGTGGCATATGACGTTGTTGGTCCCATTCAACAAGGCAAGGGTAAACAAGGTCAAGTGTAGGTTCCGTAGGGGTTATGGTGAGGACAGCGGTATTCATGAACAGGTTCGTGGAGGCAAGATCTTGGTATTGGCTACAATGGGAATTTGTATCGCTGTCTAAATAGTCAGAGCTATCTTCACGTTCAGAGCAGGTAACATCTTGATCATTGGGATGTGCCCCATAAGGGTGAATTCTGATGCCATACCTTTCTATTTTAAAATGTGGGAGAGGAACTAGTTCTCGCTGTCCTTGCTCATTCCTTCCACATCCTAGACCTTTGTAGCCCATGGAATACATCATTCGGCTAGATTTCTCATACTCAGGGGTTTGGTAGCAAGTTGGTTGAGTATCTTTCGGGACCCAAGTCATAGGTGGATCCAACAATTTCTCTTCAGCCAACAAGCCTCTAGGTAAAAATGACCCAATAGTTTGCTCATCTCTAGGCCGTCTAAAACGATAGTTGGGTCGACCTCTAGTTTTAGGTGACAATGAGAGGTCTAAAACTAAAAGGGCTTGTTGCACATTATATTCTCCACAACCGTATTCTAGAACCCTCATCTCCCATGAATCAAAAGGAGAAGTTGATGTAGAAGCACCACGGGACCAAGAACTGAGGAAATCTGAATCTACTCAGGACTCCATGGCTTCATATTGAAGAGGAACAACTATATCAGTAAAGGGACACGTATAGGTACCCTTACGTGCACAAAACTATTGAGAGCTCTGCAGTGAGCGAAAGGCTCTAAATCTCCTTGTATCATGACAGTGTGTCCCTCATGTTTCAGTTTGATGCATTGATGGAATGTTGATGGCATGACCTATATGGCATGAATCCATGGTCGGCCTAGAAGCATATTGTATGGGAGTTCCAAGTCCAGGACATGAAACTTTGTGTGATGAAAAGTGGGTCCGACTTCCATGGGTAATGTGATTGTGCCATCTAACTCTATTTTCATGTTGTCGTAAGTGGTTATGGTAATGATGTTTGACTCGAGGTCTTCTTTGGTATGTCCCAATTGCTTAACTAATTTCAACGTGCATATATTTAATCATGATCCGTTGTCCACAAGCACCCGTTTTATCTTTTGGCAGGTAACGAATACCTCAATATACAAGGGGAGATTATGCGTTGGATTTTCAGTAGGGATTTCCCTATGATTAAAGGAAATGTGCTTAGTTGGTACAATGTTTGCTACCACAGCTTGAAGATGTGTAGGATCTACTTCTAGTGGCACTCCTGACCCTTGAAGAGTTTGGTACAAAATGTCTTTATGTACATTCGATATTTTGAGAAGATCCAAGATTGAAATCTTGGTAGAGGTCTTCTCAAGTTGTTCTAAGAGGTTGTACCTACCATTTTACGGGGTTGACGGAGATGGTTCAGGAATCATGAGGCGGGCACACCTTATTACAGCAACACAATCCTTTCCCTTGATTCGAATGGTGTTCACATGGTCACTAGGAGAACGAATACATCCAATGAGAGAATCATAATGATTGTTGTCTTTCTTGGTATATAGATAATTCGTTGCTTTATAACTCTGGGATGACTCTCCTCGATTTGGCTTTGGCTCCTCTGACTTACCATGTTTAGGGAATGGTTCTTTGTATATCCCCATCTTTTCATTAGGCATCTGAGTTTTTTCCAGGTTGTCCACTTCTATCTCCCCATTGTCGATGAGGTCTTGGATGTAGTGACGAAGTCGTAGACATTTGTCTATGTTTTGTGTCCCTTGACATGATGTAATTCACAATAGTCATGCTCTTTGTACCATGATGGTTTTGGAGCATTGTCATCAAAGGGTTGTGTCATGGGATAAGTCACCATGTGAGCTGCATCCAATTGTTTCAATATGACCAACAAAGGCTCATTGAGAGGAGTGAACATTCTCCATTTAGGTGGTGGTTGAATAGGTCCTTTGGTCAGTTTAAAAGGTTGACCAGTTTGAACCGTTTGCACGCGTTTGGAATCTGTGATCCCGTCTCCCACCACGTTCTTGTTTTTGTTGAATATTTTCAGCTTTTATACAGGTTTAACACTTTGGTTATCCTTAGATTGTGACTTAAGAGTTCCTTTGGCAATAAGGGATTTCTCTATTTGAACTCCTTTTTCAATGACCTCCTCGAAAGTGCAAACACAATGCATTTGAAGGTGGAAAGCGATGTCTTGATTTAGATTGGGCACAAAGATACTTACCAGCTATTTTTCAGGGAATGCACAAGGGAAGTGACTGGCTATCCCTCTCCACCATTGTAGAAAGTTGGCGAATGTCTCGTTAGGACATTGTTTGGTGCCACATAAGTCTACCATGGTGATATCACTTTCTATATTGTATGAGAAGTGACGCACAAACCTCTCTGCCAGTTCTGGCCAGGTAAAAATAGACCCCCAAGGTAAACGAGTAAACCACTCCAAGGCTTGGCCTCCTAGACTCTTGGGAAAGAGTCGTATGAGGTAATTATCGCTATAGGACACCTCTTGACATGCCATATATAAATCCTTTACATGATCTCGTGGGTCTCCCTTTCCTCTATATTTGTCAAATTTTGGCATGTCAAATTTTTTAGGGAAAGGTTGAAGTGTCATAGCTTTGTCAAATGGATGGGGACATAGTTCTTCATATTGATATTTTCTTATGCTCCCCACATTTCTCTCTTGAAGGCTTGCAAGTGTCGCTTTCATAGATTGTACTTCTTGTGCGAGTAATTGTTCTTTAGTGGGAGAAGCAGGGATATATACATGATGATGCTCCATATTGTCTTCTCCTTGATTTTCCCTATGAAGTTCACTGATTTTGACCTTAGGCTTTGTCTTTTGGACATTCTTGTTTGTTTCTTTTTGTACATGAGAGGTTAACAAGGCTAATTGTTGACTAAGGTTACTAATTTGTTGTTGAATAGTGACTTCTTCTTCCAAAGGTTCCTCTTCTTCTTCCTGTTGTGGAATTTGCTCAACATTTTATTGTTCTATCATGATTTTACGTGGTACTTTAATGAAAGGTATTCTATATCTCACTAAATTATCATTTCCCACTTTGGAGGTAGAAGCATGTCCATGTGTTAAAATATCCTCCATGTTGATAAGAGGTCACTCCTCGTCATTAGCATTATTTGTAGGTGGGATTGTTTCATGTTCAGTGGGCATTTTGGCTCCCAATTCTACAACTCATGCCAACACCCTATCCTTGTTTCTAAAAAGGAATTCATCTAACAAGGTGGGGTCGAAGTCAAATTCTACATGTGGGGATTCCAATTCGTCACCACTATGATCTATCATGTCTTCTATCTCTTTTTCTGTGGAAAATAAAGGCCCAAGATCATGACCAATAAAAGGGTTTGACCCTTGTTTGTTTGAGGCTTCCCAAGTTTGCGCTTGTTGTGCTTCGAATGTTTGATTTTTGAGCCCTAATCGTGTCTTAGGAGCCATGATGTGCAACAGTTTCACCAAGGTACGTTGTAAATGTGTTCAAAAAAATTTGATCACACCTAAGTGAAATGCAAAAAGAATGTCAAGAATATGAATGAGTATAAATGTTAAAGTACCAATGTGATAAAGTGATAAGTCAATAGTGACACAATGTTTGGTACCTAAGCCTATCAATCAAATGAAGTAATTCCTAGGTTTGTTTCAAAAAGGTAGTTGGTGTCGTAAGATAATTAACAAGATGTCCCTACTTATGTCAAGTTCAAGGGAATGAACAAGACGTAAGTAATAACAAGAAGTTAATGTGACCTCCTAACAAGGTATACTAGAAGCAAGCTCAAATTCAATTAATACCTATATCCCAAAAAGTGCCAGTTACAATTTGTGAGTGACACAACAATGTCACCAAGATATGTTAACCAAACTTTTACGAGAAAGTAAGGTATTGATATCAAGATGATATTGATATAACACACACAAGTGGTAACACGTAGCACTTTTCAAAATCGAGGTAGTAATGGAATCAAACTAAAAGCTTATAGTATAACTAAGAATTGTTAAAATGTGTATAGCGTAACCTTACAATGCAGATATTTAGGTCAAGTTTACAAGAAACAAGACGTAAATACCAAAATTGTAGTGATACGATATAAACAAGGTAACCTTTCCAAGGAAGTTCAAGATGATGAACCACGCCTAACTATGATGACGATCTTGACGTGGGTATCAAGATCACAAAGGCCACCAATGATATGAATATGTCTCCACACACTTTAGACGTTTAACTTACCCAGCTGCAAACATGGATGGGCATAAATGGACAAAAAAGTGGCAGAAACAATCAATTGATAACACAAAGGTAGTCACTCTTCTTTTGATCAACAAAGTGTCAAAAATAACGTGAGGGAAGTAGATCAAAATGGGGATGAAAAATGTTGGCTTTACTTCGGCAGAGTTTCACCTCGCCTTAAGGCAAGTGAAAAACTAAGCAAAAGTAACGCTTCCCACGTTTCGTGATGAATGATGGCTCACAACTCAACACTATTTTGAAATGGTCAAAGTGGGCTCTTGGCCAAAGAATATCTTCCTAGGTGGTTCTCTCTTCCTAGGTGTTACAAAGCTGTCTTAAGCGAGCTTGATTTACCCAAAAAGTTGCAATGACTAATTTGGGAGTATCTCGGCTTTACTTTACCCCCTTCAAGCACAGTAGGCAACTAGTGTGTCTACATGTAACAACCAGTAATGCTAACTCACAAGGAACAACTAGTCAAGTAGGTTGTGCGGAGCACTTCCCATTTCATCCACAAGGTTCCCTCTTGCGTGGACTACTTTGGGGTTCCTGGTACCACCCCCATTGTTGTAGCTTAAGGCGTTATGCCAAAGGGGTTATGTTCCAGTTGATTGGATAGTGACGTACCCTTTTCCTAAACCTATAATACAAGTATTTTGAATATGGTGTTCTTTTTATCTTGTTTAATTTTGATGTGGTTTGCTTGAACACCTTTTGGAAACCTGTATGACAATTGTATTAGTAGTTTGATTTTGTTTCGATTCCACCTTTCTTTGACAAATGTGTGTTTGGTTCTGCACAACGGGTTAGTAATTTTCCATAAAGAGAATAAACATCATTTCTGATTCTCAAGATCGTCCAAGGATGCAAGAGAAGAGCATACGTGACATTTCTAAAATCCAAGAAAATACCAAATGGAAAAACACTTAATTCAAACACACCAAGTTAACTCATTCCAATTCAGATATTCTCAACAATTTCAAAGCATCAAAAAGACTTAAGAATCATTTCTGATTCCCAAGATCACCCCAAAGGATGCGAGGGAAGAGCATACATGACCTTACTCTTATAAGCAAGCATGCAAAGTCTATCTAGTCTAGCAAAAGCATGTAAACATACCTGCAAAAATAGGCATTAATTAGATAAAACTTGCAAAGAAGTTAGCACTTTAACACTTTAATTTGAGAAAACTGAAAGACACCTGTGCCCCGGTTTAGGCATGTGCGTGTGGGTTAGGGCGGATACGCCCCTCTGTGTTTTTCAGACTCATAGTGCACCTGCGCCACCCGAGAGGTGTCTGCGCCAAGATTAGGGCATGTGCGCCAGGGTAGATAAAAAGTAGTACAAAATTCTGACAGAGTGCCTACGCCACCCGAGAGGTGCCTGCACCATGATTAGGGCATGTGCGCTAGGGTAGATAAAAAGTGGTACAAAATTCCCAGTTCTTGCACTACCCGAGAGGTGCCTGCTGCCAGGTTAGGGTATGTCCCATCCTGATAGGTTTTATGAAGCTACAGTACGAATAGAGTGTCCAGCCTTGTGCCCGGTTTGGTGCCTACGCCTGTGCCTAGTGAATAGGGTTAGTGTAGTACAAAATTGTGCCTGCACCACCAGGGTTTCCAGGGTTAGGGCACAGCCTAAGATAGGTTTTCCCAAAAATTTGACAGTGTGCCTACCCGCCACCATGGTTAGTGTGCCTATAGGCCAGGGTATGTGCCTACACCAAACAAAGATATAAAACTCCGACAGTGTGCCTATGCCACCCGAGAGGTGCAAGGGTTAGTATGCACCAGGGTTAGTGCCACCCCTCCTGCAATCAAAGTACACCCCTCACAACACTTCAAATTTTAGTAGTTAGCTCAAATTGACAACAAAAAAGCTCTAAATGAGAACCAACACTTCAAATTTTAGTAAGTTAGCTCGAAATTGACAACAACCCATTATAATGATAACTCTAAATGAGAACCTACACATATAATACTAGCAAAATCTTAAGCTAATTGAACATTATTTACCATATGTGTGTATATCAAAGGTTAGCCAAAAACAATAGAATTCAAGCTAGAATGTTAAGGGACTAAGGATCCCTCCCATTGGGCGTGCCAAATGTGTGCATGGTTTTGTTTAACTAAGTTAAGAAAATTAAAACTAACACCTAGTAGTCTTAATAACAAAGTTAAATCAAAATCTAAACACCATCACGTTAAGAGCTAACAAAGATTAAATAACAACATTATTGCATCATAAATTTGAAATGGAAATCAAACTAACATGTTAATTATCAAAACCTCTACTATTTAGATTACCAAAACAACTAAATTGAACCTAGGTAGATTCATGGCAATCAAAGTTGATTGTTTGATCTTTAAGGGATTAGAAATGGAAGCTCATCAAAGCATGGCTACAAGACCACTTTGATTATTTCCATATGACCCAAAAGCTTAAATGGATGAAATGCAAGAATGAGGCTTAGCTCTTCCAATGGTGAAATGCTTAAGGATGACAAAAGGCTTATAGTGTATGTACTATATGCTTTCTTTTGTTTCTCAAGAATTAGGTGTAAGTGTAAAGGTAGGAGGAGGGCTCTTTATATAGCCCAATGGATAAAGGAATCTCTACATCCCTTTGCATGTGGGATAATAGAGATGTTGAGTTAGTTGTGGATAAGGGGGGTTTAGAAAGGGTTGAGTTAACTTTAGGAGAGTTTAGCTTGTCCTTTAGTGACTCATGTGGATAAAGGGGGTTTATTAATTAATCAAGATGATTAATTAATAGATGTGCAAGCTTATAAAAGCTTTTTAGAGGAATATTAGCATGATTTAGACTATAGAAGGGAATTAAATCAACTAAATAATGATTTATTGGTTTAATGAAAGGGGAAGCTAATTAATTAATAATAATTAATTAGTCTAGATAGAAGAAGGATTAATTAACAGAAGGTCGTTAATTAGGGTATTTGTTGAATAAAAGACTTAATTAATTACTTATTGTAATTAATTAATGATGATAGGAGAGAAGATGAGCACTATTGACGATATGTTGTCAATTTGCGGGAAAGGGTATAATTAGCGCAACTTAAGTATTTAAATTGTTTCGTGCTAAATTATAGGTGTATACACATCTCATAGTTTATTTTTCATGCGTTCCTCTCTCTTCTCCACTCACATTAGGACAATCATGGCTTGATTACATTGGGGGAACTCTAGACCCTGATCATACGGACATATTTTTCCCATACCCTTTGCTCGTGTTTATCTTTGTAATAGTTCCTTTCTTTTCTATACTTATAATCTCACTCATTGGTATTTGCATGGTTTTCCACTTCCTCCATTCACTAATGAGGAATATTCCATATGTATAATTTTCACCTTAATGGCTCATTACATGATCAACCGGAAACTATTGATTATTAGGTCTATAATGCTTATCTATATGAATTTGACCCTGAAATTGGCAATCTATTAGATGATATTACATCATCAATCCTTCATCTTCCACACTTGGGAGCCATCGCATGCACACAGGGAGCCCCCCAACCTAGTAGCATCATCCACCACAACATAGCATACACATATCGCATCCCCATCACATTAGCATTAGTGTATTTCTAATCTTTATATTATCACACATCACTCTCATAGCATAGGAACATACAAATACACACTATGCAACCATTACCCGATGATACACTCTTGTGATTCGGTTCACACTTGACTATTGAGGGATACATACTACACATGAGCCACAAACACTACACGATAGGTACTACACATCGTGACTCTTCACACATCTTGTGTCATACATCCTACATTTAGGCTACATCATTTCGACCATTACATATTTACATATCATACATACTTTACATATCATATTAGTGTTCATCATACATATGTCACACCACTATTTTCCTTGCATCTAGCATTACATACTGCTCAACCTACATACTACATACTACATAGCACACATCTTTACATTATTAGTCTATTTGACACACATTGTATTACATACTATTCACCATGTATTACACATCTCACACATCATATGGTTGTCTATTATCATCATCCATTCTACATCATGTTTTACGCACTGCACTCACTACCCTATGGCACACTTTATTTCCTCGGTCCATAATCGATTGCTGAAGGTTTACAAATCAAATGGACCTTATCATACTTCACACTCATTATTCGACCTTCTCTCATGTGATGTTACGAGGTTAGTGACATATGCTTCAAGCTAAATGGTCACATATTCCTTCATATTGTATTAGTACACACTTTAGGCTAGATCACTACTCCCTCTACTTGTCTCATCATGATATATACGCTTTAGGATACATCATCACTCTTGTTATCATCTTGTCATGATATACACTTCGGATATAAGGGTCACACACACATCATTTCTAGGTCGCATATCATCACACATACACATTCATCACATTGCGCTAGACGCAATACAAATTATTCAGAACATTTTCTTATGATGCACTCTCATTTATAGTTCATTCTTGACTGTTGAGGGGGAAAACCAAATGAACCTCACTGCATACATTTCCATTCACTCAAGGGGCACGCGGATCCTATCATTCCATCTTGCATTCTATTCCACCCATCCACAACATATTAGCATAGCATCTTGGTTTCTTTTACTCAAAGCTTAGGGATTTTCATTATATGATGGTCTCTTTATTATAGAGATGCTAATTAGATCTCTTGTATGCCATTTAGAAGGATACCATACACAGAATATGTGTTCATGCCTTTGCTAAAGTTACTGATTGTAGATATAGGTATTTTGCATGCAATATGGATTCTCACCTATCTAACTATCCTGCATTGGTCACTGGAGGGCAGTCCACATTGCATCTCTCACAACATTTGTTTGACAGGATTACTTGCATTCCATGGTTATCTATTTATGTATACTGTCACATTGTCTACTTTTTGTTATTGTATGCAGTGCCTTGCCCTTCAAGTCATTTGGTGTACACACTTATTTTTTTTAGTGCATCCATGATTGGTCTTAGCGTGTCTTCACGACATCATTGAGTGATGGTTCCCATGTACTGCAAGCCCACTTTGTCGTGGCTTACTTATGTCTTCTAAAGTGAAATGTTTACACTACTATGGATTTCTTGGTAGCTTATCACATTGTCTGCATAGATTAATACATTGTCTTATACATGTATGAGCTTTTTTGTACTAACAGGGTGTCTTTGGCTCATGCCTCTTGAAAGTTAGCATGCCTTAAATCTCTACCCATTTAGCGCATGTGTCTGGTCCCCCTTAACAAGTTGTGATAAGTTGGTACAGGTCATTCTAAGTTCATGTGCCCTCTTGTGGAGTAGCCTAGGATTATTATATCTATACGACATCACATGTGCAGAAAAAAGAGGGGTGCATTTCATCTCCTGGGGTTTACATACTATACAATGCTTCTACATCGGTTCAGTTTAGTTCAGTTTCCAGAACTTGACATTGTGGTTTATGAGGAACCAATGAGCTCAAACTAGTTTACGAACCTCATACACAGGCATAATTTTACAAGAATATGGTTATCTTTAGCATATATTGGGGAGCAGTTATATGGTGCTAGAGGAATACAATCATCAATTTCCTCTGAGAAGGTATGTGAACTTTATACTAGTGATGTCTAGATCTGCTCTCAAAAAACAAGGCAGTACAAAGATCTATGTCATACATAGTTCTAAAGAAACAGTATGAATACTCCTTTGGATAAATCATTGAACATAATTCCTCCCTATAGGATTCTAAGATCGACCTATGGCAAGACTTAGATAGCCAAAATGGACAGGTCCCATGACAGTTATGATCCTATTTCTACACCCTGTTCTCTCATCACTGGATCAACTGCACATGTTCTTTTTACAGTTTTTCATTTCCATTACATGTCTAGCTTTATTATCACTAGTATGCAGTTTTTTTGAGCATATCAATGATGTGTAATGGTGACTCCAATTGATTCCATCTTCAAGGCCTTGCAGGCCCAACATGGTTCAATATCAGAATTCTTGCAAGGGCAGTCAACATTCAACTAGATGAACAATGGGACACAGGCAACAACAACAATATACAAGGTCATGTTTGTAGTTGACAGTGGTTCACACAACATGGACTAACCGTGTAGGTAACATTCATGAGCACATGGAACAACTACACTATGTCATTTTCCACCATAGGTATCACTCTCATCACTTTTTTGTACTTTTACATATTTAGTTTCCACATCTCCATGCATACTCTTAATTGTCTATGACCATCGCTTTATCTAGTCCTTCAACACTTAGTTCTACAATAATGGTGTCATTTGGACATTAGGTACAACATCTCCTCCTCAAACTTTCAATGTTAGGTGAGCATTCCACTCATTCAACATAAAGTGACGACAAATGTAAACACTAAATCATGCAATTAGACATTATTTAGTCTCGGATCTCTTTACTGACTAGTTAGAAAGTGAAGTGAACTTTTTGAGTAAGAAGAAAGTACTAATTGACCCATGTAGCTAAATGGCCATGTTTACTTTGTTTGTTGTCATGCACTACCGTTCCTCCTAAATCATCTACTCACCTAGTCAGTTCTACCATTTGGTGTCATTTTATCTCTGACTGGGTGAAACCATGCACTAGTCTTTGGGCCACTCTTGGATAAATTGCCCTAGTCCCAGTCAAGGTGCACCTGAATCCTGCTTTCCCACTTTTTGAGGCACTTTCTAGTCATTTGAGCCATTTAATATTTCTTATGGTCGGCCTTTTCGGGGTTAAATTACGAAATTAGATCAAGAGAACCATATAAATATAAATGTGGTATGGAGTCATACATGAGGGATCAAGCACTAAACACTATTATCATCACCTAAGGTTTCATCCATCAACAGTTTTCATGTTTGAATCACACTACATATGAGGGAAGTTTATTGTATTCCATCCACCATTTTATGGAAGAATGATCTATCTCCATCACATAGTTATTGTTTGCTACTTTCACAAAGTGTGTCTAGTTTCATTGAGCGTCCTAAAAGAAACAATAACCAGATCTTACCAAGCCAAGAACACATATGCTAATCAAACACCACGATCAATAAGATGAAAGAAATTCACTAGAATAACTTTACATAAACCTTTGCAAACAAATGAGCAGCAATATCATATATTATTATGGAACTCAATGAAATACAATGAGAATGGGCCTTTCTTATATAGGCAAGGAATAACAATCTAAGAACCAGTCAAGGTCGTAGATCAAGCCATAAATCATGGAAAGAACTAGTCATCAAAGAAATAGTCAAGTCCATAGATTTATGAGAGAACTAGAAATCAAGGATCTAGTCAATACCATAGATCAAGGAAAGAACTATACCTAACAACTAGATAATATCTCCTAATATCTAAATAAATAAAAAGAAATATCCACACACATAAGTGGGTGAGGATAAATATAATAAACAATAATGTACCTAGGTGAACATGAGTTAAGGTAAATACCTACTCTAACACCCGCCCCCCCCCTCAAGTGAAGCTAGGGGCCAAAATAGAAGTGGCATGTCCACAGTATGAGTCCGAGCAACTAGGCCTAATGAGGTACTCATGTACAATATATCCATGAAGAAATATCGAACCAAAAGAAGGAAAGAATCCTGCTAGAAGGAAAGAGAAAGAAGAAGAAGAAGAAGAAGGAAGATGTTCTCACGAACACCCCCCAAGAACAACTTCCAAAACCCCAAGCATTCCACGCAACTCAAGGTAGTGAGGTGATGTAAAAGGCTTCGTAAAGATGTCTGCAACCTGCTGTTGAGTCGGAATGTACTCCAAGCAAAGAACTCCATCCTGAATGTGCTGACGAATGAAGTGGATGTGTATCTCAATATGCTTGGTCCACTGGTGCTCAACTGGGTTGCGAGAAATGTGAATTGCACTTTGGTTGTCACACCAAAGTACAATCGGTGAATCCTGTGGGAATCCAAACTCTGTCAATAACTGGAAAAGCCAAAGAATCTGTTGACTCACTGTAACTGCTGCCCTGTACTCTACCTCTGAAGATGAAAGTGCAATAGCCTGTTGACTTTTTGCATGCCCAAGCAACTGGAGAAGAACCAAGACAGAAAAGATAGCCAGAAGTGGAACGCCTATCATCAATAGAACCTGCCCAATCTGAATCTGTATACCCAACCAACTGAGTAGAACCCCTAGTGTAGTGTAGGCCAAAGTGGGAAGTGCCATGCAAATAGCGCAAAATCCTTTTAGCAGCCTGTCAGTGACTACTATGAGGAGAATGTGCAAACTGAGATACAAGCCCTACTGCAAATGAAATATCAGGGTGAGTATGGGTCAAGTACATGAGACTCCCAACCAACTGCCTATACAATGTAGGATCACAAAGTGGTGTGGTACATGTGGAAGTAAGAGTAACTCCAGACTAAAAAGGAGATGGACTTGGCTTGCAATCAGCCATATCAAAGTGCCTAAGAAGATCATGGGTGTACTTTTGCTGACTCAAATGAATCCCTGAATCTATTTGAGAAATCTACAAACCAAGGAAATAATGCAATAACCCAAGATCTGTCATGTCAAACTATGTAGAAAGAGCTCTTTGAATACTCTGAATGTGGGAAGAAGAGCTACTAGTAAGTAACAGATCATCAACATACAAGACAAGTATCACAATATCCTCACCAACATGCTGGAGATACACTGTATGATCAGAGTGGCAATGAACAAAACTAGTAGATAGAAGAAAATAATCCATCTTCTCATACCAAGCCCGAGGGGCTTGTTTGAGACCGTAGAGAGACCTTCAGAGCCTACAAACAAGAGAAGAATCCTAAACAAATCTAGCTCGGCTGCTCCATGTATATTTCCTCTTGTAGATCTCCATGTAAGAAGGCACTCTTCATGTCCATCTGGTATACGGGCCACCCCTGTGATGCAAGCAATAGCAAGTACAAGGTGTACATAATCCATCTTGGAAATGGGTGCAAAAGTCTCAGAGTAATCAATACCTTCAACTTGTGAAAAACCCTTTGCAACAAGATGAGCCTTATACTTTTCAATGGACCCATCAGCTGCGTATTTGGTTCGGTATACCCACTTACACCTAACCATCTTTCTTCCTTTAGGAAGAGATACCAAATCCCAAGTATGATTCTTCATCAAAGAAGAATACTCAGCTGTCATCACATCATCCCACTCATGTATCCCATGAGCCTTTGAAAAAGACTGTGGATCCTCAGAAAATGCCTGACATAAAAGTCCAGAACCTGTAGAATGTGCGTGATGATGCCTAGTGGGTGGAAGATCCTCTATGAAAGGTGTTGCCTCAGAAACTGTAGTACGAGCCCACTTAGGCATAGTGACAACATCAATGGGAATAGGATCCTCAACGGAATCTATAACCTCCTCATCAATCTCCTCAAAGAAAGGATCCTCAAGATGAGATGAAGAAGAAGAAGGAGGCATGGAAGAAGATGAAGAATCATGAGGAGTGAAACACTCATCAAACTGAACATGTGTTCGAAAAATAACATCATGTGTATCAAGATCTAAAAGACGATAAGCTCTCATGTCCTCACAATACCCTACAAAGATCAAGGGTTTACTCTTCTTATCCAAAGCTTTCCTTTTCTTCTTTGGCACAAAGGCCCAAGCATGGCTCCCAAAGACTCGAAAAAATGAGACATCTGGCTTAGTGTTGGACCAAGCTTCCTCTGGAGTCAAATTCTCAAGTGCTCTGTGTGGTGTGCGATTCTGAATGTAGTTAGCATAATTAACTGCTTCTGCCCAATAGATAGGAGGTATATCTCTAGAATGCATCATACAGTTAGCCATTTCCTTCAAAGTTCTATTCTTCCTTTCTACTAATCCATTCTGTTATGGAGTATGAGGAACAGAATGTTGGTGAATAATGCCTTGAGTTGCCAAAAATTTAGAAAACTCATTGTTGAAGTACTCCCCCCCATTATTAGTATCGAAGGTTCTTTATGCTACTAGAAGATTGTTTCTTGACCAAAGCCTTGAAGAATTTGAAGTGTGAAAAAACATCACTTTTATACTTGAGAAAATAAACCCAAGTACGCCTCGAGAAATTATCAATAAACGTAAGTGCATACTTAGCTCCATTGAAAGATGGGGTAGGAAAAACCATCAAGTCACTATGCACAAGCTCAAGTGGTGAAGAAGCTCTCTTAGACAAATTCTTAGGAAAAGGATCTTGGTGTTGTTTCCCTAATGCACAACCATGACAAAATCCCTCAAGACAAGAAACTCTAGGAAGACCATCTACCATACCATAAGTGCTCAAATCCTTCAAATATCTGTAATTGAGATGTCCAAATCTTTCATGCCAAAGCTTACTCTCTGAATCTGCATGAGAAACCAATCCTGTCCCTATAGAAGAAGTGTCATCAAAACCCTCAAAGTGATATAGTCTAGAACTATGATCAACAATACCTTGAGCAACAAGTGAATAAGGCTCCAACAAAGTTCTTACTTCTGCCTCCATGTGGTGTAAAAGTCACTGTTTTTCCTTGACCAGAATGACAAATTTGATATACAGAAAGAAAATTTGTAGTGATGTTATGGAACATATAGTGCATCTTGGATATTTCCACCATCAAGTTGTATATCACCTTTTCCTTTAACAGAAAGAAAGGAAGAATCTCCAACCTCAATTTTGGAAGTAGAATTCAAACCTAGAGAAACAAAAGACTCCTTGGAAGAAGTCATGTGATGAGAAGCACCAAAATCTATAACCCAATTGTCTGCAAGTGGTGACTGAGATCTTCCAACAACATTAAGTGCTTTTCCATGTTGATTAGAAGGAGGTGGAGTGGAGATAGAAATTTTGTGTTTCTTGACTGCATCCTCTAAGGCTTGCATTCGCTTATAACACCTATGTTCTTCATAACACCTATTTTCTTCATGATTACTACCCCCACAAAAAGAGCATGAACATACTAGACTTATTCTTGGATTTAGAAGACTCCTTGGGTTTTGAGTTGTTTTCTTTGGGTTTAGGAGCATTTTGAGATGGAGAAGGTGTGGATTTGGTTTTACTAATTTGGTTTTCCCTTGCCCTTAGGATTAGATGCAACTAATGCGTTTTGAAGGTAGAAGACTCAAGGTGAGATAATTTGGATTCTTCCCTAGTAAGTCTTTCACAAAATGTTTCTAAGTTAGGCATTTTTAAGGTGTCACCTAAGGCATCCATGCTAGAGAAAAAGGTAGAAGCTAAAATTTGAAATGGTCCTCTCAACTTGGATATAATCAAGTAAACACACTCTTCATATTTCTTATCTTTTCCACTCGCCTTCAACTGTGTCAACAAATGCTTGAACTTGGTAAGATAGTCTATAATTGTTGGAAAATCTTCAGGATTAAGAGAGGTGATCTCAATTTCAAGTTGCATGGCTCTCATATGATCCACCTTACCAAATAAATCCTCTAATTTCTCCCATATTTTGAAAGGAGAGTCACACTTTTCCAAATGAAATAAAATACTGTCACTTACATAAGTTCCTATCAAACCCATACACTCATCAAATTTGCACTGGTACTGAAAATTTCTCATATTCTCTAGTGAACACTAAAAACAGTTGTTCTTTAGAAGTTAAAGCCCATAATCCTTTCTGCTTAATTATTGTTTCCATTCTTGGTTTCCATGTGTGGTAATTATGTGTTGTTAATGGCTCAACATGATCTAATGTAGAAGTAGATGCCATCCTAAAAAAAAAAATCACCAAAAGAAATGGAAGAACCAAGCAATGCAACAAGAGCCCCCCCAAATTTTGGCACTTTATAATGAGTGCGTGTTACAATATGGCACTTTATAATTATAGTGCAATTCTCAAAATAAATATTTCCAATGGAAAGAGCATAAAAAACAAGCACTTTTACAAAAAACGGCACTCAAAACTGAGTTACCAATCAAAAGTTACAAGCTTTTCAATATTATGCTCTACTATTTATTTTAGTTGAGCACTAAAATAGAATGAAAAATTGTCAATTTTGCATCGAAGTCCATTCACAGAGATCAAAAGTGTTCTCAATAAAGGGAGTTATTTCTTGGCATTTAAGACCTTCTTTTAAATTCTTCATCACTGACCATTGTGACCAGGGGCTAAGAATTTCAATGGGTGTGTGCAACTTACTATTTTGGGGTGTATGACCATTCATACTGACTTTTTCTAAGAAAGAATCCAACTATTGATTAACTGTCTTTGAAAATGATCTTTGCTTTCTGAAAATAGTTTCTTTCCACTTTTGATCTTAGCACACCTTCTTTCTCCCAGTTTGACCCCTGCCAAAAGAGGAAAGAAACGTTTTCTCTTCCAAAAATACCTCTAGACACGCAACGCAAAACCAGCTATGCAGCAACAAAAAAAAACCTAGATCAAATCTGAGGTGCCCCAACAAAACCCTTTATTCTTTTATTTTCCTTTTTAGCCATTACGGCACGAATCCCGAGGCAATCCAGTATATTTCTGTGCACAACAAAAAAACAAAAAAAAAAGTGACTGCCTCCCGAAATGGTTGAGTTTACAATCGATCTTAAGGTTTTCACCACCTTTTGGATCCAATGGAATCACCTTTGTTTTGCATAAAAATAGCATGCATTCAACAAAATACGAGATAAATCTTCGAATATATGATTATAGGAAAAAAATGTTTGCAAAATGCAAACTTACAGACGAATGTCAATAACAATCTCCTACTCTGATACCATAAAAGGAACGATAACCAGATCATGCCAAGCCAAGAACACAGATGCTAATCAAACACCACGATCAATAAGATGAAAGTAATTCGCCAGAATAACTTTACATAAACCTTTGCAAACAAATGAGCAGCAATATCATATATTATTATGGAACTCAATGAAATACAATGAGAATGGGCCTTGCTTATATAGGCAAGGAATAACAATCTAAGAACAAGTCAAGGTCGTAGATCAAGCCATAAATCATGGACAACGCTCACTTGTCATCAAAGAATTTTTCTAAGTCCATAGATTTATGAGAGAACCCCTAGTACATCAAGGATCTAGTCAATACCATAGATCTAAGTAAAGAACTAGTCAATACCATAGATCAAGGAAAGAACTATACCTAACAACTAGATAATATCTCCTGATATCTAAATCAAATAAAAAGAACACCTATCCACACAGTCATAATTGGGTGAGGATAAATACAATAATGTACCTAGGTGAACATGAGCTAAGGTAAATACCTACTCTAGCTTAAGTTTCTTGGTGCCCTATTTCTACAATAATTAGTTCGACACATTTTTTATGAGGATCTATCTGACACCTCTCCAAGTTTAGTATTAGGCATCTATTCATTTCATTTTCAGCTCAATCTAGATTTGGAAACAAATCAAGGTTATTACTCTTGGACTCCTTCCATTCTTGCAATCAGATGTTTATATTTAAGGCTCCTAATGGTTTTTGAAATCTCTTGCAAGTCGTAAATGTTTCACATGGTATGATAGCCTTGATACAGTATTAGGTTGTCCATTATTCATTATTTACATCATGTGAACCCACGTTTACCATACTCTTGGATAAACGAAATTCTTATCAGAGTAAGCCTTCATATTTTGTGTATTCTCTAGGAACGTTCCTAAGGTTTTTCAAATCTCTTGTTCAAATGTATTCACCTTATAAAGAGGTTTCCAAAACGTAAACACCATGTACTTCTAAGGATCAGTCAAGTAAGAATTCATTTCTGATGAATCTTTGCATTATCAATCTATTTGATCCACAAGCTTCATTATAGATTTTGGAGACAACATTTCAATGGAAGTGATTCTATTACATGGTCATCTCCCTATTCTGTAAGAACCCACAGTAAGTTGTGGTTATTTTCATTTATGGAGATTAGTTCCTGTAAAGAACACACTTCCTCTTTCTTAACATGTTAACCTTCATAAACAAAAATCTCTAGAATAAATGTGTTGAGATAATTGTTTAGGTGATGTGGGTACTATATCCCTAGAAGCTTGTGTGCAGTCTCGGGATAATTTGTTTATACACGACAAAACTGTTGGGCCAATTTAATGCAAGTATGAACCAGGATTGTAAGGCTGTATTGATCTTTTGAATGTGTGAAGGAACAAGAGATACGAAGACCGACTGTTCTATAGAGTCCAAATTTAAGGATGCAAGAAATACATTGTGTCGACACTTGATGCTAGGTAGATGAACATATTAAATATTCAGATACAAGAATGATTACTCATACAGTAGATTGGAAAAAAGTTGGATGAAAAAGGTAAATGAACATAAAATATTGTCAGTGTAGATTGGACTTAAAGGATAAAATAATACCCTTCTCAGTTTCACAAATGCATGAAAGAGTTATCAAGTGGATCAAATCTACTAATAACTAGTTTGAAAATTGTTAATCAATGGTTTGTTAGTGAGTTAACTTTGTTTCATAATTGTGATTGAGTTCATGAAGATTAAGTTTTAAAAAAAATCAGTTTTTGGGGAAATAACTAAGGTGTTACAAATGTTATTTCCATGTCATCATAATGTGGATAGGCAGTGTTACTTGTCTTGCTCCAAAATATTTAGAAAGGGCGTGTGAATTGGCCAATGGAAGTACTATTGATGGATTCAGACTATGATCACCATATTTTTATAATCTATGACTATCAAATCACGTGTAAAAACATTGGAATTTATTTGTATTTTTATCAGGGTGTAGGCCCACATGTTTCCAATATAAATCCCTACAAATTACAATGCCAAACAAGTGTATGAATTACATGTCATCAAGTCAACCACTGGTGCCAGTGGGTAACATTTTGGATTCTAACCACGTTTCACCTCTTCACCTCCATGATTCTATTTCGGCCACCAACATTGATATTCAAATAGGATCACCAAATTTGATATTTAGGATCACATTTCCACCTAGCATGTGATCTACTCATGGGTGAAAACTATGGCAGTGAAGGAAGGATCCAGATTACTATTTAAGGGTGTTGTCATGCAAATGTGCAACATGCAAATTGACAGGATTTTTTAGCATGACAACTATACCCATGTGTTAATATTTTCAATTCCTATCATTCTAAAACACCCTAAGTCTATCTATTTATTCCAATTGACCTCCCAATTAATGTTATACTCGTCCCCCCTAGGTGATTTAGGAAAGTACATTCATTCCCCCTAGGCGATTTTAGGAGTTCATTAAAAGTTACAAGATTCAGGTAATTGTGGGAAGGGTTATCACTAGCCTTCCTAGGACTAGAGTGACCCCACAAAGCATATTGTAAAAAAAGATTAAAAATAGATGTGGAGGTGATTCAAAGGTCTTGGGAGATCATGGAAGTAATTCAGGAAGATTCTGGAAGGGCTCAGAGAAGTTGGGGTAGTTTCACCAAAATCAGGGTTCACAGGCCTAGTTAGTGCACAAGACAAAATAGTTGGTGAACTTTCGAAGGTGATTCCGAGAGATCTGGATGGAGTTAGGAGAAAAATGAAACATCTCAAAATATAATTCCAATCCTTACAAGATATTGAGCTTAGTTATTTCACAACACTTTGGTGCATTAGGTCTGTAAGTAGTTTTTCTCATGCACATGTGGAGTACCAAGATCAAAATAACATTTTTTTAGGGATCAAATTGAAGAATAAAGACATGATACCCAAAACCATTGGATTCAAAATATTCCATTTTTTCTAGTAGAGGGGATCATATAAAATTTCATCAAAAATGTCCATCAAGAGCTCAAGTTATCATCATCTCAAGTTGTCCAGTCTTAGGAGGTCTAGTACATCTTCATTTGCTAGAGGAAATGTGTCAACTCCATGAGCCTAGCGGGATTTTTTCATCCCTCACATCCCTCAAGGTAAGGGACATCAACCATGGAAAAATTTTCCCATCCCCCATGTGACCTGACTTGGACCCTAGTATATGACCTCCAGATACAAAAAAAAATCAAGACCCTAGAGAAAATTTCTTCTAAAATGGATGGGGCCCTGTCGTCAAATAGCAAGTTGTGCATGAGTCATGGTCCACGTACCGACTGGAGGAATTGGATGGCACTCACGTCATTGACAAAATGGACATCAACCAAGAAAAGTTGAAGATTTTCCACAGCACCTATGAAAAGTTTACTTCTGAGTCACCCATAGTAGACCCAGCTAGGAAGGGGGAAGATATCAACACTAAAATTTTCCTTCGTAATTTCTATTTCATTAATGTATGTATTAGGAATAGGATGTTGTTAAGTGTAATTAGTAGTAGCGTTCAATAGAAGATAACGGCGCTACCAGTATGACACCACCAATAATGTATAGTATGGTGACATAGTCAAAATTATAATAGGAATGTTGTGGTAAAAAGTTTATATTTGTTGTAAGTTGTCCGGTAATGTTAAAATGTCAAAGTTGGGGTAAGTAGAGAAGTAGGGCCTACATGATTAGGAATTATAAATATTATATTGGTAATAAGGACAAGGAGTGAGGTCATAAATATTTTTTGTATTTTATTTGTAAAAAGTCTAAAAATGTGGAACCCATGTGAAATGATAAGGTTTATCTTATCTTAAAAGATAAGCTTACATGTACATATAAGAGTTAAGGTATGGAATATGATTTGTCAGAGTGGATTTATTATCCTATCTTAGAGATAAGATGGATAAGCCTGGAAGTTCTATAAATAGAGAGGCCACCCCCCCTCATTTAGCATAGAAGGAAGTAGTGAGAAATATTGTATGAAGTGTGTAAAGGAAGCCATCAGTTTAAAGGTGTGTTGAAGAAGCCATTAAGAGCTGTAATTGTAAATTTTCTCCCATAGTATTGGTGGAAGGAAAGTGAAGTCAATAACACTTGAAGTACCTCATGGGTGAGATTGTAACAATTTCATGTTAATATTATAATTTACTTTAATATTTCAGATTTGTCATCATCCCATCTTATCATAGTCGATGGTATTCTTGTGTTATTTTTGTTGTTTTGTTTCCAGATTACATCCACAAAACTAAAGGCTATGCATTAGTAAATAATCATAGCACGAGGAGTTCTCGGTGAAGAATTATCATAGTGCTGGATTGGTGATGACAGGCCCTTGATGCTTTAAACCTGATTTTGGAGCACGCATTCCCTGTCGTCGGATGACCACCATGTGTCGCCATATTTATCATAATGTAAATTGATGTCCCTCATGTCCCTAAAGTCAAATAAATTCGGTCCAAAAAAAAATTCCCAACTCCAACTCAAAAATTTGAAAAAAAAATCTAACTGTTGATTGTTTCTTATTGCTTCTCACTACCAGAAGAAAAGTTACAGAAAACACCTCACTACACCATTATCAAAGCTTGAACCAGCTCCATCACAACACATTATCCTTCACTCCATGATGGCACATAGGTCTCAAAATAATAATTCATCGAGGTAATAAAAATAAATGGAGAACCAAGAAGAAGAAAAGTGGAAATCCCCATTTCATTAAAACGAAGATTTGAAGATATCTTACAAACCGGTGCACGGATTGAAAAACCATCTGTTTTTGAGTTCTTCTCTCTTGAAGGTAATTAAAAAATCATATTCAAACATCCAATTTGTATCAAGGAATGCTCACAAAAAATAAATTTCACTTCCGGCTCCATGAAAAACAAAGTTCAATTGCCTATCAAACTAGTCCTCGGATTGAAGTAAAATTTCGCGTGAAGCACCAAAAGCAAAAACCTATCGCAATGGAGTTGATCTTGTCGTGAACGGAGAAAAAAAAAAAAGACCTGAAAATTTCAAGCTCCATTAATGGCCACCATGACACAGTAGTGGAAAAAATAAGTGAGCTACCTCTCCACTTCTCAGGGTTCCAGTGGGTGAAATCGCATGAAACTTTGAGGAAATGATCATTGAAAATTCTAGTTTCATGTGAACTAGTTTTTGCGACATGAAGCCCCTATTTTTTAAAGATATGGAGAACTAAGTTTTCATCAGATTTCTGCCCTGTCACATGAAGAATATCTGTGAAAAATTCAGTGAGCTACCTCTTAAATTCTCAAGGTTCCAATGGATGAAATCACGTGAAAATCAGAGGGGATGATCATTGAAAAATCTAGTTTCACGTGAACTAGTTTTTGCGCCATGAAGCCCCTATTTTTAGGGATATGGAGGATTGAGTTTTCATCATAGTTCTACCCTGTCACATGAATAACATCTGTGAAAAAGGAAGCGAGCTACCTCTTCAATTATCGAGGTTCCAATGGGTGAAATTGCACAAAAATCAAAGGGGATGATCGTTGAAAAATCTAGTTCTGTGTGAACTAGTTTTTGCGCCATGAAGCCCCTATTTTTAATGGATATGGAGGGATATAGTTTTGTTTATTACTCTTCCCATGCCATGAAAATATCATTTCACCACTTGTTCAGTGAAGGAGTTACTCAAACACAGAGCGTGGAACCCCAAAATAAAACCCAGAAATTTCAAGACCAGTTTTGTCACATCCTGACATCCGCGATGCACTTACTAAACATAGCATGTCTTCCTACATAGGGGTATGCTACTTCAGGTAATATACCATTTGAAGAGCACATGAAGAAGGTGGTAAACAAAAAGGGAATATCATAGGTAAATTCATCAAAAAGGTCATCTTGGCTCGCAATTCATAGTTACTAAAAATAGAAAGTCACACTGAAAGTGTAGTTTTGGCACAATGGGATGTACAAGGATAATCATTCTGGGGGACATCATTTTTTAGGATCATCCTATTCATTTTTCACAAGGAATTCAAGATCCATATTAGTTCATTTAACTTGGCAAGCGTTCGTGAGCTAATTTGAAGGAGTTTCACACTGTGTAAGGAGTTCGAAGATTCAGAGTTTCACTGCATTCAAAGTTTTCCATCAACAAGGATCAACGGACTTCATCGGGAAACATCTTCTCCTCTTCTCTCTCTTCCCTCTCCCCCAACTTTTACTCCCTTCAAATGTTCTAATTCTTCGTTGGGGTTTGCACTTTTTGATATGCCTTTAAGTCACTTAAAAGTGACTTTAGAAACACAATGCAAATTAAGTCACCTTGATTTTATAAAAGGGAATTAAATATTTTTTAGGAATATGAATAGTCTAAAGTTAGTAATAACGCATATGGAGAGTCATGAAGAAGACAAAGAGTTGAGTCTATTCTATAAATTGTAAATCCATTCCCATCTCAAGGGTTTTCTTATTAATTTTGTAAGCTTAAGAGTGTATTCTACCTTGAGAGAACAAAGGAGATAACCAAATTATTCCTTTCCCCATTATCAATTTCCTCCATTTCTCCACTATGTATGAATTTTTTTTGAGAAATTAATACAAGAAGAAGGATTTTCTAGATTTCTTTGAATAAGAGATTTCTTGATACTTTGTGTTCATCAAATTTCATTTGGTCTTAATGACACTTACAAAGTTGTTTCTTCTCATAAATGCATGTGATGATACTTCTAACTAGTGTGTGCAGGAATTTGATTTCCTACCTACAACATTAGCTCTCCTACGTCTTTTCTCACTCCCCTTTTCCGCTCTTCAGAAAAATTCTTCCCTAGCAAGAGATTGTTAGTTTTACCGCGAGGTCAGTGGAGTGCCCCTGTTGGATCATCGGTCAAAAGGACACCATATAAATCCACATTTTATCACACGTGCATACACGATAGTTGCACCAGTTAAGTACAGGGACTTAGATTCCTAGAGCGTTGGAAAGAAATCCACAAGTTTGTCCACCCAAAAAATTTTCTTGCCAACACCTCCCAAACTCGAACTACCTGAAATTGCCGACGATTCCCCAAATCTCTGGTGATTCACTCCTATTAACTCTATAAATACGAGTTCCATGCCTTCATCTCGGTACGATGGAGAATCATTTTTGAGGCTTGGCCTTAGACAAGAGGTCTTCAAAGTATTCTTCAATTAATTTGTCTCTTGCTCATCTCAATCCATCATCTACATCTTTCTTCTAACACATCAACAGACTCCCCTCGTACGTTGATAGTCACCCAGATTTAGCCTTCGACAGGACATTGTTCAAAGCATCCTCAAGGAAATATTATTGTATCCATGATCTTTTGAATCCCTGCTTCATCTTTGGAGATTATCATCATTGAAGAGTTTATCTCTACAAAGCTCTTGCTAGCACCTTCAAGCTTCACATCTCCACCCTTACACATCTACAAAAAGTGCCAAAGATTTCTTGAATCACCAGAAATTTAGCCAAATCACTAGTGATTCATCCAAAACTCCAATGATTCTCTACATCACTGGAAATATCTTGAAGTCATATTTATGACGCATTTTTTGGTTTGTAAAATGGAGCTACAGTTCTCAAGTTATCGTAAGAACATCAGAGGTTGATTTTTTTGTTAGATCCAGAGCCTCACCATCAACAAAATCATCATCCACAACCTTCTCATATCTAGTAATATCATATTTTTAGCATTATTAGTCAGTTGGAATCAGGTAAGTTCCTTTCATTCACATCATTGTCTTAATAATTCATCATTTAATAACATAAACAATTTCTTTTTATTCATATGTTTACCATTTATTTATCATTGAAAAATTAATTTCTTGAACGTGGATTGACATCCTTTCGAGGAAGTCTGGAGACTGGCCTTTTCTAAGCAATCCGCCATATATTTGTCTAATTCTTTTATGTGTAGTGTCTTTAATTTGCATGTTTAATTGCAGGGAAAAGAAGTCTAGTACATTCTTCACGGAGCGCAAAACAACCATCACATCTCGCGGGTATTCTGAAAAAACCCTTCCATACTAAGGTTGAGATAAGTTTTACCTCCTTGACACATCAAACAAACCCCCAAGGTAAAATCGTGATCAATAGGACAGTTCAACTTATGACCATTGTGCTCTATTATAGAATGCGTGTTTAATAGATTCTTTTTACTGGGTGATAACTATATAGAGGTATAAGAGTGATAAATATCTTAAAGGGAAATTTGAAATTCTCATCAATATTTTCTTTTATTGGATTCTTACATGATGGATGCTTTGAGTACCTAATAGTTCTATACACATTGCAATTATAACTAATAAATACATTATATTGATTGTAATTTTGTTATTGTGGTAATAATTAAAGGTAACATTTTTGAGATTAAGTGTTAAATTATTTTGTTATTAAGTGGATTATAAGCATGATTGGAAATTGAATGTAGGTTGGGATATTCAAGTATGTAAAAATTCATAAGGTAAACTAGAGGTTAAAGAACAAAATAGTGCTTTCTCTTATGAATCAAGTATTTCAAAATCCAAGGATTGGACAAAATGGAATGGTTTATAATGAAAGTTATTTTTGGTTAGGCATTGGTTGATTTCTTAGATGGATCATGAAGTGTTTATCTTTGTAAAATTCTTGAAGGCTTTATGACCTTGTTAGATAAAGAGGACACAAATAGATTTACCTCGAGATGGACATCACTCTAAGGTATTAACCATATTTTTCTAATCCAATCTTGATGAATATTTTATTCTATGACTATTCAATGATCTGATGTGGAATCAATAATTTTAAGTAGAAAATAATGAAAAAATTGAGGTTGATATTTTCAAGATGTTACATGTGGTATCAAAACAACGTTCAACACTAGGGAAATTTGGGATAAAACATAAAGACTCTTACCTATACTTTATTCATTTTTGTTTTAAAAAATGGTAAAAACAAGAAGTGGCAAATATGTACCAATGGGTGAAAACTATGGGTGAATTAATTAAAGAAATCCAAACCAACAAAGAGAATCCATGCAAGAAAATGTCAACCCCAATGTTGTACCAACTATGGAAAGGGTCCTTAAAAATATTGAATATGTCCAAGCAAGGATAGATGCCTAAGAAAATCTCCTTATAGGAATGGTCCACCCCCAACAAAATGAAGTAGAAAAATTTATGGAATTGAATAATAATCACTAGGCTGAATACCAGTCCAAATGAAGATGAACACAACCTAAGGCTTAGGGGGTGGGATCACTTTGTAAGAAATCTAAAAAAGATACCTCCATCCAAGTATATGGGAAAAGAGGTAAGTGATGCGGTCGAGGCTTGTTTGGTTGATATTAAGAAATATTTTGGACTCGAGGAAATGAATTCTAATGTGTGTTCTCAAATTAGAATTATCCAATTAGAAGTTGATGATGTATTATAGTGGGATCATATTAGATCTCTCAAAAGCCATGATTTAAGTATTCTCACATGAGATAATTTTGAGAAACAATTATACAAGAAATTATTTCTTGTAGCACATTGGGAAGTGAAAATCATGAAGAAGACGAAGAGTTGAGTCTATTCTATAAATTGTAAATCCATTCCCATCTCAAGGGGTTTCTCATTAATTTTGTAAGCTTAAGAGTGTATTCTACCTTGAGAGAACAAAGGAGATAGCCAAATTATTCCTTTCCCCCATTATCAATTTCCTCCATTTCTCCACTATGTATGAATTTTGTTTGAGAAATTAATACAAGAAGAAGGATTTTCTAGATTTCTTTGAATAAGATATTTCTTGATACTTTGTGTTCATCAAATTTCATTTGGTCTTAATGACACTTACAAAGTTGTTTCTTCTCATCAATGCATGTGATGATACTTCTAACTAGTGTGTGCAGGAATCTGATTTCCTCCATGTAACATTAGTTCCCCTATCTCATTTCTCACTCCCCTTTCCCACTTTACAGACAAAGTCCTCCCTAGTAAGAAATTACTAGCGTTGTCGCAAGGTCAGTGGAGTGCCATGATAGAAATCTATTTTTACTCGTGCATGTGTATACAGAAGCTGCACCAGTTAAGTAGAGGGACTTAGATTTGTTAGCCCTTGGGAAATGTGCTTGGAATGTGGAATTTATTCTAAAAAATCATCATAATGAAGGTGAACAAGAAGGTAATTACGTATTGATGCGTTGGGTAAGAGATATAGATAATCATGTATTTTTATCAACTAAGGAAGCATAATAGATTAACGACATGTATATGGATGCATAGTAAGTGCCCATGTTTAGATAAAGTTTTTTGGAACTATTTTGGTAGGTTCATCATCAAGAAAAAGAAGTGGCACACTACAAGTTGGAATTAGTACTCTTGGTAGCGTTATAGGATAAATTATTGGTGTGTAGTTTAGCATGACCACAGGGACATATGGTAGTTCTTCAACAGGCCTCTAGTTCAAGGTGGGAAGCTTAGGAGGTTTAGGAAAACCATTGTGCTTAGGTAATCCTGTTGAAGGATCAAGTTCAGGATCTGGCCCCATTCTAGGAAAATGACCACAACAATAGACAACTCATATCTATTTTGAGATGTCACTTCACTTTTAAGAATATAGGAGTGTGGAATATATTATTGAACATGTGCATAAGTGTGAGTTATTATGGAAAGCTAAGGGAATAACAACTTTTGATAAGAAGGAAAGTCAATTTTCCACCACACTTCAAGGGCGCATACACAGCTGGTATAGGAAATATGAGCCACATCAGACTATGGAGGATTATGATGCATTGTACATTTCCTATTTGGATGAGTTTCATATACCAGAGTTTGAGTAATATAGTATTAGCACACTAAAGGATATCAAGCAAGGACTATCAAAAAGTGTGAGGGAGTATAATGCACATTTTAAGACTTTGTTGTCGAAGCTATCTTGTGATATCTGTCAAATCCAACATGTGCAGTGGTTTGTAGGTATATTTTTTACACCATTCAAGAAATCACTTTCACACAAGACCTTTAGTAATCCATGTGAGGCATTTGAAGAACCTTTGTGTGCTTAAAAAATTAGATGTGTTGATACATGAGTGATCCCTTTTCTTGAGGCACAGATAGCAGTAATCGATACATAGTTGAGAATTTTTCTACTAATTCGGTGCATGAGACTTGTAGTGGTTTATGGTGTACTGATGCGATGTTGAAGGAAATACAAAGGATAGCTGCCCACGTAGGAGTGTGCCTGTGTTGTTGACATCTTGTGATAACTTTCATAAGAATCCTAATGTCTGTAATTTTCCACTTTTACAGCACAACACAAATGAGTGTCTCCATGTATTGCAAGATTTTGGATGCACATACCCATGATATATCTAATTGTCACTTGATCAATCATATTCATGATGCATATGATACTGGAATGTGGCAGACCGCTGTGGCTAGTAGATCTTAGGAACAAGAAGGGAAAGACAACAAAAGGCACAATAATGAAAATGGGAGCTTTAGAGGTGTATTCAGGAGAAGAGGCTGAGGTGGTAGAGGAAGGTTCATGCGTGGGACATGCTATACGTGTTTATCACTAGACTACTATCAGTGGGAGTTTCCTAAGAACTAGGTATGCGCATATTACAGAAAGGCTCACAAGGTTGAAGATTGTCCATATATGTATGTACATATGTGTAAGAACAAAAAGAATTACAAAGTCATAGCTATGATTAAGGTGGAGTGGGTGAAGCATGAGAAATGGGAACCTAAGAAGATGGTTGAACCTGAACTCCAACATGTATTAGTAACTATGTGCTCGGAGGTAGTGCACACTCTTGAGAAAGGAAGGGCCAAAGATTTCGTTACACGTGAAGAGGTGGTGTATGTAAAGTACCCAAATGCATCTTAGAAGAAGAGGTGTATCAAGAAATTATGGGCATTGTCAGAGAATTACAAAGGGAGATCTAGCACCTGAAAGAGAAAGCACATGAAAGGGAGCATATGAATACTATTTGGCTACCACCTAAGTATATTGATGAACTTAAGGAAATGTGTATAATATTGAGGCACAAAAACATTATTCCTTTGCTAGGAGAATGGTTACAAGAGAAATTACCACGCGCAGGATTTTAAAGAGAGCACCAAATCCTTCATGTAAATTTACCACTACATGACCATGAATATGACAAGGAGATTACATTGGATGTAATAATCAATGGTTAGCTGGTGAGTAACATTTTCATTGACACAAGTTGGAGATTACATTGGATGCAGTAATTAATGGTTGGCTAGTGAGTAACATGAATTTCCCCCTCATTAAAAAAAAGTGTGGGATATTGAAATTTCAAATATTCTCAAATGCTGGTGAGTTCGCAATTCGAGATTTGAATTTTTCCCTTGTTAATAAAAGGTGTGGGATAGGGGTAAATGACTTTCAAAAATTTTATTTTGAAACGAGCGAGACGTCAAAAAAAAAGGTAAATTCAAAACAACATGATTTTTTGTTATCTACACCATATATTAATATAAGCATAATAAAAAATATATTATAATAAAACAGAAGTAATAAATTCTAAACATATTTTTAAAGTTTAATAGAATAATATACACACATTTATTTTTAGTTCTTATTAAAATTGATAACGATATTGTTAGATATAGTGCACACTGATTTAATATAATTGTCTATTTAAGATGTGTCATGTGTCAGGTATGAACTAGATATTTAGGTAATATTATAATTGACACATTTATTAAGATTTTTTTTTAAAGAAACGCCTATAAAATATTTTAATCCTATATAAATACATAATGTTAATATGTAAATAGTACCCACTAAAATGATGACACATGGTATGAAATTTTTAATATCTCTTTTGTTTGTCAATATTTTTGTGTTATTTACATTTTACATTAGTAACCCTAAAACATAACTTTCTACTTCAAACATATTTCATATCGCCTATGATTTGTTATTACAATGCCAGGTATATAATAAATTGTTAGGTCTTTTTTTTATTAGAGGTAAAAAAGGGTTGAGGGGACCCTACCCCATACAAAATGTTACCAGTTCCTTACAAAAAGGCCAAGGGATATACCATTGAAGCCCTACCACAAACCCAAAGAAACACAAGACCAACAAGGAGATACAAACATAAAGGAAAGTATCCAAACAGCAAATAAATAGAATATAACTAAACAGTAGCCAGTACCAAGAAACTAACAGCAAAATAGCTTAGAACTAACAGCAGCAAACCAATATCCCATATTTTTTGTCACTCTTTTATCAGGTCCCCCACTGATTTCATGCATCCGTTCCATTCTTTGACAAGGGAATCAATGGTAGCTTTCCAAAACTTATAGTTTGGCTCAGGGATCTCCACTTTGGGGCCTTTTCCTTCTTTTTCCCTTTCCTTAGCAAGTTCCATGGAATGAATCATCTCAGCTAAAAGCTTGAGATGGTGGATGGTGATCTTAACATTAAAGAGATGGACATCATAAATCTAGAACACAACTTCTTTCATCTTCAGCATATCCTTGGCCATCTCTAGGATTCTCTCATTGGCATTCTTGAGCTATTCACTAAGGACCAAAGAAGATAAATTTTCCAGCTTTATCAGTCAGATCCTTTAGGTCCATGGAGACCATACTAATATTGTGTCTATTAATATTGATATCAATCCTACAATGCTCAAATTCCCGCAATGAAGGAATGAGACTTGACAACAGAGTCCTGTGCAGTAAACAATTTAGATTGGGTAGTTTTAAGAGCATGCAAGCTCTCAATGGAATCCTCTGAATTCTTAGAACGCTTATCATCTAACGGTATTCATAGAGATTTCTCACTCTCCCCCTCATCATTGTTATCCCCATCAGCATCAACCTTGTCCATACTGGAAACCAACAAGTCTGGGTTCCCATCTTGGTTTTCACCCTGAATCTAAAATCTCCACTTCCTCAACCTGGTTTAGGATCCTCCTCAACCCTACTACATTTGTTTGACGACACCATGACTCATATTGGATCTGGTTCATTTAGCCACAGGTTTTCCAAACAGGTCCTCACTAAGATTGTCCTCCTTGGGCACCAAGCCTTTAGTGATGGAAGCCCCAAATTTGTCATTTTTCCCCAAAAGGGTAGTACCCAGCTTAAGCATGGATTTGATGAGGCCCTAGTGTAAAGGAAGGGGGAAGGTCCCTTTCTTGACCATTCCAATAGATTTTGCAAGGGAGGTATACAGGAAGAAAGGGAAATTGTAGGGCTTAGCATTACGGACGTGGTTCAACATGGGGAAATGGTAGGCATAAATCACTTTATACCGACCTTCTAAGGTAATGTATGACATAAACAACTGAGTAATTTCATCAAAAGGATGGGGCAAATTTCCTGAGCATACCCATTTTGAAGAGAGATAGGTGTTCCCTTAACTTTCATGAAGCATTCAATCTCCAGACTGTAGTCCGACTTAGGTTTGTAGATGCATCTGCCTTCTAAAGATAAACCTGAGACTTTAGAAATAAGCTTAGGGGAAATGGTAAAGGAGAAATTGTCGACCCAAACATGGCCTTCATTCCATGTTTTCACCACTGCTTCACTCATCTTTTCATTGTAGCCATCAAAGATATTGAAAAAGGGTAACATACCCACCTTTTCGAGCAAAGTTTCCACCTCTATGGACATCTCCTTCCTCTTGCTGGGTTTAGTTCTAACTAATTCACCCCCCATGCTTCTGAACTTGTTCTTCTTTATTTTCTATAAATCGTTACCTTCCCCAATGCAATCTTCATGCTTCCAGAAAACAAAGATATCCAATCTACCCCTTCGAGGATTATAAAAGAGATTTAGCATGAGTTCAGTAATCATGAAAGAGAGGTGTCATGAGTCTAAAAAATTATAGCCTCCTCAATTGTAGGAGTATTATAAGTTAAACCTACCCTTTTCATGATTTCAATAAATTTGGCTTACATAAAATTAGGATCCTCTACCACCTTAAGACCCCTAGCATTCACCCCCAAATTGGCCATAAAATCCATGCTAGAGAGTTTCCTTCATGGTACACATGATGAAAGGATATGGCCTCCAAAGATGATGATAAAAGTTTAGTTTTATTTATGAAGTCCTTGATAGAAAGAGAAGGTTGAGATTTACCATATAAAGAGTCCCCTTCCACTTCAAGGTGTGTTAATCCTTTCTTCTTGGCTAACATCACCCTATAACATCACAGCTGCCTCAGCAACATTGTTATATTGGAGGCCCATGTCAAAGAAGCAGGAAAGAAGAAATATTCCAAGGGAGTCCTGAAGAACACCTCCACCCCCAACTTTCCCAGGATTACCTTTCACTACACCATCAAAGTTGAGTTTAAAGAAACCTTCCCTAGGTGAATTCCATTTAATCCCTGAATGAGGATTACATCTTTTGGGTTTAGGGTCACCTATAAGGTTCCAATTCTTAAAGAAATGAAGTTCATTGTCAAGGATTTCCATTTCATTTTTCCTTAGTATAGAAAAATTGTTTCTAACAACCTGTAGGAGTTTGTTTATAGTCACCCTAATGGGAAGTTTCTTATTCTTGAAAATCCTTCTATTTCTTTCTTTCCATAATTCCCACCATAGGTGACCCAAACTTGTAACCCAGGGATTTTTAAGTCCTCGAATGAAGAAAGGATAGTTCCATTGAATCAAAGCATCCTTGATCTCATTAGGAATTACAACTGAGAAGCAACCCAGAATAGAAGAAAGCATTAGATGGGAAAAAGGGCATTCTAGAAGAAGATGATTTATAGTTTCCATATTCGCTTCATGCAGAACACATCTATTGGCCATCTGGAAACCTCTTTTAGCCAGATTATCAATAGTGAGAATTTTATTCATTACTGAAAGCAAACTAAAAACATTAACCTTTGGGGTTATGTTCTTGTTCCAAATCTTACCAGCATTTAAATCTTCTTCTCTAGTTTCTCCCTCAAAAAACAAGGAATAGGTAGATTTGACAGATAATTTACCACTTTGTTCTTTGTCCCAGACTATTCTATCTTGGTCCTTGTTGTTAGAAGAAACATAATTTTTTAGGAAATCATTGAGCCTACTCAAATGATCATTGGGTTCCTGTCTATCCAGTTCCATGAGTTTCCATGTCTGAAAGTTGTCATCATCTGCCATATAGTTAATGATTTTTTCCCCATATTTATCTTTGATCTGACTAGACATTTGTGGGAATTGATCTTTAAGGATAAAATTCCCTGCCCATTTATCTTTCCAGAAGATTGTCTCATTTCCTTTTCCTATTTTCAACCTGCTACCCCTAGCCGCAATTTCTTTTGCCTAGTTAATAGCTTTCCATATGAATGAACCGTTGAAGGATGTCGGTTTGAAAATCCATCTCTTTTCATTAACATCCATCCAATATTTTTTCTTTAGAATTCTGGTCTATACTTTATTTTCTTTAGTTAACATCCATCCAATTTTTGTAAGAAAGGCTTTATTCATTTTATTCTAGTCTCTGAGACAAGGTCCCCCAAGCTTTTTAGGTTTACAAACTCTGTCCCAGGCCACCAGAGGAATTATTTTTTTTATTTTAGTGTCACTCCATAAGAAGCATTTTTGGATTTTTTCCAATTTATCCCCAACACCTCCAGGAAGTTGGTAGAGGAACATGACATACATTGGTAGACTCTAAAGAGAACTAATGAGAAGGGTAATCTTTCTAGCCTGGGATAACACATTAGCTTTCCAACCAACAAGTTTGCTTTCAAACCTTTTAATTAAGAAGTTCCAATCCAAACAAGATGGTCTCTTATCCCCAAGAGGTATACCTAAATAAAAGGTAGGGAAAGATTTAAAGTCACATCCCAATATTTTTGCTATCTTCTTACAGCGACTATCCATGGTGTTAAGGAAGAAAAGAGATTTTTCTGAAGTTTACCATTTGTTTTGAAACTTCCATATAGTCATCAAGGAGATATTTTATTTTCTTAGCTTCAGAGACGGGAGCTTCCCCCACCAGAAAGGTGTCATCAACAAAATTCTAGTGTGAAACGTTTTTCATCTCCCTAGCCGGGGAGATCCCTTTAAGAGAAACATTCTCAGTTTCAACACTTAATCTTCTACTTAAATCTTCCACCAAGATAATTAAGAGGAAAGGGAAAATGGGATCCCCTTGCCTTAGGCCATGAGATCTAGGGAAAAACCCAAAGGGGGGCCCATTAATGAGAGTATAAAACCAGACATTAGAGATACAAGCCTTGACCATATTCCTAAAGGAGACATCAAAACAAAACCTGTCAAGGATTTTATCAAGAAAGCACCATGAGACCTTGTCATAAGCTTTGGCCATATCCAGTTTTAAAAATAGAGCAGCCTTCTTACTAAGCTTAGCCGAGTGGATTGTCTCTTTGATTGTAATGATTCCATCCTGGATTTCACGACCAATGACAAAACCCCCTTGTTGATCAGAAATAATAGAGGGGAGTAAAAGTTGTAGGTGGAGAGCTAAGATTTTGGTGTAGATTTTATAGGAAGTATTGCAGAGGCTTTTAGGTCTGAAATCTTTAAATTCAATAGCATTACCACATTTCGGGATCAGAGAAAGAAAGGTGCAGTTCATGTCTTTCAGCATAACTTTCTGCCTAAAAAATTCCTTCACCGCCTCAAAGACATATTTTTTATTTATGTCCCAAAAGTGCTGAAATAAAAAGGCTTGGAAGCTATCTGGTACAAAATCCTTATCAGGATTGATATGTTTGATGGTTAATTCCACTTCCTCCATTGATGGGATCACTGAAAGCATCAAATTATCTTCCTCAAAAACCAACAGGGGAATGTACTTTAAAAATTCTTGCTCCTTACTCAAATTTGGCTCGCTTTTATTAGTCAACAGGTTACAAAAGAAGGAGATAGCCTCTTTAGATATTTCTTCTTTTTCTTCCACCATAACACCCTCTTCATTTCTAATTTTATTAATTTTGTTGAGCCCTCTACGTTTTAAGGTGGAAAAGTGAAAGAATCTTGTATTTTTATCCCCTTCCTTTAACCAAGTAATTCAATATTTTTGCCTCCAAAAGATTTCATCTTTGCCCAGTATGTTATGGTATTCCACCAAAAGGGACTATTCATTTTCATGATCCTCACCATCCATCTCAGAATCCTAGCTCTCTGTCTGTCTTTGAACGTTCTGTAATTCAACTTGGATTTCTGCTTTCTTCTGAAAGATATTTCCAAAGCTTTTCTTATTCTAGTCTTTGAGATGACCTTTAACATTCTGGAGTTTTTTAGAGATTCTATACATAGTTGCTCCTTTAACCTTCAGTTTCCACTAGTCATTAATGAGATCATACATGTCCTCATTCTAGAGCCACGTCTTCTCAAAATGGAAAGGTGTTCTTCTTCTAGATGGATTCTTGATTTGTAAGAAAATAGGATTATGATTTGATCCTATCTGGGGGAGAGAGAAAAGAGAGATATCGTGGATTAACCACTCCTCCAAGACAAGAACTCTCTTCAATCTTACTTGGATATGTTGGGATCAAATTCTTCCATTAGACCAAGTAAAACTGCTACCTTTAAGATTAATGTCATGGAGCTGTGAAGAAGCAATAAAGTCATTGAAATCCTCCATTCCTACTGTAAACTCCTTAGATCCACCTTTTTTTCCCTTAGGGTTTGAGGGGTATTGAAATCCCCCAAGACAATCCATCTAGATCCTTTGATGGAATGATTAAACGATAGTAGGTGATGCCAAATATTTTTCCTTTCTTTATGAAGGGTAGGAGCATAAATGTTAGATAGGACCCAAATATTTTTTTTTTCCAAATCTCTCATCATCACCGCCATATGATTATCTCTTTTGACCAGGAGAGTTCCTTCATAGCGAGCTAGATTCCACACCATGGCTAAGCCTCCAAAGGCACCTTTCGAACTAACAGCAAAATCTTTAGAATTATTCCAAAAAGACTTGCAAGAACTTAAAAAGAGGTCTTCTTTCATTTTAGTCTCTTGAACAACTAACACGTCTATTTTTTTTCTTTCAATCATATCTTTTAGGATCCTCCATTTCATTGGGTTATTAAGCCCTCTACCATTCCATGAGATGCAATTCATTTCCATAAATTGGGTTTATTTTTCTTAAATACCATTTGGTCTAAGCACAATTGTTTCCCTGAATCGATTTCCTTTTGGGTATTTTTTTCCTTGATTCAAATTTGCTAGGTCTACCATGTTTGCTACTGGCCGCTTCCCTATTTATAAGGTTCTCAAAATCTTGAGTTAGGTCTTAGTGGCTACTAAGTTATTCTTTTAATTAGGTGTTAATGAACTATTATGCATATTTTATGTTGTCCATTTATTTTTCGAGGAGAAGCCTAGCGGCCACTAGCCTTTATATTTTTTAGAATTCCTTTCCATAAATGTATGAAACATTACATGTTGTCTGAATCAATTATAATAGCTGGATAGTCAAGGAAAATCCTAGCAACCGTTAAGATTTGTAATTGTTGTTTCTTATTCTATTTTTATTTTCAAAATAAGTAACTATTGAGCCTAGCGGCTGAAATTCCATTCCTTTTAATAAGTAATGGATCTTAGCGATCGTTAATAATTTTATTTGATATGAATTAATTTGAAATATGCGTTATAAAAAAAATATCTTATTAGAACTACATAAGGCTTGATCCCTCTTGAGGGTATGTAGTGCAGCACTTGGCTCCGTCAGGGATAATCCAACCAATATGATACAATTATAATCTATGAAAAATACTAGCGATCCAAAGTTGTATAGGTAGTGTTTACAATGACAAGAGGTAATGGTAGGATCCTAGCGGCCGCTAAGCTAGACCATGATTTCTTATTTTATCACTATTTTTAAAATAAGAAACTTTTGATCCTAACAGTCGAAATGTCATTCCTTCCAATAAGTAATGGTGCTTATCAGTCACTAATAATTTTCTTTGATATGAACCGATGTGAATTATATATTAAAAACAAAATGTCTTATGATAACTACATAAGTATTGATCCCTCTCGAGGGTTTGTAGTGTCGCACTTGGATCCATTAGGGATAGTGTAGCCAATATGATATAATTATAATCAATTAAAAACACTAGCGATTCAAATTTATACATATAATGTTTACAATGACAAGAGGTAATGGTAGGATCCTAACGGCTGCTAAGATAGACCATGATTTGTTATTCAATCGTTATTTTCAAAATAATAAACTATTGAGTGTGTTCTCCGCAATGTCATTCCTTTCAAAAAAGTAATGGAGCTTAGCACTCGTTATGCATTTTATTTGATAAAAACTAATATGAATTATGTTTTATACACAATATATCTTATGTGAACTACATAAAGATTGATCCCACTCAAGGGTATGTAGTGCAACACTTGGCTTCGTCAGGAATAATCATCCAATACTATACAATTATAATCAATAAAAAAAACACTAATGATCTAAAGTTGTACAGAAAGTTTTTACAATTACTAGACCCAATGAGAGGAGCCTAGAGTCAGTTAAGTTAGACCATGATTTTTTATTCTATCATTTTTTCAAGATAATTAATTGTTGAGCGTAGCCACTACAAATTCATTCATTTCAAAAAGTAATGGATCTCAGTGGTCATCAATCATTATCTTTGAAACAAATTGATGTGAATTACGTGTTATGCACAATATATCTTATGATAACTACATAAGGTTTGATCCCTTTTAGGGTATGTAGTGCAAAACTTAGCTCCACCAAGGATATTCTATCCAATATGATACAATTATAATCAATGAAAAATAGTAGCAATCCAAAGTTGTACAAAAAAAATTATAATGACTGGAACTAATTAGAGGGGCCTAACGGCCACTAAGCTAGACCATGATTTGTTATCATATCGCTATTTTCAAAATAATAAACTATTAATTGTTACCACTACAAATCCATTACTTTCAATAATTAATGGAGCTTATTGATCGCTAAGCATTTTCTTTGATACAAACTGATGTGAATTTTGTGTTATGCACAATATATTCCAATGCCTGATTTTAAATTATAATCCTTAGGTCTTAGCGACCACTAAGTTATTTATTACAATATGTGTTAATGAACAACTATGCATGTTTTATGTTGTCCATTTATTTGTCATTCAGAAGCTTGGTGATCACTACCCTTTATATTTTCTTGGATTCCTTTCATGTAACGTAAGGAACATTATAGGTTGTCTTACTCAATTATAATCCTTTCATTACATTAAAATGCACATTCTTGCTCTCAATGTTTTATTACTAGATTGAAAAAATTGATATATATTCCATTAGGATATATTTGTTAATCTTACCAAATCATCAACGTGAGAAAATTAAGAGCATTGTGGTTGCGACACTGCGTTTTACTCATAAGTAATATTCATCAACACATAATGTAATATTATAACCATTTCAAGAAGTAATATTCGTCTGAGAGACTTATGGTTGATATCATTTCATCTCGAAGTCTGAGTTTCCACTAAGCTTAGTGATTTTTACCCTACTTTGATATCACGTAACAAATAGTAAAGGTTTGTAGCCTAAGAATATTGATCCTCTAAATACGTTAACATAAGTTTGAACAATTTGGAATAAATTTCTTCAACTAGTATTGTAAATCTAACTTATAATCAGAGTAAGAGACAATAGACCCTTGGTGTAGTGGCACTCAATAAACATTGTTAATCATCAAATCTTTTCCCAAATAGGAAGAACCCACCATGACCTTCTAGACTATAATTTTTCCATGGAAACGGATAGGATGGCAAGAGCCATACTTACGTTTAGTAAATGTGCAATCCTTCCCATTTTTATTTGATAGCTTGTTGAGGAATTTCCTAGTGACCGATAAGATTTAAATATCTTACTTAGACTTGTTAAATACATATAATCCTCTCAACTACAGGTATATCTAATATTCACATATTTCACAACGTCTTATATAATAGATAATGTTTAGCAACATCTAACTCTGTTATTGTGATTTTTTTCTCAAACACTCTCTTCAAAATATGAAACATTAGATCTTAATGGCCTCTACACTATTCCATTCAATAGGTGTAAATGAACAACAAGGAATGTTTTAAGTTGTCCATTTATATGTCGACTAGAATCCTATCTTCCACTAAGATCTATATTTTCTAACGTTCCTGTCATGCCATCTATGGAATGTTATAGGTTGTCAGACTCAAGGATAATCCTTTCAAAAGGTGCAAATGAATGTTGATCCTTTCAATGTGTGATAATTGGCTAGAACACTTTTGGATAATTTATGTTATTATTGATTTGATCCACAAAATATGAATTACTATAACCAGTTGAATGTTAGATATCATGTCCAGTCGAATCCTAGCAGTCACTAACCATTAAGTTAATTACTCTCCAATGATACAAAGTAAGGAACTCTAGAGGTTGGTGACCACTAGGCTAATACTTATATTCCTTATCAAACAATGTGAAAAAAACAATTTATACTTCATATATGAACTAATTATTAATGTATTCTACTCCAATTACAGGTAAAATGTATTCCATTGTTCACACTCCATTCTCGATAACTCCATTCATCGAAGGTGTTGAGTGTTGGAAGAAAAGAGATGAGGAATGGTTTGTTGAAATCCATTCCCTTGAAAACTACCACATCAACCTGTGGTTGTTTTTTGTTATAGATGACAAAAAGAGGAAGTTCTGGTATGGTTATATCCTCAGAATTTATTGATTTGGGGACACTGCATGTTCAGGTTGAACACATTGACTTTGAAAATAATAAGTTTCTTATTTTGGATATGGAGTTGGAAGTTTATTTATTCAGGAAATGGGAAATGTAAGCCTCAATAGAAAACCAAACATATTCATTGTTCACAATATGGTTGGAATTTGGGGATGTTTATAGATTCTGACAATATTGGTTGTTCAAATGCAGAAGAAATTCATAATGGCATGTTTACAGTATTCAAAAAATTGTATAGAAATGAAAAACCCTCTTCTATTTGTCATTTTTTGAATAGAAAAGGTTTTCTTTCACCTCCAAAACATGCCAAGTTGTTTACTATGTTGAGGTGAACATATTTGTCTAAATTGGAGATTGACCCATCTAAATCAAAGTTACATGGGTTGAAAAAGAATACTAAATCAGCTACATTGTTGAAGAAAGAACCATTATATTCAAGAAAATAGAACCTTCAACTATTCAGTATTTTAATTTTTTTTTGTTCAATGGTAAAGCATTTTCAATTGATGTTTCAAGGTGCCATGTAGCACCTCTAGAATATCAATATCATCCTATCGATGATGAGAATTGACCTTCTTATCCACTCCATGTTGATAAATGTTATTCCTACACAAAGGGATGCAATTCTTCTTCCCTTCTTGCAGTCTATGAATAATTTTGTGGAACTCCAAGATTTGAAATACCTGGAAAGGGATGATGTGAAATTTTATATACTTGATGGCCAGCATACAATATGTGCACAAAAAAATATTTGGGCTCAGAGACTTACAAGTCTTTACATTTGAGGCTACGGTTTTGAAAGGATTGCATTTTATCTACAAAATAATCTACCGAAGCCATTGCTAATATTTACAAACAACATAATGAAGTAAACAAAACTTGGATAGAAACCAAGTTTATTGATTTGTTGTACAAAGCTAGATCAGTTTGGCAATCACTAGGATGTCCTCAACGGCCCAGATTGACAAAAACAAAGACAAATGAGTGGAAGGTAATGTATTTTAATTTTATTGCATTGGTTATTAACATTTACTTTTCTCATATACAAAGATTAAAAAAATGTTTGTCCTCTGAATGTAGAGCTTTGAGAATCAATTACTTTCAATTTTATTTGTGCAAAAACTAGAGAGTATATATGAAAAATGGAATTTTCTATTGTTTCCTGATGATATATGGAATAAATGGACAACAACCTTTCAGTTTTTTAGATCAGGTGGCCTTTCTTGTTCACCTATTAAGGATAATTAGGTTAACTTTCAGCCAAATTCATTGGCAAGATTCACAACCAATTCATTCAGGGATGCTAGAGGAATGACCAATGAAGAACTATCAGTACTAGCTGATAAAGTGCAATCAGGGGATGTATGGTTAACTGGATCTGTTGAGGTAGGCATCATAGCAGAGACATTTGATTCTTACTGTCGGAGAATAAAAGGAGACAGAAAAATGAGAGCAAAAGTTCTAAATTATTTGAAAAATAAACATCCATATAATAATGTACTGACAGCCTACAGTGAATCCAATGTAATTGAAAATTTTAAATTGTATGAATCACACTACTTCCAAGTTTTCTGTATTGTTGGGTGAAGAGAGAAAAGGAAAAATAAAATTTTATTCTCGTATAGGAGGAAAAAGGCAAAACAAAAATGACCCTGAGGTGGAAGAAGTTCTTCCTGTCAAGGCTCAGACAATATTAGACAACTATGTGATGTCAATGGAAGGAAATATACCATAAAGGATGGAAGACACATAATATTTTACTTGTCAATGTGCATATCCATTCCATCTTCTATCAACTATTCCTTCGACTAATCCTTTCAATGTTGAATGTGTGATCACTGATTTTTGTAATTTTTCTAGCAATATTTCTTCTGATGTAATAATGGAGTTGCTAACAGTTATCAAAATAGTGTGCTGGGATTGTATTATTATTTTTCTCATACCAATTGATTATTCAAAAATGTTAGAGAAATAGTAAAAAGATACATGGAAAAGGTTAAATATGGTGGAGAATCAATTCTGGATGGATGTTACAAATTCTATGATAGCAACGGGAAATTTATAAGTTAATTTTTCTATACACAATAAGTAGTGTGCACAACTATGACAATAACGATGATGATAGAGAAGAAGTCACTAGGGATTGGATGGAGAAACTGCCACAGAATTGGTAACTACAAGCGAAATTGGCCTACAAGGAAACATCCATCCTTTTCCTTGTGAATGATCTTATGAGTTCTAGTCTGATATGTTCACTCAATGTTGTTCTAAAAATTCTCTAATAATAGTGTTTTATGGTGGTAGTGTCACATTTCATGCATTAGATTCTAGTCTAATTGTTGTTTTTATTGTTGAGACACATAGTCAAGAAATGTTTTTGAAACATTACTATTCTCATTTGAAGAAAATGTTCTTCACTAAAGAACACTTGCACAAGTTATTTTTTTAATGGATTTGAACTGATATAAGCTACTTATACATTTATTATTTATGCAGACAACCAAAAAACTATAGAAGTAACGATGAGCTCTAATCAACTTAAAATTATAGGAGATGATCAAGTTTCCGATGTACCCTTTCAAATTGTTGCTACACAACAGTTTAACATGGGTGATTGACTTCAATCATTTTATAAATATGTTAATGATCTATATTTTCAATTACCATGGTTTTTGTTTATTTAATAATACTCTATTTTTACAGTTCCGATGACATATGTGGAGAACATGGGAACATCTGCATGAATACACAATCAAATCCTGGTATGTTAGACGTGTTCATTTATAAACAAAGCCACTAATAATGCCTACAAATTTATAAGACATTAAGTGTTCATGTAGACAACCAACAACTAGAGAAAGTAACTATGGAGGGCGCGGGGGTATCCAACATTAATAAGGAAGTCAAAACCTAGTATATTAGCCATGTGTATTTTTAAACAAAACCATTTATAAGGCCCACAAATTTATAGGAAATGATACCAACTAACTCTAGAAGATGGACCATTTTCAAAGGAGGAATAACCAAATAACCTATTTCAAATGTTCATTGTAGCATCTAAATCTCCACAGTTTGTATTTACCATTTCATAACTAACAAGTATTTTGATTCATTGGATTTCGTAATGATTAACATACTGTATAAGATAAAATTTAAGCAAATCCATTTTTAAGCTACACTAATAATTTAAACAAACCATTTCAACTTAGATGGACAACTTTGCATCGACTTTCGATACAGTATTGGTTAGACTATAAAAATGTGCCACAATAGTTTCCCTGCTGCATGGTTTTTAATTTATTTAACTAATACTCATTTTTTATTTTATACATTGTGATTTTTATAAAGGAACATATTTCAACAATAAAATCTGGTCATTGCAATTAAAAATAATAATAATTTCCCCACAAATTTATTAACATGTTTATGTAGACAAACAGTAACTAACTATGGAAGGTTGAGGGTATCCATCACGAATTAGTTAGAACCTGGTATGTAACATCATGTGTATTCTTAAACAAAACCATTTATAACAAATTTATATAAACTTAATTCACCAATGGGTCTAGAAATAGATCAAAAGAGGAATAACCAAATATCATATTTCAAATGTTCATGGTGGTATCTAAAGCTCCACAGATTTGTAGTTTTCATTTCATAATTAATAAACATTAGTTCCAATTTTTTGCATTCTAAAAATAAAGTTTAAGGAAATCCATTTGTAAGATTATGCTAACAATAAAATTAGCCTATAGATCTTAGAACTTTGATTGCATCCAAGTATGATTAGTAGTGGTTGATCAACCATACTTTCAACATATTTCCCACTAATACTTTCAAAATCTCTCAATGATTCACTACTGCATATTGACTACTTACATTGAATTAAAATTGTTTTGGCTTCAACATCCTCATAAATAGAACTACATAAGGTTTGATCCTGCTCGTGGGTATGTTGAGAATACACTCTTAGCCTCATTAAAAACTAGTAATGCAAAGTGTAGTCCATAAAATGATGGCATATCCTAGTGGTCATTAATCCACATCAATAGCTCATAATTGTTGTCTATCGAAAGGGTGGTTCAACGAATATAAGCGTAGCCTAGCGGATGCTAAAATTCAATCACAAGACAAAGAACAATTGATATTGTACTTACCATATTACAACAGAAACCACTATGCTTTTTCAATTAAGCTTTCATTTTCCTAAGCATGAAATCGATTATGAATTGATTAATGTTTATTTCAAATACATCTTGCATCAAAAACAAAGCTAGCAATGGGGTGATGCAATCCAAGACTGCAAGCTCAGTCAGTAAATGGTAGCCTCCTAAAGTGTTGATATTGAACGTACCATATTACCACGAAGACCACTATGATTTTTGAATTATGCTTTCATTTTCCATACCAATAAATATATTATGAATTGATTAATGTTTATTTGAAATAGATCTTGTATCAATGGATCCAACAGCAGGTAAAGGGATGTAAGCAAAGCCACAAGCTCAATGGTAAGTGGTAGCCTAAGCTAAAATGTTGTTTATTTCAATTGGTTAGAATTAATATGTGGCCAATTAAAATAAAATTTATTTACTTCCATGCAGTTAGCCACAAGGATTATTTATTTATTTTAGATTTGGAGGGCTTGCTATATGAGAAAAACCAATCATACACTAGGGAGATGTCATTCAAGCTTGGCAAGGAGACTATCAACTTTGTGAGGTGGCCTGAAATGAATTTATAAATTATTATCACCAAATTTGAACTGGGATTCTGGTCCGGAAATATCTCT